>SJYT01060664.1:541179-622628 GCA_006410635.1 Cephalophus harveyi
CTTTTAATTTCATGGCTGCAATCACCATCTGCAGTGAGTTTTGAGCCCAAAAATATAAAGTCAGCCACTATTTCCCCATCAATTTCCCATGAAGTGATGGGACCAGATGCCATGATCTTCGTTTTCTGAATGTTGAGCTTTAAGCCAACTTGTTCACTCTCCTCTTTCACTTTCATCAACAGGCTCATTAGTTCTTCACTTTCTGCCTTAAGGGTGGTATCATTGGCATATCTGAGGTTATTGATATTTCTCCCAGCAATTTTGATTCCAATTTGTGCTTCATCCAGCCCAGCATTTCTTATGATGTATTCTGCATATAAGCTAAATAAGCAGGATGACAACATACAGCCTTGATGTACTCCTTTTCCTATTTGAACCAGTCTTTTGTTCCATGTCCAGTTCTAACTGTTGCTTCCTGACCTGCATACAGCTTTCTCAAGAGGCAGGTCAGGTGGTCTGGTATTCCCATCTCTTTCAGAATTTTCCACAGTTTACTGTGATCCATAGTCAAAGGTTTTGGCATAGTCAATAAAGCACAAATAGATGTTTCTCTGGAACTCTCTTGCTTTTTTGATGACCCAGAGAATGTTGACGATTTGATCTCTATCTGGAAGTTCACGGTTCACGTATTGCTGAAGCCTGGCTTGGAGAATTTTGAGCATTACTTTACTAGCATGTGAGATGAGTGCAATTGTGTGGTAGTTGGAGCATTCTTTGGCATTGCCTTTCTTTGGGATTGGAATGAAAACTGGCCCTTTCCAGTCCTGTGGTGACTGCTGAGTTTTCCAAATTTCCTAACATGTTGAGTGCAGCACTTTCATAGCATCACCTTTTAAGGTTTGAAATAGTTCAACTGGAATTCTATCACCTCCACTAGCTTTGTTCATAGTGATGCTTCTTAAGGCCCACTTGACTTCACATTGGAGGATGTCTGGCTCTAAGTGAGTGATCACACCATCATGATTATCTGGGTCATGAAGATCTTTTTTATACAGTTCTTCCGTGTATTCTTGCTACCTCTTCTTAATATCTTCTGCTTCTGTTAGCTTCAGGGTTATGAATTTCAATTTCTGTATATTCTAGTTACAGATTCCATATTTAGATTATTAGAGTTTATCATATGCCTTATATTATGAACTCTCATTTATTTTTCTCAAGTGTGTGTTTCTGGCCATGTTTTTTTGTTTTGTTTTGTTTTGAGTAACACTTTGTTAAAATCCTTAAAAAGTTCCATAGGGAATATTAAATGAGATGCATCCATTTAATAAAATGTTTTGGCAATTCTATATATTTACAATATTTGCTTTCCAACCAGAAAGGTATATTTTTGCTTTGTTAAACTACCTTAGTACAAATTTGTACTTTTCCTCATGGTCTCACTCACACTTCAATCTAATATGTGCATTGCAATATGAATGGAATGCATGAGGGCTAAGCTTATGGAGAAAATATTGTTTTAAAAATCAATTGTATTTGGAATTATTTTCTGCTCCAGAGATTCTGCTCCAGAGATTCTGCTTTTTCAAAATAAATTTATATGAACCAACAAAGACTAAAAACATAGGCCCATTTGTTCTAGTTTTAGGCTGATTAATATAACATACACTTTAAAAATATGGGAGTTAGCACTTCGGTCACATTTTCAATGGTCAAATTACATCTGAAAACTATGTCTAACTACAGATGTCCCACTTTTGTAAAGGTGAATTTGCCTAGCAGAGAAAGATAAAGATTGCAAAGATTCTGGCAATCATGCCAAGCATAAAATAGTTTTAAAAAGTTGGTAATATCTTAGCCCCCAAGAAAGAAAGGTCTGATAATATATGTAACAAAATACATGAAGTGTTATCCTAACAAAGGACTAGATTTTTCACATCTCTGATATGTGATAAGCAATGATAGAAATTTTAATACAATGTTTAATGAAACCTTTTAACCTCTAGAAAGGTCTAGAAGTGAGCAGGGCTATTTTTCTGAGGTGCTGAGTCCCAGAGGGAGCTGAGCAGACCATCTGTCAGTGACACAGAGTCAAGACATTCTTACACAGGGTCACAACCTGGCCTCTGTGTCCCCAAAGGTCCTGGCCAGCTGTGATTCTGTCATGAGAGTGTCATGCAGTGAAGGTGGTCCCTATTGTTAGTGGAGCTGTATTTTAGCCATCTCAGCAGTCACTGCTGGAGCCAACTATGATTTGATTCTTCTATCTATTAATTATGGGCTGTAAATATTCTGTTTGTGCAGAAAATTTCCTATTCCCTGCACCTGTGGTTGAAAATTTTAGTTATGCAATCTCATAGTCAAATGGCTGTTCCAATGGCAACACAATTTCCTCTGCCACAATTAAGCATTTTTCCCCTTTAAAGAAAAATTCTGCTGTATTATGTGATAATTAGCTTAAAATAATTTCAGGTTTCAGGCTCAAAATACAGACTTAAAGAAAAATTATGAAATCTAGAATAAAAATCATCATCCTTATAATTTGGAGCATTTATTTTATCTGATCTTTTACAAAATAAAATCTCATTTAAAAAGCAATCTTATGAGACCATATGTTTTATATCTAAGCTCACAAATTTAAAAATAAATTGAATCTAATAAGTAATGCATTATAAAGGGATATTGTGTGTGTCCAGCACACATAGTTGTGTCCAACGCTTTGTGACCCTATGGACTGTAGTCTGCCAGGCTCCTCTGTCCATGGGGATTCTCCAGGCAAGAATACTGGAATGGGTTGCCATTTTCTTTTCCAGGGGATCTTCCCAACCCGAGGATCAAACCCGTTGTCTCCTGCATCTCCTGCATTGCAGGCTGACTCCTTATCACCTGAGTTACGAGGGAAGCCTCCATATATACGCTACCATGTTTAAACAGATAGCCAGCGGAAGGCAGTTGTATAGCACAGGATGCTTAGCTCAGTGCTCTGTGATGACCTAGAGGGATGCCCCTGAGTCGGTGGGAGGGAGACTTAAGAGGGAGGGGATATATGTATACTTATGGCTGATTCACATTGTTGTACAGCAGAAACCAATGCAACATTGTAAAGTAATTATCTTCCAATTAAAACAAACAAACAAACAAAAAAAAACTAGTACAAAAAACTTTAAAAAGATACTTCATTATGAAAGGAAAGAAAGTTCTGAGGCAAAATCTAGAGAGATATGAAAAGCCTGGAAGGGATTTTGTTTAATGGGAGTAACTAGAGAATATTCATATGCTGATATAGAAGAATCATTAGTAAATAAGATTAAGTGCACAGGAACAATGGATAACTCATGGATCAAGGGTTGGAGAAGATGGATTTCCGGTATAGATACATGAATGGCCTGAAAATTGCTTCCTCTGCAACAGGTTAAACAAGATAAGGGGAGACACAGTTATGGGTAAGGAAGCAGAAATGCAGCAGTGTGTTCATAACCACCCCTGACTTTTCCGGTGATGATGGAAGCATAGTAATCTGCAGTGACGTGAGAGCACATTGAGACAGGGGACCTGAGTGTAATGGTGAAAGTAGGGAATGAATGATCAGTGAAGGGACTAGAAGAGGGAGCTTGTTCAGAATACACACTGGGTGGCTAAAGACTTTTGCAAGCAGAGATGAAAATGTACAATACAGTTTTGTTGGAACGATCTAACGGTCTACACAGTTGTACGTGCACATTTCTTCTCTACTTTGAGCTGTGTTTAGCACTGCTGCAGCGGTTGATTTGCAGAGGAACATTTTGGAAGAAGAGCAGGATAGGGGAGGCAGGGTGATGGATCATCACATATAGGATGTAAATGAACTAAAAATAGAGAGAGATGGGTGATGTCAGAAGATTTATTTGGCAAACGAAGAGGGGTAAGAACTATTAGTGACAAAAGAAAATTATTGTAGGAAAAGGATGTCAGGGCTTCCCGTGTGTTGATGGTGGTGCCGCCGAGGAGTTAAGTGAAAGTCAAGTTATCCCAGTTGAGGTAATCAACAAACTCTAAGGCCATTGGGTCTTAGAAGAGCCATCTACTGACTTCGGAGTCTCTCCAAATGATGCAGGCAGGAAAATGATAAGGTAGATGCCAAAATCTTAAGGCAGCATGAACCTCAAGGAAAAACTTGCTTTCAAAAGATTTTAGTTGTTAAAAGGTAAAATATAACATTCTGTGAAATGGTATTGTAAATTTAGGATTATTATGCTCTCTGTGCCCCAGGTTCTCATAAGTAACATCTAGGGGAAAATAGAGTGCAAGAAAGGATAAGGAAAAAAAAAATGAAAGAATGAATGTAGGTCTATGAGGGAAAGAGAAAATAAGGAAAAGAACAATGTGAAGAGGGATTCCAGTGTTTGTCATGCTTCAGTTTCATCCCCAGTTCTGCTAGTTCCTGACTGGTGAAATTGTTATAGATAACAGTCTATAAAATGGAGATAATATTGCAAATACTGTATATGGTAATAAGGAGAATTAATGAGATATACAGCCTTTAAAATAGTGCATAGTACCAAATGCTTAAGCAACATTAACATTTATTTTTATTATTACTGTGTTGTCATCATTATTATTATCTGGCTCATAATTAAGAAGACAAACTTTCTGGGAAAAGTTTCTTTTAATCATCTAATAATAAAGTTTGATAGAGGTCTCTTGGTATTTTCCACAAACTCAAAACATTATAATAGAGTGGCTTTGGTTGTACATAAATCATGAGCATCAGAATCACCAAGACCTAACCTAGCACTTCAGAGTTAGAATTTTTCTGTTGGAAAGGGGAGGAAGGGGGAGATATTTACAGTATTGATTTTGGGGACAGATCATTCATTTCAATGAGATCGAGCTTTCTGCTCCCAGAAAATCTTGGGATTAGACTATTATTTTTTACGCTTTCACTACAATCCTCCTTATAAAAGTTAATGAATGTTTCTAAGAGAAAGGGTAATCTTTGTAAATCATTTTCAGTTTATGTAAAGCTTTTAATGTAATTTAAAAATATTAATACATTTGCTAGAAAAAAAATTTCTGCAAGTCGTCATGAAAAGTTGAACCTCAGATTTAGATAAACAAAGGAAAAGAATGGATTATTATTAACATTTTCAACAAAGGTATAAATATACATATTGCTGAAAAGATAATATTATTTTTAATTAAACAGTAAGGAACTAATGAAATAGTTTTGTCCTTGTACATCTGAGCTTGTAGTGGATTCACTGCCATAACACTCAGTGCATCTAGAATTGTCTTGGCTTGACATGTCTGATTACCCAGAGATACATTCTTTTCTTATGAACATTATGGAGGAGTCTGCTTAATATGGGAAGAACTTTCTCCTTTAAAAATCAATTTATTTACCAGATTTGTAAAAATACAGATATATTTTTGGAATTCATTGAATGGGCTGTATTCTTGTTATTCCTGGTGTGTTGGGTATATTCTCCTACATTTAGCCTACAATTATACTGCTCAAATCAATTTATCAGGTGACAAAATCATTATCTTTCTCCCAATCATTATATCCATAAGGCACCAAAAGTCATCTGAGATTTTGTTGTAGTTGTTTAGCTGCTAAGTCATGTCTGACTTTTTGCAACCTCATGGACTGCAGCCCACTTGGCTGCTCTGCTTATGGGATTTCCCAGGCAAGAATACTGGAGTGGGTTGCCATTTCCTTCTCTAGGGGATCTTCCTGATCCAGGGATTGAACTTGTGTCTCTTGGATTCGCAGGCAAATTCTTTACCACTGAAACAGCAGGGAAGTTCTAAGCCTGGCTTAAAGAATTTAAGTTTTCACTTAGAAAACAGTTTTCATGTACCACTAGGTAATACTTTGTCTTATGAAAGTAGATGGCTTTAAGACTGTCCCCTGAATAGTTACATTCTTATCACATATTCACTCAACAAAATATAGTAGCACTTTGTAGACTTAAAAAATATCACAACCTAAAAGTTGAGAGTTATATTTTTAGGACTTGAGCCTAATGGAGACAGCATCTCAGGTAACCCCAAGAGAACTGCTCTGAGGAGGCAGGGGTTGGGGGGTGCAGCCAGGTTATATAGAAATTTTGAAACAAAGGGCAGGCAGTTTGAGCTCAAAAGATTATTGTAAACCAAAGAAAATCAGATATCCCAAGTTGTTTGCTAAGGAGTTTCCATTTTTCTGTGTTTGGGAAGATGCAAGAGTCTGGGCTCATTGAAATCATTCCTTTGATATGCACCTCAGCTATCTTGTGTTTTCACATCCTGAATATCCTCAGGGCTCACCATGGGGGAGTGGCTGCAGTTTGCTAAATGGCAGGTATTTTTTCCTTGCTCACTGCTCACCATCTGTGGTGGCTTCAACTGCTGATGTCTGTGATATCCTTTGCTTACTGATATGGCAGGAAATATTCCATTTCTCAACTTATCAAACAGCACCAAATATCATCCTTGTGTTAATAAGTACTTGGGTACAAAGATGAAAATACTCTTGCTCTTAAAGAACTTACCATCTGGTTGACCTCCAATTTGAGGAAGGAGAAAAGCACATAGCAAACCATATTATAAAGGTAATATTCTTTGTGGATTCATGCCAGACCATCCACCCACTTCTGACCCCTCAAGTTGTAAAAATGATTATATTATTCATAATGTTAGGGCCAAAACTATTTTTGGACCATTGCTTTCATGAATTACAAATGTTCTGCATGGATACATGATTATAAGTAATTCAAATAATACAAAATATACAGGCTAAAGGATGAAAAGGCTTGCGTCTCACTTACCTTCTTTCTCTTGCCAAGGTTCTTGCCCAAAGGCAGAAAGTATTAACTGTATAAGATGTATCATTTGCAGGATTTATTTAAAAGAATAAATATCTCAATGTGTGTCTTCCTATCAAGGGACATGGGGTTTGGGCTGCATTTAAATCTTTCTATTATTTTTTTCTGATTTCTTATTACTAATACATAGGAGAGTTATTTTTGATTTTTATAGCTTTAGCAGCATTACCATCCATTCATATTTTCCCAAGTTTCTAAACTGAATCTTTCTGTGTTCTAGATAGGTAATGCCATCGACCCATGGCTAGACTTTCTTTATCTTCAATGTTTATTCTTGGTATTCGCTTTCTTTCTCTCATTGCTCTTCTTGAGTTCTCAGAATAAGGTTGAGAATAATGATGGTGGGAATTCTTTGATGGCCCAGTAGTTAGGACTCTGTACTCTCACTGACAAGGGCATGGGTTTGATTCCTGGTCAAGGAATTAAGCTGAGAGATGCAGCCAAATAATAATAATAATAATAATAAATTAATAAAAAGAGGTAGTGATAGTATTTCAGTAAGGATCTTTTTGGTTGCAAATAATATACATTTATTTATTTTTGGCTGTGTTGGGTCTTCATTTCTGCATGGGCTTTCTCTAATTGATGGGGGCTACTCTTCATTGCAAAATGGCTGTCTGGGGAGGCCTTACAAATAGCTGTGAAAAGAGAAGTGAAAAGCAAAGGAGAAAAGGAAAGATATAAGCATCTGGATGCAGAGTTCCAAAGAATAGCAAGAAGAGATAAGAAAGCCTTCTTCAACGATCAATGCAAAGAAATAGAGGAAAACAGCAGAATGGGAAAGACTAGAGATCTCTTCAAGAAAATTAGAGATACCAAGGGAACATTTCATGCAAAGATGGGCTCGATAAAGGACAGAAATGGTCTGGACCTAACAGAAGCAGAAGATATTAAGAAGAGGTGGCAAGAATACACAGAAGAACTGTACAAAAAAGATCTTCATGACCTGGATAATCACGATGCTGTGATCACTCATCTAGAGCCAGACATCCTGGAATGTGAAGTCAAGTGGGCCTTAGAAAGCATCACTATGAACAAAGCTAGTGGAGGTGATGACATTCCAGTTGAGCTATTTCAAATCCTGAAAGATGATGCTGTGAAAGTGCTGCACTCAATATGCCAGCAAATTTGGAAAACTCAGCAGTGGCCCCAGGACTGGAAAAGGTCAGTTTTCATTCCAATCCCAAAGAAAGGCAATGCCAAAGAATCCTCAAACTACCGTACAATTACACTGATCTCACATGCTAGTAAAGTAATGCTCAAAATTCTCCAAGCCAAGCTTCAGCAATANAAAGAGCCGGACACGACTGATCAACTGAACTGAGCTGACTCTTCATTGCAAAGAACAGGCTCCTCGTTGTGCTGGCTTCTCTTGTTACAGAGCACAGGCTCTAGAGTGTATGGGCTTCAGCAGTTGCTGCACGTGGGCTGAGTAGTTGCAACTCCCAAGCTCTAGAGCACAGGCTCAATAGTTGTGACGAACAGCCTTAGTTGCTCTGAGGTATATAGGATCTTCCTGGATCAGAGATCAAACCTGTGTCAGCTGCACTGGATGCAGGCAGATTCTTTGCCACTGAGCTACCAGGGAAGCCCCAAATAACATGCATTTAACTTGAATAAATTTATGTTAAAAAAGAGGAAATCATTAGGAGATTCACACAGCTTACAGCTTGGCTAGAGGGATACTCTAAACCAGGCATTGACATGCAGCCAGAGCTCATTTCTTTGTTGGCTCATTTTTAATTTTCTCTCCATTCCGGCCTCATGTTCTAAAGGTATCGATCACCCTCTTATTGACAGAACCATAGATACAGGGTTTCTTGTTTCCTATCTCAGTACTTCTTCCACTAGTTGGAATCCCTTTCTTCCTCTTCAGTTTGAAAAACAAAAACAAATATATAAAAACATCTGAGAAAGAATGATGATTGGTTTGTGTTGGCTCAGATGTTTAACCTTAAACAATGAACTGGGAGTTGGTGGCACCTCCTTCCCCACCGAAAGGTTGTTTTGTCATGGGGAGCACTTCCCCAGAGAATGGAGCTGTCTTTTCCAGAATGCAGTAATAGTATTAAGCAGACAAACAAAAGATGTTCAGGACAGTAGACATCCTAATCTTGCTAGTACCTTTAATGGGACTGCATTAAAAAATGCTCATCTATGAAGTGTGATAGGTGGTAAATTCTCTATTTTTCTGGCAGATGCATTTTCATAAGATAAGGAATTGGTGTTGACAGTTCACGTATGTAAAAGGTTTTCAGCATTTGTCTAGATGCTCTCATAGATTATATTTTAAAATCTATTTATGGTGTTTAGAATTTAAAAGGATTTTAAAACATGCAAATATCCCTTGTATCCACTCTTGCCTCCTTTGCTTTTTCTTTTCTTTTCATTTTTTGTCTTCTTCCTACTCTTCCCCTCAACCCATTTCTTTATATGCCCTCTTTTCAATGTTAACGAACTATAAGGTTTGGGAAAACACCTCTGAAAAGAACTGTTCTGACAACTGTTGAGTTGGGGTTGCACCAGTGATCCCGAGCAAGAGAGACATGAAAAGCAGAACAATCTTCACGAGTTTAGCAGCAGCAGAGCTGAAGAAAATGATAGCCTGATCCAGAGCACAGGACACACACTAAGCATCTGAGTATCTCTCTAAAATGCAGATTCTGATTTGTACGTGTGGGAGATAGCCTGACCTTCTGATTTCTAACAAGCAACCAACCATGTTACCCATGAGACACAGTTTGAGTAGGAAAAATAAGTGCATTATAATTTCCTGTCAGTCAACCATGCACATTAACTAAATAAAGTCCTTAATAGTACACACAGAGTCGGGAAGAGTGACTCTAATTTTCATCTCCACAATGTCTCTCTTCTATTTTTTTGGTCAAGATAACCTCACAGGTTATATATGGCAATGGAGTAACACTAGTGATGTTTTGGGGGACATAGTTTGATTTCAACCAGGCTCCCTTTATCGAGGAACACCCTCAGTGGTAAAGGGTCTACTCACCAATGTAGGAGATGCAGGTTCGATCCCTGGATTGGGAAGATCTCCTGGAAAAGGGAGTGGCAACCCACTCCAGTATTCTTGTCTGGGAAATCCCATGGACAGAGGAGCCTGGTGGGCGACAGTCCATGAGTCACAAAGAGTGAACACGGCTGAGTAATTAAGCACGCATGAGCACTCACCACCCCAAAGGGGATCAGTCGAGAATTAAAAAGGAGGCCAGTGTGTCACTGGAGAAATGAGAAGGTGCCTGTTGTCTCATGTCGCTGCATTGTCAGAGAAGGGGCCTGGGTCTTCGTGGTTCTTCTCCCTTAAGCGGTCACACTGAAGCAGGAACTTTGCTGCTTGTTGACCTGTCACCTCTACAGCCACTCTCAAGGACAAGCGTCTTACTTCCTGTTGGCCCAGAAGCTTCACCTTGCTGTGTCATAGCTTTCCATTATCTCAAAATATCTGTGGTCACACTTTGCCGAATATTACCTGTGTTCTGATCAAAGTACTTCTTTTTTTAAACTCACTGGATGCTTGTTCTCCTTTTTTCATCTCTTAATATAGGATAAAACAATTAGAACATTAAGGACACTCCTTAAATAACCCATAAAGCTAAAAATCATTTAGCTTTTATATGTGTGCATGCGTGCTCAGTTGTTGCTGTGGTTCAGTCACTAAGTCGTGTCCAACTCTTTGCAATCCCATGGACTGTAGCCTGCCAGGCTCATGAAATTTTGCAGGCAAGATACTAAAGTGGGTTGCCATTTCCTTCTCCAGAGGATCTTCCTGACCCAGGAATCGAACCTGCATCTCTTGCATCTCCTGCATTGGCAGGAGGATTCTTTACCATTGCACCACCAGGGAAGCCCCTTAGATTTTATATTTTTCCTCCTAAATTGATGTGTATTCTTTTTTTTAATTGAAGTATAATAGACTTGCAATGTCATATTAGTTCCCGGGGAACAAAAATGGTGATTCAACATTTATACCCATGATGAGATGATCACCATGATTAGTCAGTTATCATGTTACTGCTTAAAGTTGTTATTCAGTTGCTCAGTTATGTCTGATTCTGTACGACTGGATGGACTGCAGCACACCAGGCTTCTCTGTCCTTCACTGTCTTCCAGAGTTTGCTCAAACTCAGGTTCACTGAATCGGTGATGCCATCCAACCATCTCATCCTCTGTTGTCCCCTTTTTCTCCTGCCTTCAATTTAAAATTACTACATTATTGACTATATTCCCTATTCTGTATATATACATGCCCTTGACTTATTTATTATATATCAATAACTATGTGCCTCTTAATATATAGTAAGCAAATATTTTCTCTTATTCAGTAGGTCATTCTTTTGTTTTGTTGCTGACTTTGCTGTGCGAAAGTCGTTTAGTTTGATGTAGTTTCATTTGTTTATTTTACCTTTGGTAAAGAATTCGCCTGCAATGCAGGAGACACTGGTCTGATTCCTGGGTTGGGAAGATCCCCTGGAGAAGGAATAGGCTACCCACTCCAGTATTCTGGCCTGGAGAATCCCATGGAATACTTCTTTTTTTAAACTCACTGGATGCTTGTTCTCCTTTTTTCATCTCTTAATATAGGATAAAACAATTAGAACATTAAGGACACTCCTTAAATAACCCATAAAGCTAAAAATCATTTAGCTTTTATATGTGTGCATGCGTGCTCAGTTGTTGCTGTGGTTCAGTCACTAAGTCGTGTCCAACTCTTTGCAATCCCATGGACTGTAGCCTGCCAGGCTCATGAAATTTTGCAGGCAAGATACTAAAGTGGGTTGCCATTTCCTTCTCCAGAGGATCTTCCTGACCCAGGAATCGAACCTGCATCTCTTGCATCTCCTGCATTGGCAGGAGGATTCTTTACCATTGCACTACCAGGGAAGCCCCTTAGATTTTATATTTTTCCTCCTAAATTGATGTGTATTCTTTTTTTTAATTGAAGTATAATAGACTTGCAATGTCGTATTAGTTCCCGGGGAACAAAAATGGTGATTCAACATTTATACCCATGATGAGATGATCACCATGATTAGTCAGTTATCATGTTACTGCTTAAAGTTGTTATTCAGTTGCTCAGTTATGTCTGATTCTGTACGACTGGATGGACTGCAGCACACCAGGCTTCTCTGTCCTTCACTGTCTTCCAGAGTTTGCTCAAACTCAGGTTCACTGAATCGGTGATGCCATCCAACCATCTCATCCTCTGTTGTCCCCTTTTTCTCCTGCCTTCAATTTAAAATTACTACATTATTGACTATATTCCCTATTCTGTATATATACATGCCCATGACTTATTTATTATATATCAATAACTATGTGCCTCTTAATATATAGTAAGCAAATATTTTCTCTTATTCAGTAGGTCATTCTTTTGTTTTGTTGCTGACTTTGCTGTGCGAAAGTCGTTTAGTTTGATGTAGTTTCATTTGTTTATTTTACCTTTGGTAAAGAATTCGCCTGCAATGCAGGAGACACTGGTCTGATTCCTGGGTTGGGAAGATCCCCTGGAGAAGGAATAGGCTACCCACTCCAGTATTCTGGCCTGGAGAATCCCATGGACTGTATAGACTCGGGTTGCAAAGAGCTGGACACGACTGAGTGACTTTCACTTCACTTTCATTTGGTGTGCAAAAGTCGTTTAGTTTGATGTAGTTTCAGTTGTTTATTTTAGCTTTGGTTGCCCTTGTCTGAGACCACAGATCCAAAAAGTACTGCTAAGACTCATGTAAAAGAGCTGGCTGTCAGGGATTCCTTCTATGAGTTTTATGGTTTCAGGTCTTACATTCAAGTCTTTAATGCAGTTTTAGTTTATTTTGCATATTGTATAAGATGGTGGTTCAAATTTATTGATGTGTATTCTTAAGAAATTTTTAAGCTTGCACTGTTTAATTTCAACATAAGTTTTAAGTTCTTTTTGGCAGGGATTATGCCTTTATTTCTTTCTTACTACTTACAGCTTTAGTATAGTATTTTGTGTACAGTGACATTCATTTTGTACTTTTAAGTGAATGCATTTTTAATTTCAGTTTCGTAAATATTTTCTGATGATACTTTATTGCCTCCAAGATATATAAAGAATGACTAATAATTGCCTGCCAAGTTGGGCACAGTGGTGATTAAATGGTATTGTTAGGTTTTTCCTTATCCTGAATGTTAACGAAAGAACCAGAGCGTATTGTATAGTGATTAATTAATTGCTCCTGCTAGATACATGTGTCTCTCTCTCTCTGTGAGTGTATGTAAGAGAAAGAGTTCAAAAGGAGATTGAGTCTAAGTGAGCTATAAGTAAATATAACTATTAAAATAACTTCCTAAATGATACACAATGCTAAAATGATAAAATAAAATTTTAAGTGGTCAAGATTTGTGAGGGCCTTCTCCAATGGCTCAACAGTAAAGAATCTGCCTGCAACGCAGGAGACAGTTTCAATCCTTGGGTGGGAAAGATCCCCTGGAGGAGAAAATGGCAACCCACTCGAGTATTCTTGCCTGAAAAATCCTGTGGATAGAGGAGTGCAGTCCAAAGGGTCATGAAGAGTTGGATACGACTGAGTACACACACACACACGCAAAGATTTGTGAAGACTTATACGGTGGTGAAAGTGTTAGTCGCTTAATTGTGTCTGACTCTTTGCGATCCCATGGACTGTAGCCCACTAGGCTCCTCTGTCCATGGAATTCTCCAGGCCAGAATACTAGAGTGGGTAGCCATTCCCTTTTCCAGGGGATCTTCTTGACCCAGGGATCGAACCAGGGTCTCCTGCATTGCAGACAGCTTCTTTACCATCAGCCACCATGGAAGCTCTATAGTATGGTAATAAAAGCTAAAATGAGATCCCCAAGTTTATGGACAACCAAAAGAGAAAGCATAGTAAAGTAGATAACACATACGAAAATTATTTCAAGTAAAAGAAGAGAAAAGGAACACAATACTTTTCACTGGGGAAACATGAAACTCTAATTAATCCAGTATAGTTCTCAAATGATGTCAATTCAATGTTTTTAAAATCTACATAGCATTTTTCCCCACTTGCACATCCTATACCTAGTCTTTAGAGGGCCCAGAGAAGTGGTCAGTGGAATATCTCATTCAGTGGGATAATCTTGTATTCCAAGTCCTCCTCTACACTTGATGGCTCAAGCTCATTCTCAACAGCATTCCTTTCACTATCAAAATGTTATTAGAATCAATGATAAATTGTATAAAACCTACCTTTGGGCAGACAAAGAGGGTAAAGAGAATAATAGAAGTGAAAACTTATCTTACACCAGTTAACACCCATATTAAAATCTGTTTTGTATGGATTTGAAGCAAGACTGAATTTTCTACCTGGTGAGAACAGAAAGTTTGTACCGTGCTGAAGGGCGAGGTAAGGAGGAAGACAGTGGGAGGAAAAGCT
Organism: Cephalophus harveyi; assembly: GCA_006410635.1. NCBI lineage: Eukaryota > Metazoa > Chordata > Mammalia > Artiodactyla > Bovidae > Cephalophus > Cephalophus harveyi. The sequence continues at coordinate 555,383 of SJYT01060664.1, forward strand.
ACAGTGTTTGCTGGAATGTCCTTCAGTGAAGCAGTCTTTGCGCAAGGTCTCAGTTCCTGACTCATCAGCTTATTCTCTTAAAGGCTCGGAGCCAGTGGTTCTGTCTGGACCAGGCAAAAGCTGGCTATGGTGAAGGTCAGTGCAAATGGAAGCATATGAGGAAATATACTCCCACGTCTTAATTTTTTTTTTTCCTGGATGAACATCTGTTCTAGTCTTAGAATTAGGAGAGCTAATATCACAGGAAGTAAAGGCTATTTCCTAGACTGGTCTTTTGCCCAATACCACATCCTGAGGTCCTGAGAAAGAACAGCTGGGAAGGTACCAGTGCCAGTGGCTAGGAGCCTGTTTTCATGATTCCTATTCTCAAAAGTAGGATATTGGGGCATATAAGAGCTGTATGGAGATTTGACTTTCTACAAGTTTTTTTGGAAGAATCACAGAAACAGGAAAAAAAATTATAAATTTTAGGTAAAAATTATATTGTAATAAAGATCAAAGGCAACTTACTCTGCTTTTCATTTTGTAAATGTTTACTATTGTATGTAAACAAGATTTTATCCTGAGTATTTATTTATAATATTTTGCTTCTCTAATATTAGGTCTCACATTCTAAGTTGATAAAAACAGTTATTTTTCTCTACAGCTTACACATGGATCAAAATCTTGAACTCATCTTTGACACCTTCTTCTAACATTTTAAGTTTGATCCTTTACCACTCTAATCAGTATCCTTTGATTCTGTCATCACAGGTACAGCCATTTTTCCTCCTTTAAACAATCCTGGATATTGTCATCAACTACATTTTCTTAAAGCAACACTCTAAACTTTCTGGCTGAAAATCTTTTAAGGAATTCTCTTTGATTTTCATAATGCGTGTGCTAAGACACTTCTGTCGTGTCTGACTCTTTGTGACCCTATGGACTGTAGTCTGCCAGGCTCCTCTGTCCATGGGATTCTCCAGGAAAGAATCCTGGAAATGGGTTGCCGTTTCCTCCTCCAGAGGATCTCTCTGACCCAGGGATCAAACCTGGGTCTCCTATGTCTCTTGCATTGGCAGGCAGATTCCTTACCACTGGTGCCACCTTGGAAAAGCCTTTTCATAATGTATGAACTATTTGTTCTAGTGTTTAAGGTTCTTCAAAATTTGGTACCCATAAATTTTCTAATGGGATCTTCTATACTTCATTTACATAATTCATGTTCCAGGCAGACTAGAATATTTAATATGGCAACAAAGGCCCTTCACAGGTCCATCTGTCCAGTTGTATCATGTGTACCTTTCCTGTTAACCATAAGAAGCCATCTAATCTTTCTCTAAGGCTTCCAGATGATTTATGTATTAGTACTTTTGAAAACTCATGCTCACTCAAAATACTGTCTTTTCCTTGTATGTTTGAATTTCAGGTAACTCTCAAAATCCAAATCAAGAAGATCTGAAAAGCCTATCTGTGCTACCCGAGCAGAGATGATCATTTTATCTTTTTAGCCATCCTTACATTCAGTGCATTTCCTAAACACATGCTTATGGCAATATTTCAGGATAATAAGTTCATTCTTCTCTTTCTCCCTTCCTAGACTGGAGAGCTAATTGAGGGCTAAAATACTCTTCCATTCATCTTTGTAAATCTCAAGGTCTCAGCAAAGTTCCTGGCACAGTAGGTTCTCAGAAAGTTAATGCTGACTGCATGAATATTTCTTATTTCTTGACATGCATTTTTTCACTTTTATAGCACTTCTGAAGCCAGTTTCTCTCCGAGAATGTTCTTTGACACCCCCCTTCCATGTATGCTTTCAGCTGTTCAGTAGTGAAAGCATGTGTGACTTTGAATTGAGGCAATCTTTGGTTTGAGGACCACTACTTCACCTCCAGCCTGAGTTATATGCTTTCAAGACTGCCTGGGCATAGATATATCATATGCTTAGCGTTTGACATTTTAAGTCTTTCTGTGCATCACAATCCTAACCACCTGGCTGATGACCATATCAATGCACGAACCATATTTTAAGAATATCATTGTAATATAATAATTAGTATAGTGCCCTGCACATGGGAAGTGCTCAATAGCTGTTACTGAATATGAATTGATGGCTTTATTTCCATCAGCTGATGTCTTTGCCTAGAACAGCTCTGTGTCACTGATTACAATGGGAGATTGTATTGTACACTTTCCTTACTAGTTGCATAAGTTCTGAGGATGCTCACCGTTTACCTATATCTTACAAAAAAAAAGTTTCTCTCACTTCAATATCCTTCTATGTCACTTCAGTATCCTTCTATGTCAATTCTGAATCTATAAAATTATTTCCTTTTTATATCTTCTCATTTTAAAATTATCTTTCATGTGGAGCCATATTGTCTTCTGAAAGTCAAAACAAAGTCATCTTCACTGATTTCTTCCTGGTCATATGTTTAATTATTTTTGAAAGAATTCATATAGCTTAAGCATAATTTTTCTTTTCTTACAGAAAACTTTTGTCTTGTTTCTTTTTTTTCTTTTTTTTACCTATAATGTTTCTTTCATTGGCCCATACATTAATATAACCTCTACATGTTTTTTCCAGTAAGAAGTTGATACTCACTGGCCCATATTTCTCAACCTAATATTTATGATCTTTTCTTTGGATTTGACTCACATGAGCAACCTAACAGTTCTAAAATGTGGGAGAAATGGAATAATAAATTTAACTTATCAGGGAAGAGTTCCATATTTTCATCTCTATATTTTTCAAGCTTTTTCATAGCTATAATCTCATTCTAGGAAATTATGCTTATAGATATGGTAAATTTTACACGGGTATATTTTTTCAATGTCGAGTGAAATTTAGGAATAAACATCTGTCAGATGTTTTTCTCAATAAAGACCAAGACATGCAGTGCAGTACTAATCTGTTCCAGCCCATCCCCTTCATATTCCTTTTTTCTCTATTTTCTTCCTATTATACACATGAATGTCTGGCATACTAAATAGCTTGCTTATTTTCTATTATCTGTCTTTCCTTATTGGGATGTAAGATGTAGCATGTAGGGAAAAACTTGAGACTGGTTCGTTCATTGATTGTTGAATTATTATATTCTAGAACCTAGAATAGTGCTTGGTGTAGAATAGTTCTACAATAGACATGTGTTTGATAAATTCATTTGGTTTTTTGTTACTTGTATTTATTCTTGTGCATGTCTTGTATCTATTGATCACTAAATGCTATATTTTTTCCTATGGATGAATCAACTTTTTAAAATTTTCTTACAGATGTCCCTGCCTCCTTCTAGTTAGTTCTTTGTTGAATATTCCATAGCTTTTTAATTATTTATATCATTAGAAAGGGACTTTAAAAGGAACTTGTAACAGAGAAAATGAGTCAATATTTTATTCATGTCTTATGCAGAGAAAGCATCTGATCACATTCAATAAATATGTGAGCCCCAAAGGGTTACCCATCTCAGAACTGAACTGGTCCAACCTCTGAAGTTAAGTGGAGTAGAATGGAGTGGTGCATCAGTTGTTACTCAAACTGGAACCACCATTGGACTTACTAACACAATGCTCATGCTTTTCTCCTTAGGAAATATGTAGCATCCTTTCTGTAGTTATATCCAGTTCATAGCATGTCTTTTTATTCACAGTTGATAGTTTGGAACTGGTTACTTTCAGTGCCAGATAAAATGATTCAGCATTTCATGGTTCTTATATAAAACTCTATAAAATAGGATAGACATCGCAAAAAAACATTTTTATAAATGTATTTGTATATTTTAAAATTCTGACTTTTTAATATTTGGTCCTATAAATGACACTATTCAAAGCTGCAAAAAAGAACTCCTTGACTCAATCCATTTAAAATCTTTTAAATTTAAATACCAAGATCTGATCAACATGGCTTTCTTGCAAATACCTTAAGAGGTAGCCACATGAGATTCAGTAGGATTATATTAAACCTTTGATAAGGATTTATGTTCCCACAGAATAGCAAAGACAAATAGTTAAAGCTAGACAAATTTACATGCATATCCAGAGGTAACCGATCTTCAGGGGTGCAAGTATGGGACATAGAGAATTCCTACTTGTTTCTCTGCCAATTTCTTGCTATGTTTCTTCATTCAAGCCATAAGTGCATTGCTAAAGATTCCACTGTGGCAAGTGAAAAGATGAATGGAATGTAGGTCTCTTTTGTGAGATCCAAGAGGAAAGAGAAAGGACACAGTAAAGCTTTTATTGACCCAAGTCCAAATCCAGTGTGTCTAACTAGGAAATTGTTCATTCAGATGAAAGCCAAAAAGTATCTCAGCCTAATGTGGCTGAAGCAGCAAAATCAATTCTGAGCACAACAGCTCTGTTGAGTAAGTACTTAAAGGAGACAGAAAAGGCCTGCACAAATTAATAAAGGACAGTAAGAATAAGAGAGATGTTGCCATTGCTTCATATCCCTTTTGTGATATGATCTTTTATACATGATATTTTGCTGGTGAAATAAAAATGATTATTTTCTTTACCTGTTAAAAATAAAACACTGTCTTACTAAAACAGTTATTTTTATATCACTATTAATTTATGCCTTTGAACTACTTTTTCTTTCCAAAGATGAGATGAATTTACTCTCCCTATTGGTTATATTTGACGCCACTCCTCTAGTGTAAAGAATTCTTGTGCATAATTAAGGGTGGGTCTTTAATTTTTTATTGGTTGATATTTTGCTTACTGCTAATTAAAAACAAGTTAAAGCAGTACTTTTTTTTTTAAGAGTTTCATAGGTTTTATTAACTTCTTTTTCTCCATGCACATTTTACCCCCTTTGCTTTACTTCAAAATTAATTAAGCAATACTGTATATGCAACTTTCAAAACTTTTAAACTTAAGTCATAAAAGAAGAATCTTCTTATTTTATGGGTACTGTAAATAAAATCTTTGGGTTGAGTTTACTATCTCTACATTTCTATTTTTTTAAAGTAATAAATAGACATATATCCACAGCAAACAAGTAGAGACCAAACAAAAGTAAAGAAAAATTCAAGTTGTCATCAAATAAAATTCACAATAAACTTAGTAAAGAGTGTGTGAACATTGTATAAGGATCTCCTTTTCTAGAATAAAACAAGCATTTCTAGAGTTAACTAGGGTAAGCCATAGGCTTGTGAAGTGGGAAGAAAAAACAAATTGTGGTTCCTGGCTTGTTTCTCCCCAAGAGAAGGGAGGAATTAACTGCTGTTCCTTTCTGTCTGTGATCAGGCCAAATAGCCCCAAGGATCCAAATTGCTATTGATTTCCAGTCTCTCAGGGTGAGCGAGATGGTCAGAGAGGCCCTGGGCCAGCCGGCGGTCATGGTCTCTTTTGCTGGGGGTGTTCCAGGAGGTAGAGTCTCCTCAGACCTTCTGGAGCAGAGACCTGGTTCTCTCATTTTTTTTTTTTTTTAATTTTTATTTTTACTTTATTTTGCTTTACAGTACTGTATTGGTTTTGCCATACATTGACATGAATCAGCCACGGGTGTACATGAGTTCCCAATCCTGAACCCCCTTCCCACCTCCCACCCGATATCATCTCTCTGGATCATCCCCGTGCACCAGCCCCAAGCATCCTGTATCCTGTATCAAACATAGACTGGCAGTTCATTTCTTACCTGATAGTATACATGTTTCAATGCCATTCTCCCAAATCATCCCACCCTCTCCCTTCCCACAGAGTCTAAAAGTCCGTTCTATACATCTGTGTCTCTTTTGTAAAGCAATACTTAAATGGATTTCTATGACTCATTCTAGGAAGAAAGGATTTTCAAATGATAGATATTATGACATTATGAAAGAAACATGCCCAAAACATAGTTCTTATTAGATTTGGTAGATAAAGGATCAGAGTTTGTTAGTGATTATATAACAGCTATTATTAAAATTTGTTGGCTCCAGACACATGCAATAAAATATCTTTTCCTTGTATCTATCTTTTTTATCCATGTTTTGATAGATAAGATCTACATTTAGCAATTGTCAATCAATATGACTGAAAATATCTTATCTAACAATCACTACCTGATACTGTATTCTCTCCAAAAGTGTTATCTTACCTGATTTATGCTTTCATAGGGACATACTGGAGAAGGCAATGGCACCCCACTCCAGTACTCTTGCCTAGAAAATCCCATGGACGGAGGAGCTTGGTAGGCTGCAGTCCATGGGGTCGCTGAGTCAGACTGAGCGACTTCACTTTCACTTTTCACTTTCATGCATTGGAGAAGGAAATGGCAACCACTCCAGTGTTCTTGCCTGGAGAATCCCAGGGATGGGGGAGCCCAATGGGCTGCCATCTGTGGGGTCGCACAGAGTCGGACATGACTGAAGTGACTTAGCAGCAGCAGGGACATACTAAGGGGCTTCCCAGGTGGCACTAGGAGTAAAGAACCTGCCTGCCAGTGCAGGAGACCTAAGAGACATGGGTTTGATCCCTGGGTCAGAAGATCCCCTGGAGGAGGGAACAGCAGCCCACTCCAGTATTCTTGTCTGGAGAATCCCATGGACAGAAGAGCCTGGCAGGCTACAGTTCGTAGGGTCACAAAGAGTCAGACACAACAGTAGCTATTAGCATGCATGCACGCTAGTGACACATATAGTGACATACTATACTCTATGTTCTCTAAAAAACACTTCACTCAGTTTATATAACTAGGGCATGAGGTAATCACAGGAAAGCATTCTTTTTCTGTAACAGCATATTCTACTTAATATGTTCAACTTGGTGTATATTTCAGATTTCAGCTTAGGTGACCAGTATCTCTTAAATATTTGCAAAATGATGAGTTTGCATTTATCTATATTGAAGGGAATTTGTATTATAGATGTGAATATTTTGTTAATTTCAATAAATAGTGATTTGGAAGCTAGACTCTGCAATATTGTGCCAAAAAATTGTCAAGCTATAACAAGCCTAGACAGCATATTAAAAAGCAGAGACATCACTTTGCCCACAAAGATCCATCTAGTCAAAGCTATAATTTTTCCAATAGTCACGTACAGATGTGAGAGTTGGCCCATAAAGAAGCCTGAGGGCCAAAGAGTTGATGCTTTCAAACTGTGGTGCTGGAGAAGACTCTTGAGAGTTCCTTGGACTGAAAGGAGATCAAACCAGTCAACCCTAAAGGAAATCATGCCTGAATATCCATTGGAAGGACTGATGCTGAAGGTTAAGGTCCAATACTTTGGCCACCTGATATGAAAATCTGATGATGGAAAAGACCCTGATGCTGGGAAGATTCCAAACAGGAGGAGAAGGGAACGACAGAGGATGATGTGGTTGGATGGCATCATCAACTCAATGGATGTGAGTTTGAGCAAACTCTGGGAGATAGTGAAGGACAGAGAAGCCTGGTGTGTTGCAGTCCATGGGGTTGCTAAGAGTTGGACATGACTTAGTGACTGAACAACAATCACTACCCAGATTATAACATTAGGGTGATGTTACCTACTGCCAGTGAGTTCCATGCATTGTGTACTTATTCTATGGCTTACTGGGAGAGAAGTGTCGAAGGCTTCACTTTTGCCTTTAACCACACAATGCTTCATGTAACAAGAAGTTCTCTTGTTAGATGTGTACATGCTTGGCACTGCTATATCTTCTTGTTGAATTGACCCCTTTAACATAAGGACTTTAGTTTTGTAATGTATTTTCCCCATTGACTATGTGGGGGTTAAAAAACTCAGACACTACCTTTCCAGAACCCTTGGGAAATGCAGTCCATGTAGGCCCATAGGCTGGCTTTCTGTGAACTAGGGAAAAGATATCCCCTCTTAAGAGGCACACATCCATGGGCATATATCTTGGTAAGCAAATAATTCCTCGTATGAATTAGATTTCCTCATAGCTCAGTGGATAAAGAATCTACCAGTAGGGCAGGAGACCTGGGTTCAATCTCTGGGTCGGGCAGATCCCCTGGAGAAGGAAAAGGCAACCCACTCCAGTACTCTTCCCTAGGAAATCCTATGGACAGAGGAGCCTGGCAGGCTACGGTCTATGGGGTCACAAAGAGTTGGACACAACTTAGCAAATAAACCACCATGAATTAAAAAAAGGTGCCACTTCCTATGGTTGCATGGACCCCTCACAGTTATACACAACTTGGGGTGAAGCAAGCTCTTTTTTTTTAATTAATTAATTTCTTTTAGTTGGAGGATAGTTTCTTTACAATATTATGGTGATTTTCTCCATACATTGACATGAATCACCCTCCATCCTGAAACCCCCTCCCACGTCTCTCCCCACTCCATCCCTCTGGGTTTCCCCAGAGCACCAGCTTTGAGTGACCTGCTTCATGCCTCGAAGTGAAGCAAGTTAACTCTTAATGTAGGTCTTCCTGCGCTTTATAGTAACTGCCCAACCATATGTAACCATATGTAGTGGTCCTGGTAATTACTTCCAATTAAGATATTGTATATAGTTATGCTTTGATGTTCTATTTTCTGTGACAGACCCATCATGATAATACATGAAGTATGGAAAGGAAAGCCAAAATCTCTTAGATGGGATCAAGCATAACATAAAAATCTCCATGGCCATAAATGAAATAAAAATATATATGAGCAAGATGAATTCATGGGTGTGCTGGCTGTACTACCAGTGTCCTGCAGTAGTGAAAAAGGGTCATGGGAAATATATGTTCAGTGTTAGATGGTGGATGTGAGCCAAGTTCTCTGCATGAATATGGGAGTTTGATTGGCACTGGCCCCACCTCCCACCTGTGAAAGAAAGTGGAAAAAAATTCTAGTCGCTTTCTGTTTTTATGGGAATAGGAAATGGTAAGCCTGGGGACATAAGATGAAATAAAACAGGATCACCAGCAGGATCTGAAACCGATTTTCCCTCAGCTCAGTGACTTGGTATCTGCAATATCTGTAATGTCACTGCATTGCAGAAAAGACCACAATTTCATTTTAAGATCTTATCCTGGGGATTTAAGGATGAATTTCTGACCTTGCAAGAGTCGGCTTCCAGTCTCTTCTGCTTTCCGCCAGAAGTAGAGAACAGCAGATTTTACAGCTTAAGAGTCTACTATTTTGCAGCTTTAATTTCAGGACATTTGGAAAGTTCTAAATGTGGATGATATGTTGAGAGTGATAATGACATTGTATTTGTGTAGGATAAAGTTACAGTTCTTAGGAGATAACTTGGTGAAGTAATTAGCATTAAGGAGGCAATGATGCTTGCAACTTCTAGATGATTTAGTAGAAAAATTATCCATCTGCATACCGTCATCTATTACCTATCTGTCATCTATGGAGAGATGGAGAAATACAATGAAATATTAACATTTGATAAATATAGATGAAGGAGCATGGTTGTTTATTTCAGTATTCTGTGTAGATTTGAAAAATTTCAAAATTAAATGAATAAAACAGTTTAATTTAGACTACCATGCTGTAGCTGTCGGAAGAAATGACAACCCTCTCCAGTATTCTTGTCTGGAGAATCCCATGGACAAATGAACCTGGTGTGTTACAGTTCATGGGGTTGCAGAGAGTCAGACACAACTGATCGACTGAACATACACACACCAAGGTGTTAATGCAGCAGAAGTGAGTGCCTTGTGAACCTGTTACACCTGCTCATGTAATATACCTGTGTTTCAAGGACCTGCTGGAGTCCAGTCTTGTGTATAATATTTCTTAATAGGAATGATGTGCACATCCAAATTTATGGATATGTAGATCAGATAAAATCTAGCTTATAATAAGGCATTTTAGCTTGCATGATTATTTAGTATACCATTGTCAGCAACTGATCCTCTGTAAGGCACAGAAGTATTCCAGAAATTGATGAAGAAGGCTTTGAACACTGTGGCTTTTTATTAGCCCTTAAAGATCTAAATGAAGGTATAAGTCACTGAAAATTGAATATGCTGCAAAGCGTTTTTCTTGTTAAGGACTGGAAAATTTGATAATTGGGTCAAAAAAGTCACACTTTATAATATAGTACATGAAGCTTCCAGAATTTAAAGAGGTTTACCAAGACTTTTCTAAAAATGGAGAGTACAAGGTAAAAACCTACAATGGAGAAGGAAGAGCTTCACAGAAAATATAAGTCACAGTGTACAGAGAATAATTATATTCCAGTTCTCCTCTGTAGCATATGTGTTAGGATTGGACTACCCTTGCCGGAAGAGTGGAAATGAGATGTATCCCCTTGAAGCCGCCGCAGCGCTCACCATCATGCTGTTCTTACGCCACAGTGATGACGACAGTAATTACCGATTTGAAGCCTTTATCAGACTAGATCTCTGAATGATTTTCATTGACTATTTAGTGTATGCAAGAAATACACTTTTGTGATGTTAATACACTGGTGTTTTTGTTGTTGTTTTGTTTTTACAGCATCTTCAAGTAGTCGTTGATGCTACCCAAAAGGGAAATCTAGTCTCAAAGGGCTACATACAAATAAAGCTTTCAGAAATAGGAAGGTATGGTAAAGGAGATGATGGTGAACACAGAAGCCATTAAAAAACAGAGTCAAGACTAAATACTGGTTGGAATTACAGTTAAAAAATAGAAAAATGAAATCTTGGTAATATAAAAATAAGAGCATAACTAATACATTTCATTAACAGTGTTAATATCTTATGATAGGAAGGGAAATAAGGTATAAATTAAAATTTAGTTAAAATGAATTTAACTTAGTCAAGAAAAGCTTGGAAACTCCTTTATTTTGAATTCAGTTTCTCTTTCTTCTGTAAATTTAAGCACAATAAAACTTAAAATTTAATTAATTTTTTTCATTATAGTAGAATAATCTAGGTTTTAAATACCATGCTTTCTATCCATCTATCTACCCAACCATGCATCTGCTATCCAACTATCCTGTTATTTTTATATTCTTCTATTTTACATAGTAATTGGAGATGCCTGAAATGCTGTTTATAGTAAGATAATTATAGTTATTTATAAGTGATAGGATTCATAGAGATATTTCCCCATATGTTTTGTACTTTCCTTAGATGCCTTTTTTCTATCATTTTTTTCCAACGCCATAAACTCATAAATCGTAAAAAATATGAAAAATACAAATTTCTTGGCTTCAAGTGCCTCAAGTAACTTATTTAGGAAACATGAAATCAAAAGTTCCTATTATGTTTCAGTTCCTATCAAAATTCTTTTCTCTTCAGTAATTTTAACATACTGAAAAAGAAGACTTTGAGTGAAAATAATAGGATCTATTGGAGGCGGTTCGGAGCCAATGTTTTAAATACACGTTTTAAAAACTGATAAAATACATGGAAATAATCTAGGAAGAAGAGTTGAAAGGAGTGGCTAGAAGAACACATTTGCTTGAAGTCACATAATAAGCCCTTGAAAATAAATAAGACTCTGTGTTCTCTTTACTTCACACCTAATTTATCAATGAATACATCCATATTTTCAAACGTTGGATTCAGGAAATTGAATTATTACTAGTCTGGTGATTAAACTGCCTTATCCATCTGCTAGTATATTGTCATCATTATTTGAGCCTAGCTCAAGTGATAACAGCCATTATAAATCACTTTCATTTATTAATAATTACACTGCTTGTGTAATTCAAGCACTGATTGTATGAAATCTTTTAGAAAAAATAAAACATTGAATGAGATTTTTTTCTTGTATTAGCATTAAGACAAAATTTGGAATACAGTAAATTGAACTTGGAGGAGATTTTCAGAAATCTAATGATGTCTCCAGGTAGCAGCACTTTGGATGATGCTCTGTTGGTTGAGATTGCATCCAGTGAGATTTCTGCTCTAATGGATAGCCAAGTGCTGGTGAGCTTGTGTGTCTTTAATTAGTGGGATTTGTGCTACTCCTACAATAATCTTAATGCTGTTAGTGCACTCATCAAGTTTTTTAACTCACTGAGAATCTTTGTTATTTTAGAATAAACTCTTCCTGAAGTCACAGAAGGACAATTGTGGTTATCATCTTAAATCACAGTTTGGTGTCTGTGTCATTTATATGATCTACTAAGAATATTCATGGGACTAAAAAAAGGATACAGTAAAGTTCTATCAGAACCTTAGTGTTTTCTTAACTATATCATTGTTAAACAGAATGTAAAGTATTCTACTACAATCAGCCTTTCCAGTTTCTTATTACTATGAATTGAATAAATACTTTAAGTTATTTATCCATCTAGTAAATATAATTTGAATGCCTCCTATTTATTACAAGGGCTTCCTTTGTGGCTCAGCTGGTAAAGAATCCGCCTGCAATGTGGGAGACCTAGATTTCATCCCTGGGTTGGAAAGATCCCCTGGAGAAGGGAAAGGCTACCCACTCCAGTATTCTGGCCTGGAGAATTCCATGGACTGTATAGTCCATGGGGTCGCAAACAGTCGGACACGACTGAGCGACTTTTACTTTACTTCACTACTTATTACAAGGTATCCTGGAGGTGCCACTCAAAGCATTTGCCATCCAGGAATGTTCCTCCAGGTAAATAACTGGACCATGTTTGCCACAAGCTTCCATAATATTCTGTATTTGCTTTCACAGCAATTAGGCACTCTCTTTCAGTACTCGTTTTAAAGAGTATAGGGTCCTATACCCTATGTGGGTGGAAATTATGTCCCATTTGTTAATGGCTCTATCCCTAGTGCCTAACACTGCAATAGACACATCATAGGCATATGTATAGATGTAACTCACACAAGTACACATGGCTAAGTACAAATGCATATACACAATCACTGCACATAGACATCCTCAGACACCCACACACATACTTGTGAGAAACAACAGATAAAATATTAGGACTATTTTGTAAGAAACACAAACAAAACTCAGGAAATTATCAAGGAAAATAGCATGAGAAGGGCAGATGAATAACAGATGGAGGAGAAAAAAATTAAAAGAATAAAGAGTTTATTCTCCATGAAGAGGAGACATCTTAAGGAGATTAGCACATTGTAGGCAGATTTCCCAAATTCATATTGTGCATTGCCAAAGACTTATTTACACATCACATATTATCTACATTAGAATCTGAGTCTGGGTAAACTTCATAATCATGTTTACTAAATTAGACGTTTAATTTTTTTCCTTTACTGTCTTCAAGCGCTAGTTTTAAAGAAAATGAAAAAATATAGGAAAATAGAAGTGAAATCTATCACCACAAAACCCAAATGGAAATAGTGCTAAATTTTTTTTTCACTCCAATTTTTCAATTTGTATGATAGGAGTTTGATTCTGACTTGCTGAGATAACACTCTCTAAGGTTTAACTGGTTTTGTCTACTCTGGGTCTCAAATTATAATCTTTTTCAGTTCAAGAGATTCATTTGATCTGATTAGCCAGCTGTAATAGTATTGGGAAGGGCTATTAACATTATATTTCATGAGTATACTGAAAGGACTGAGAGTGACAAAACCAATGTTAGAAAACATTATTGTTAATTTCAACATTAGTGCATACAATCAACAGTGGTCTATAAAATATTTCAAGTTTTTGTGCCTTTTCATTTTTTCCTGTTTAGGTAGACCTTTTTAGGTCAGGATGCTGGAGAAAATGTGAGTCAGATTATTAGGATCCGATGTGAAGGGTAAATATGACCGTAACAATTTCTCTTAAATTTTTTTTCACTAGAGAGCTGCTGGGTTGCCATTTCCTTCTCCAGGGGAGCTTCCCAACTCAGGGATCAAACCTGGGTCTCCCGCATTCTAGGCAGATGCTTTACCATCTGAGCCACCAGGGAAGTCTGCAGGTTTCCCCTGCTGCTGCTAAGTCACTTCAGTTGTGTCCGACTCTGTGTGACCCCATAGACGGCAGCCCACCAGGCTCCCGTGTCCCTGGGATTCTCCAGGCAAGAACACTGGAGTGGGTTGCCATGTCCTTCTCCATTGCATGAAAGTGAAGAGTGAAAGTGAAGTCGCTCAGTCGTGTCTGACTCTTAGCGACTCCATGGACTGCAGCCTATCAGGCTCCTCCACCCATGGGATTTTCCAGGCAAGAGTGCTGGAGCGGGTCGCCATTGCCTTCTCCCAGATTTTTCCTAGAGTTCTGTAAGTTATTTCACTGGATGTAAAATTCTGGGTTGGCAGGTCACTTCTTTCAGCTCTTGAAAAATGAGTCAAAACATATATTAGCACTACTTAAAATTTAATTGTTTTCCTTTACAGGATTCAAATACTTGTTTTAAAGAAAATGGGAAAAAATATAGAAAAATAGCAACAAGAATAAAGTCTATTACCACGAACTCAAGTTTAAACCCACTGTAATTCAAATTGTTTTTCACCTTTAGATAACATGTGGTTTTCTTTTTTCCTCCACTGCTTTCAAGATGTTTTCTTGTCTTTATCTTCAGAAGCATGAATGTAACGTGTCTTATTGGATTTCTTTGGGTTTATCCTGTTTGTAGTTCACTCAGTTTTGGGGTACGTAGGTTTGTTTCTTTTGCCAGATTCAGAAATCTTTTTGCCATATTTTTTGCATGCTTTTCCAGCCCCCTCCCTCTTCATTTTCTCTTTCTGGGTTTCTGATGGCACAAATGTTAGATCCTTTGTTATATTCCCACAGGTCCCTTGTGACTCTTTTCATTTTTCTTTCATTTCCTTTTTTTTGGAGGGTTTATTTTCCTCTCTGTTGTCCAGATTCTCTAATTTCTAGTTTCCACATGCAAGTTTACTGATTCATCTCCCTGCTTCATCTGATTTGAGCTTATCCATTGAGCTTTTTATTATTTCAGTCATTATAGTTTTCTGTTCTGAAATTTTCATTTGGTCTTTTTTATATCTTCCATTTCTTTGTTGAGATAGTCTGTTTGCTGAGTTTTTATATTTTTCAGTTGGTTTAAACACGTTCATAATTGCTTGTTGAAGTGATTTTATAATGGTTGCTTTCTCAGTTAATTCTTGCATCTTTATCTTCTTTTCCCTTGACATTTTCCTGGTTTTTGGTTTAGTAAGTGACTTTTGATTGATATTTTGGTGTTTCTGAAACTATATTGTGAAACTCTGTCCTATTTATGCTCTGTTTTAGATGGTTCGTTTAACATTATCCTGGCAGGGACAGCTTCCCTGGCGGCTCAGATGGTAAAAGCGTCTGGTCACAATGCGGGAGACCCGGGTTCCAACCCTGAGTAGGAATATCCCCTGGCGAAGGAAATGGCAACCCACTCCAGTACTCTTGCCTGGAAAATTCCATGGATGGAGAAGCCTCGTAGGCTACAGTCCGTGGGGTCACAAAGAGTTGGACATGACTAAGCTACTTCACTCTCACTTGGGCAGGGACAGGAAATCTTTGGTGGCTCAGGCAGTAAAGATTCTGCCCCAAAGTCCATGGGGTTGAAAAGACTCCGACACCACTGAGCGACTAACACTCTCTTCCTGGCAGGGACAGAAGGAGAAGCGGGATCAGTGCAGTATCTTTACTTTCTGGTGAACCTAGAAGTCTTAGGCTCCCCACTCAGCGTCCAACACATGAGCAGAGTCCCTCATGGAAGTCTGGCTCCCCATGAAACCTCTGCTCACACCTCTTTGGCTGAAAGAGGTAAGAGTGCCTCATTGCTGCTCCCACGGCCCTCCACTAATGCCATGGAAGGATGGCCCCATTATCTTTGGGGGCTGGTGAAGGTCCATATCTCCATACACCCACTTCTGACAGCATCCTAGAGGGCGGAGCGAGGTCACCTCATCGGTGCTCGGTTTTCCACTCTGCCCTTGCTGTTGCAAATGAGGATGAAGCCTTCGTTTTTCCTGTGATGTGTGCCTTGAGTAAAGCAGTTATTGTCTAAATGTATCTCTCTGGGCTGCCTTCCCTGCTTGCTTGTTTAGAAAAAGCAGAGTTTTTGTTTTTTTCCTTTTGCTTCTGTCTCTTGGCATTTCTGGGTTGCCGATTTCTTCAGCTCCGACTCTGCAATATATAAGGCAAAAAGAAAACTCCTGAAACTCACCATCGTGTCGTTCTTTGGGGCCCAAGTTCCCCAGCTATTCTGCCTAATTCTGTCCATTTTTGGAGTTTTCCTATGTTTGCATTATAGAACAATGCCAGGGTTTTGGCTGCATGTTGGGGGAGAAATAAGGAAAAGCATATCTACTTAATCTTCTCACATGATAAATTTTGAGAAAACAAATTTTGAGGAAATGACAGGATGAATTTGTGGAAAATTAGAAGTCTGAAAGTTACTCAATAGTGGTCTTCCAGTCCATTCAAACTCCATACAGAGATTGGTAATCATTGCATTCTTTTTCATTAGTCTTTATTAATGATAAAAAAACAGATTGAGAATCACAGATTATGTCATAATAACAATCGTCTGACCAATTTCTTTAAGAGAAATTTCTTGAGTAATTTTTCTAGGAGGAATTCTTTAAAACAGAACAGATTTTTGTTGGATTCTGCTGACAGTGTTGTGACTCAAAGAGTCTTAGGAGATATCTTTCAACTCTTTATATAGACAATAATATGGCTCCTAACATGTTATAAATGATACATAAGCATTTAGTTGTTTCACTAAAAGTCTTCTACGTAGGTTACATTTCCTTTGAAAGTAATAGTCTGAAGTCAATTTTGAGCTTTTTTTATTTCCTTATGTTTCTTTCAAAGGGTAAATCATTCCAGCTCTAGAATAGAAATGCTTAGTCTCCTGAGATTACTCTGCTGAACAGCCAAAGTAATAATTGTTTGGCTACATGGGTTTCAACATTTTTTTTAGCAAAATCATAGATATCCAGTTGTAGATTCTGGCAATTTGGGATGTTGGGTCAATATGAGGAATTTCCAAGGGGACTCTGAAACGCTCATGATATTACTAGGTTACGGAAGTAAACAGAATGGGCATAGTTTTTCAATAGTCAAAACAAAGTATGATCTATGTAACATATTTTGTATCATAAGTAATACAAGTGTAATACAAAACAGGTGACTAATATTGCTTAACTATTTAAGTGTACCATATGTGATCAAATATAGCCAAATGGTAATTTAATTATTGCCATGAAAATACAGATACATTCCAACATTTTAAAAATAGCTGATTTACTGTGTTGTGAACTTTGAGGCTATACATGTGATTGTGTATGGTGAGGAACTTTACAGTTTATTATATAGAATCAGTTATAAAAAAGTAGATGAATATTCAGATCTTCTGGGAAGGAACTGTTGTGCTTTTTATGTGAGGAGATCAGTCATCCAAAAAAATATTTCCAAGAAATACTTTCTGCTGTGATGAGCTGAACATTTGTACTATTTAACTGAGCTCCTGAGAATACGAGGCTCATGCATGAGATCTAACCTTTGGTGTACCTTGAGCTGCTGTTTTACTTGGTGGCTGTGGAATGCACCCCTATCTGAGACTGTCCCTTGGATAATGCAGCTTGTGAAATCCAGATGAGAAATAAATTTGAAAAACTGGAAAATCTAAACTATTTATCCTGATATTGGATCAGTAACATTAGTTTTCTATACTATGGAGAAAATTTAAATAAATAGAGTAAATTAAATAAATAAATTAAATTTATAAAATAAATGAGACATATATAAGTGATAACTACCATGAGAGAATTATTAAAGTCCTTGGTCCTGACCTGTTTAGGGCATCTGTTCACAGGACATATCAGCGTCTATGGGATACACTGTTGGCTTGAATCGGTATCCAAAATTGTCATCTTTTCTTTCTTAAAGACTTATTCCAGTACCAACATGTGTATTTTCACTTTACCAAGTCTGCTTGGCCTCAACAATGTGTATGGTTAAGTGAACAAGGCCAGTGGGAAAGGCTACATTCTTACAATTTTGACGGTATGACACACTGTATAAGGCAGTACACCAGAGCAGTAAATATTAATAGATCAGTGGTTGGCAGAAGCTCAGGTGAAATAACAAGAGGGATGAATAGGCGAAACACAGATTTTCAGAGCAGTGAAACTCTTCCGAAAGATATTTTAATGGTAGACAGGTGACATTATGCATTTGTCAAAATACCACAGAACAGTATAACGTGCGCACACACACACACACACACACACACACACACACACACACCAATGTAAACTGTCTTTCCATAAAAATGTATGAACGTTGGTTTATCAATGTAACAAATGTACCACAATAGAAGAGGAAACTGTTTAGAGGAGAGAAGATTCATAAGGAACTGCCTGCTCACCTTTTCTGTACACCTAAGACTGTTCTGAAAAATAAAGTTGATTTCTTTAAAAACCGCTAAAGTTGTAGAGTAGTATATAATATGCAAACTTTTAATTAAATTTCCTACTTTGAGATGTGCCCACCCCCTCCCTTTCAACCTTGTCTGTCTGGTTTCTTAGTCTCAGGAGTGAAAGTCCTCCCCACCCCATGTATAAACAGTAGGTGAACAGAGGCTAAGCGCTCTGGCTTTTTTTTGAAACAAATTTTTTAACCAAACTCTTGATTTTCCGTCTCAACACTCTGACTTCTGTAGACCTTGAACCTAAGTCTGTCATTGCTCCAGATTTACTCACTGCTGCTCAGTATTCTCCTGTCCAGGCAGCTCAGTTGAAACTTTCTCTATTCTGCTAATTTACTCACTATACTATGCTTCTCATCTTCAAATTTTTTTTTGTAAAATCTATTCTGATACTGTCTCCTTTTTTTCCTTGCTAGTCTAAACATTCATAAATTGCTTCACCTTTTTTTTTTTTTTAAAGTAAAGCTTCAGGGGTGAGAGGAAAAAGGACATATAGCCAAAGAACTCTGTTTAATTAAAAGTAAAGGTGGCTTTCTGCTTCTCTTTCTCGGCTTTCCCATCTTTCTCTTTCTCTGGACACAATCGCTCTTATTAAGTAAAATTAAATATAATTTCTGCCAATATATTGCACAATAATATGAACTACTTTAAAGTTAATAATAACTGTTTTGGGCAATGAATTAACTTGATGGGATCATGAGATAACATTTGATGTAATTATTTAATTAATGAAAATGAAGTATTGCAATATTGAGGGACTTGAATACATACTGAAGGATACTATGGATAAGAACTATGGCTCAAAGCCAGCTCAGAGCAATTCACATTTCAAATAATGAAATGATGAATTTTCATTGCTTCCCCCCCCACCTTTTTTTTTTTTGCTTCTCTAAGCTTTGCATCCTGATTGAAGCAAAGACATCTGTCTTTTCCCAGATAACAAGAACTTGGTTGCTGTGGCAACATATTGACTAGGGAACTTAAAATAAAGGTGGCTCAATTCCAGATCACTTTTTTTTTTCTCCTTCACAAAAACAGCACACATTGGCTCAAAAGCTCTACTAGAATCTTTATAATCAATAAACCTGTTGTTTGCTGAAGGTTTGTATCCCCAAACTTGCATTTTAAGCAGGTTAGATGTGTACATTTGGTTTTTGTATAATTTTAAACTGTGAAATAGTGCACTGCGTCCTTTTATACAAATTTTTCTTCCTCTTCCCTTCCTTTCTTCTTTCCTTCCTTCGTTCTTTTCTTCGTTTTCTCCTCTCTTTTTTCTTCATTTCTTTCTCTCTCTCTCTAGTTTAAAAAATGGGATGGTAGGGACCCAAGTGCATGTAAGAGGAGGGGTAAAAGCAGTGAAAGAAACTCTTCAAAGGCCTTTGCAAAAGCAGCGCCTGGTTGCTAGGGCTTGGAAAGATTGTTATTTGTAGCTAACACAAAGTTATCCCAAATTGCACTCAGCCTTAGAAGAAAACAAGTTCCAAATTTTTAAAGAGAGGCATGGATTGACACTGCCAACATATGAAAATAATCTTTTGACACTTTGAGATGCATATCTATTTGTGCATTAAAATTTCTAAATTGCTGACTGGGAGAATTATTGTTGAACTCTTAAGTGGAGGAAATGTATTTTTAAAAATTCATATATTTAAAAATATTTGAATTTTTATAGTATTTATTTGTAAATTTCATCTTTTGAGTCCTGTTGTAAAGTTGAGTTCATCAGCAACCAACCTGCATGGCAGGAAAATAAATGTGATGCTACCTTAGTTTTGTTTATTTTCTTCCAATCCTAGAGCCTAGCAATTCATTTCTTTTCCATGTATTTAACAAAGTAACACAAAGTAAATGATATTTGAGAGATGGTCTGTATATATGAACTTATTTAATATAAGGTTATTTAAATTAATTAAATATTGCTCCAAAATTTTCTATAATATCAGGCTATGGTAATTTACATAGGATTGGTAATTTTAACAAACAATAAATTCAGTAAGCAAAGGAAATAAAAGTGATGTTATCTCTATTAACTGTTGGTTATATGATTTGAGATAGATATTTAGTTTTCAAAGCTGTTTAAGCAACAATTAGAACCATACATGGAACAATGGACTGGTTCCAAATCGGGAAAGGAGTACGTCAAGGCTGTATGTTGTAACCCTGCATGAAGGTGAAGTCGCTCAGTCGTGTCTGACTCTTTGCGACCCCGTGGACTGTAACCTACTAGGCTTCTCCGTCCGTGGGATTCTCCAGGCAAGAATACTGGAGTGGACTGCCATTTCCTTCTCCAGAGGATCTTCCCGACCCAGGGATCGAACCCAGGTCTCCTGTATTGGAGGCAGACGCTTTAACCTCTGAGCCACCAGGGAAGCATATTTAACTTATATACAGGGTACATCATGCGAAATACCAGGCTGGATGAATCACAAGCTGGAATCAAGATTGCAGGAAAAAATAACAACCTCAGATATGCAGATGATACCACCCTAATGACAGAAAATGAAGAGGAACTAAAGAGCCCTTTGATGAAGGTGGAAGAGGAGAGTAAAACTCAACATCCATTATTTTGAAAGTAGTTTTGATATTGCAAATCCCCTAAAAGGATCTTGGAGACTTTCAGGGGTCCACAGATCACATTCTGAGAATTGCTATTTTAGAAACTACCCTGCTGTTATAAAGACTGAATACTAGTACTTTCCTTAAGTTCATTAATAGAAACGAAAAGAAGAACTAATTTGGAAAAACATCAACAAAAATATTCAGCTACCTTAGTCACCAATGCATAAGCCTCTTGAAAGAACTGTATCTTTTACTATTTGAACAACATCTGAGATACGCAGTAAATAATAATGATGAAAGTAAAAAAAAAATCAATATCCAAAAAATTAAGATTATGGTATCCGGTCCCATCATTTCTGGCAAATAGATGGGGAAAAAGTGGAAACAGTGATAGATTTCTATGTTCTTGGGCTCTAAAAGTATTGTGGATGGTGATTACACGCTTGCTCCTTGGAAGAAAAACTATTTCAGATCTAGATAGCATATTAAAAAGTGGAGATATCACTTTGCTGAAAAAGTCCTCTATAGTCAAAGCTATGGTTTTTCCAGTAGTCATGTATGGATGTGAGAGTTGGACTATAACAAAGGCTGAGTGCTGAAGGATTGATGCTTTCAAACTGTGGTGCTGGAAAAGACTTTTGAGAGTTCGTTAGACAGCAAGGAGATCAAACCAGTCAATCTGAAAGGAAATCAACCCTGAATATTCATTGGAAGGATTGATGCTGAAGCTGAAGCTCCAATACTTAGACCATCTGATGAAAAGAGCTGACTTATTGGAAAAGACTGAGATGATGGGAAAGACTGAAGGCAGGAAAAGAAGAGAATGACAGAGAATGAGACGGTTGGATGGCATCACCAACTCAATGGACATGAATTTGTGCAGACTCTGAGAGATACTGAAGGACAGGGAAGCCTGGTGTGCTGTAGTCCATGGGGTTGTAAAGAGTTGGACATGACTTAGAGACTGAACAATAACAACAAGATATTTAGTTTTCAAAGCTATTTATGGGCCTGGAACAATATAGATAAATGATTTTTTGAGAGCCTATAAATAAATGGCAACCCACTCCAGTGTTCTTGCCTGGGGAATCCCAGGGACTGTGGAGCCTGGTGGGCTGCCATCTATGGGGTCGCACAGAGTCGGACACGACTGAAGTGACCTAGCAGCAGCAGCAGCAAATATAAAAAAGTAATATTTTGGAGTAATGATCAAATGCTAACCTCTCTTTTCCCATCTCTCTGGTAAGGATGTAGGTTATTATAATGCAGTCAAGTATGATATTTACTTGATTAGAGATTTTTAAAATAGAGAAGATTGGAGACATAATTTCCCTTCATGCATGAAAATTTATAGGACACTGAGTTTATAGATTTGATCTCAAAATGTTATAATTCTTTTTTTCCCCATGAAGCCTCCTATGAGTATGAGTGATGACAGCAAAAGAAAATTTCTTCCATGCAAAGCTTAATGGATATAACAAGAAGGTGCTTATTAATATATTAATTTCCTTAGATGGCTCTATCATCCAAAGAGTGAAGCATATATCTTTCAATACTAGGGATCCCCTGCTGATCGAGAGAGTTTGTAAAGAAGATAGAAGAGACTGATTGGTTATCTCCCGCTTTGAGTTGTATACTTACTACCTCTGAAAAGAGCTGACTTATTGGAAAAGACTGAGATGATGGGAAAGACTGAAGGCAGGAAAAGAAGAGAATGACAGAGAATGAGACGGTTGGATGGCATCACCAACTCAATGGACATGAATTTGTGCAGACTCTGAGAGATACTGAAGGACAGGGAAGCCTGGTGTGCTGTAGTCCATGGGGTTGTAAAGAGTTGGACATGACTTAGAGACTGAACAATAACAACAAGATATTTAGTTTTCAAAGCTATTTATGGGCCTGGAACAATATAGATAAATGATTTTTTGAGAGCCTATAAATAAATGGCAACCCACTCCAGTGTTCTTGCCTGGGGAATCCCAGGGACTGTGGAGCCTGGTGGGCTGCCATCTATGGGGTCGCACAGAGTCGGACACGACTGAAGTGACCTAGCAGCAGCAGCAGCAAATATAAAAAAGTAATATTTTGGAGTAATGATCAAATGCTAACCTCTCTTTTCCCATCTCTCTGGTAAGGATGTAGGTTATTATAATGCAGTCAAGTATGATATTTACTTGATTAGAGATTTTTAAAATAGAGAAGATTGGAGACATAATTTCCCTTCATGCATGAAAATTTATAGGACACTGAGTTTATAGATTTGATCTCAAAATGTTATAATTCTTTTTTTCCCCATGAAGCCTCCTATGAGTATGAGTGATGACAGCAAAAGAAAATTTCTTCCATGCAAAGCTTAATGGATATAACAAGAAGGTGCTTATTAATATATTAATTTCCTTAGATGGCTCTATCATCCAAAGAGTGAAGCATATATCTTTCAATACTAGGGATCCCCTGCTGATCGAGAGAGTTTGTAAAGAAGATAGAAGAGACTGATTGGTTATCTCCCGCTTTGAGTTGTATACTTACTACCTCTGATTTATCCTCCTCCTAGGGCTCTGTGTTGCAGGTCCACCATCCTGTTTCTTTCTACAGGTTATGACACTCAAGGGGTCTAGCTTTATTTCTTTGATATTCACCTCACACTATAAACATCCTCTTAGTCTTCTGATTTTATTTTCTTGATACTTTATTAGAACTTCCCTAGTGGCTCTGTGGTAAAGAATCTGCTTGCCAGTGCAGAAGACGTGGGTTCGATCCCTGGGTTGGGAAGATTCCCTGGAGAAGGAAATGACCCCCTACTCCAGTATTCTTGCCTGGGAAATCCCCTGGACAGAGGAGCCTGGCAGGCTAAAGTCCACGGGGTCACGAAAAAGTCAGACACGACTTATTGACTGAACAACAACAAAAACTGGACCCCTAGCCCAGTATAAATAATTTCCTCCTGCTCATATATCTCGACTTCCCTGGTGGCTCAGAGGTTAAAGCGTCTGCCTCCAATGCGGGAGACCTGGGTTCGATCCCTGGGTCGGGAAGATCCCCTGGAGAAGGAAATGGCAATCCACTCCAGTATTCTTGCCTGGAGAATCCCATGGACAGAGAAGCCTAGTAGGTTACATACAGTCCACAGGGTCGCAAAGAGTTGGACACGACTGAGCGACTTCACCTCACCTCACCTCACATATCTCAGTGAGTAAGTGTTTCTGACTTATCTCTCCAGAAGACTTCAGGAAATTCTTTTAATGAGTCTGGTTCCTGATCCCCCCCAATAACATAAAGTATCAAGAAAATAAAGGGGGTCCAGAGGTAATATTGGAAAGGTATTTAGCTCATTCTGAAGGGAAAATTTTGAATGCTGGATACTATGCTAAGTATGTGTCCTTCCTAGGGAAGGACCAATCCAAGAGATGAGTAGTACATCTGTATAAGACAAGAGAAAAGATACTACATCCATTTGTGAAGTACCTCAGAGCAGCACTGGATCTCAGATTTCAAAATTTATCTAGTTAAGATAATTCAAAAATGTTGCACAGGAATGGGGATAGATGCATGCAAATAAGACAGGGAACTCAGAAACAGGCTAACACACATGCAGAATCCTGATATCTCAGAGAGGAAAATTAAAACTGGATAGAAGATGGATTATTAAAAAACAAATAGTGCTAGTGCAATTGCCCATCCATAAGGAAGGCAGTAAAACTGTATCCCTGCTTAATACTATGCAAACAATAAAGTTCTATTTAGTATATATGATTAAAAATGGGATAAGAATATGGGTACATCTGTGTATCTTCATGAAATTCCAAATAAAATACAAGAATGCAATATTGATAAGAGGCTGGAGAGGAATTAAAAATCAATAAAGTGAAAGAAAGTGAAGTCACTCAGTCATGTCCAACTCTTTGCAACTCTGTAGACTGCAGCCTATCAGGCTCCTCTGTCCGTGGGATTTTCCAGGCAAGGGCACTAGAGTGGGTTGCCATTTCCTTCTCTAGAGGATCTTCCCAACCCAGGGATTGAACCCAGGTCTCCCACATTGCAGGCAGACACTTTACCATCTGAGCCACCAGGGAAGCAAAAAAATCAATAATAAGGTATAATTCCCATGGCATATATAATAAAAAACAATTTTCCTTTAGTTTCATGGTAACACATGTATAGATAAAGAGGTCTAGAAATACAAGTTCGTTCAACATATGTAGAAAAAGAAATGAGATCTTAAAATGAAAAAAATATAGCTGTAATGAGAGGTTTGCACTTCCCTGGAAGCTCAGACAGTAAAGAATCTGCCTGCATTGCAGAAGACCTGGGGTTTGATTCCTGGATCAGGAAGATCTCCTGAAGAAGGGAATGGCAACCCACTCCAGTATTCTTGCTTGGAGAGTCCTATGGACAGAGGAGCTTGGTGGGCTACAATTAATGGGGTCACAAAGAGTTCGACACAATTGAGTGACTAACACTTTCATTCAATGAGAGGTCTGATATTTATTCTTCAGTGCTAATGAGTATATAGAAAATGAAACAATAAAGAATATGAAAATGTCAAATCATAAAATCAATAGGCAGTATTATATATATATAATGATAAAGAATGAGTAAATAAATATCGCTATGTAAAAATGATTTATCTCTTATTTCTTTAAAAATATATTAAATTGGCCCTATATTGATCTCTCCTCGAAAACTTCCATGGATTTTACTAGATGCAGGATACAATGCCTCAGCATTGGCCATTATCACTTGAAATTAAGTAAAATAAAATTAAGCACATACATGCCAAGACTTAAGCATCTTAAAATAAAGAATAATACTTAAAAAAAAAATCTAAAATAAAGGAAAAAACAAAATCACATTATCTAGAATATAATGGAAAAAGTGAGCAAGATTTTGAGCTTACAACTTTTTGAGTAATTATTCAATATTACTAATCTCAGCATAATTTATTTTAGGACAAATCAAAATAGATCAATATGGCCATATTACCAGAAACTGAAACAGAATTTGGTAAAACTCACTAGCTTTTCTGAATTAAAAAAGAAGTCTATGTAAATCAAAAGAGAATAGAACATAAATATTACATAAAGATGACTAGAAACCAATAGAATTAGCATAATCAATATTAATGTATAAAGCCACTTAAACTGGGATTTAAAGCTATAAAGCTAGGATTAAGAGATACAAGTTGAAAGTGAAAGTGAAGGCTCAGTTGTGTCCGACTCTTTGAGACGCCATGGACTATACAGTCCATGGAATTCTCCAGGTCAGAATACTGGAGTGGGTAGACTTTCCCTTCTCCAGGGGATCTTCCCATCCAGGGATTGAACCCAGATCTCCTGCATTGCAGGAAGATTCTTTACCAGCTGTGCCACAAAGGAAGTGCAGAGATACAAGAGATACAAGTTGCTATGTTTAAAATAGATACACAAACAAGGATATACTATATAGCACAGGGAGTTATAGCCATTATCCTGTAATAAATTTTAATGCAGTATAATGTATAAAATCACTATGCTATACTCCTAAACTAGCCAATCTGATCACATGGACCACAGCCTTGTCTAACTCAGTGAAACTAAGCCATGCCATGTAGGGCCACCTAAGATGGACAGGTCATGGTGGAGAGTTCTAACAAAATGTGGTCCACTGGAGAAGGGAATGGCAAACCACTTCAGTATTCTTGCCTTGAGAACCCCATGAACAGTATGAAAAGGCAAAAAGATAGGACACTGAAAGAAGAACTCCCCAGGTTGGTAAGTGCCCAATATGCTACTGGAGATCAGTGGAGAAATAACTCCAGAAAGGATGAAAAAGATGGAGCCAAAGTAAAAACAACACTCAGTTGTGGATGTGACTGGTGACAGAAGCAAGATCTGATGCTGTAAAGAGCAATATTGCTTAGGAACCTGGAATGTTAGGTCCATGAATCAAGGCAAATTGGAAGTGGTCAAACAGGAGATGGCAAGAGTGAATGTCAACATTTTAGGAATGAGCAAACGAAAATGGACTGGAATGGGTGAATTTAACCCAGATGACCATTATATCTACTACTGTGGGCAGGAATCCCTTAGAAGAAATGGAGTAGCCATCATNAAGCTCAACATTCAGAAAACGAAGATCATGGCATCCGATCCCATCACTTCATAGAAAATAAATGGGAAAACAGTGGAAACAGTGTCAAACTTTGTTTTTTGGGGTTCCAAAATCACTGCAGATGGTGATTACAGCCATGAAATTAAAAGACACTTGCTCCTTGGAAGGAAAGTTATGACCAACCTAGATAGCATATTCAAAAGCAGAGACATTACTTTGCCAACAAAGGTCTGTCTAGTCAAGGCTATGGTTTTTCCAGTAGTCATGTATGGATGTGAGAGTTGGACTGTGACGAAAGCTGAGTGCCGAAGAGTTGATGCTTTTGAACTGTGGTGTTGGAGAAGACTCTTGAGAGTCCCTTAGACTGAAAGGAGATCCAACCAGTCCATCCTAAAGGTGATCAGTCCTGGGTGTTCATTGGAAGGACTGATACTGAGGCTGAAACTCCAATACTTTGGCCACCTGAGGTGAAGAGCTGACTCATTTGAAAATACCCTTATGCTGAGGAAGATTGAGGGCTGGAGTAGAAGGGGATGACAGAGGATGAGATAGTTGGATGGCATCACTGACTCAATGGACGTGAGTTTGGGATAAGCTCCAGGAGTTGGTTATGGACTGGAAGGCCTAGTGTGCTGTGGTCCATGGGGTCGCAAAGACTTGGACATGAATGAGTGACTGAAATGAACTGAATACTCCTAAAACTAGTATATTATAAATTGATTATATTTCAATATACAATAGATAAAAATATGAAACCAGCTTTACAAATTCAATGATTTTTTAAGTTATGTCTCATGTAGTAATACAGGAAAATTAAATAATGTAAACATGTTTTTACATGCAAAAAATAATAATTTGAATTAATTTTTACAAAAAATTACAATTATAAAAATTATTATTGATTACTCTATACCAGATGGCACCCCACTCCAGTACTCTTGCCTGGAAAATCCCATGGACGGAGGAGCCTGGTGGGCTGCAGTCCATGGGGTCGCTAAGAGTCGGACACGACTGAGCGACTTCACTTTCACTTTTCCCTTTCATGCACTGGAGAAGGAAATGGCAACCCACTCCAGTGTTCTTGCCTGGTGAATCCCAGGGACGGGGGAGCCTGGTGGGCTGCCGTCTATGGGGTCGCACAGAGTCGGACACGACTGAAGTGACTTAGCAGCAGCACTCTATACCAGTTACCCTGCTAACCAATTTAAAAAGTGATCTCATTTTAATTATCTCAGTGGCCCAAGATTTGTCTCATCTTACAGATGAGTTTTGGGGTTTTTGGATTTTTTTTAGTGTACAAAATTAAGAAATGGTAGAATCAAGGTTCACATATAGATTTAACTCAAAAGTTAAATTATAAACAAACATGCCACACTGCCCTTTGCATTGAAGACTTCTGACTGTGGATAAATTAATTCATATTTTTGTATAGTCAAAAATTAAAAATTCAGAAAAATAAAAAAAATTTTAGTATAAATAACAATTCACTTTATAATGAATGGATTGCCTTGCAGGAATAGTTGAACCATTGAGTCACTTGTATTAGTTTTTTAAAATTTAAGATCTCCATTTAATTTTTGTCTTTTCACTTAAATACTAGACCTGTTATTTATTGTTAATTAACAATGAAAATAAATAGTACACAAGAATCATCTGTCAATTTAATAAAACAACTTTTGGATACTTTTCTCTAGAACGAGTGTAATAAAACCAAAGTAGCTAATTTCTTTAGTGTTATCAAAACCACATTTATATGAGAACCTTGGCTGCTGCTGCTGTCGCTTCAGTCGTGTCTGACTCTGTGTGACCCCATAGACGGCAGCCCACCAGGCTCCCCCGTCCCTGGGACTCTCCAGGCAAGAACACTGGAGTGGGCTGCCATTTCCTTCTCCAATGCATGAAAGCGAAAAGTGAAAGTGAAGTCGCTCAATCGTGTCTGACCCTCAGTGATCCCATGGACTGCAGCCTTCCAGGCTCCTCCGTCCATGGGATTTTCCAGGCAAGAGTACTGGGGTGGACTCCATTGCCCTCTCCTTGGAGTGAACTTAAAATTCACATATTTGGCCCCATGTAAATCAAACCATAAATTTAATAAGTAAATTGCTCACCTTTAACTGTGTTATTTATCATGAAAGAAAAGTGATATGAGTAGCTTAAAATTTTTTTCTTGATATTTTATTATCCTGTGCACACTATCATAACCAGGAGTGGATCCATCCTCCTACACAATAGAAAACCCCAAGTCAAGGGAGGAGAGACGGAATGAGTCATAACTCTCCAGCTGAAGCAGCTACAGAGTGAGTTGGCACCACTAATGTACTTCAGAATATTTGATTTTAAAAGTAATTCTATCTTTCAAAAAATTAAAAAAGCTAATATCATGGCATCAAATCCCCTTGCTTCACAGCAAATAGATGGAAAAAAAAAATGGGAACAGTGGCAGACTTTATTTTCTTGGGCTCCAAAATCACTGTGGATGGTGACTGCAGCCATGAAATTAGACACTTGCTCCTTGGAAGAAAAGTTATGACCAACCTAGACAGCATATTAAAAGGCAGAGACGTTATTTTGCCTACAAAGGTCCATCTAGTCAAAGTTATGGCTTTTCTAGTGGTAATCTATGGATGTTAGAGTTGGACCATAAAGAAGGCTGAGCACCAAAGAATTCATGCTTTTGAACTGTGGTGCTGGAGAAGAGTTTTGAGAGTCCCTTGGATTGCAAGGAGATCCAACCAGTCCATCCTGAAGAAAATCAACTCTGAATATTCATTGGAAAACTGATGCTAAAGCTGAAGCTCCAGTACTCTGGCCACCTGATATGAAGGACCAACACATTGGAAAAGACCCAACACATTGGAAAAGACCCTGATGCTGGGAAGGATTGAGGGCAGGAGGAGAAAGGGGTGACAGAGGATGAGATGGTTGGATGGCATCACCAAATCAATAGACATGAGTTTGAGCAAACTCTGGGAGATAGAGAAGGACAGACAAGCCTAGCGTGCTGCGGTTCATGGAGTTGCAAAGAGCTGGGCACGTCTTAGTGACTGAACAACAAATATTTGAGAAGTTGATTTGGACAGCACAGGATTCTAACTTCATGGTACAACTTATAATTTGAGTATGATAACTGTTACTTATTTGAAAAATTATTACAATAAAATAAAAGACTAATTTTTGGAGGACACTTAGTTACTTTGACCTCACAATTCATCTTCATCATCTGATATTTATGGCTTTTGATCACTTTGTACACAGCATTATTCTGTATTCAATTAGGATTCAGATCTTGATTTTGAGAGTATGATATGTAATGAAATAAGTAGGTTGTTATAAATCACTGTTTTTTTTTTAACAATAAATGGCATATTAAGAAAAGATAATGATGAAGTTACTATCATTTTTAAATGTAATACTTTTTCAACTGAATACATTTATTTGCCTCTGAATCCATTATGTTGAAGCCATAATGTTGAAGCCATTTAAGTGGTTCTTTACTTTTTTCTTATTTCAGAACATCTGAAAAATGATAATAACCAATCAAATCCATTTGTAATTCTAAGAAGATGAAGTGAATATATGATTATGAAATGAATTTATGAGTATGAAATGAATTTATTCCTTAATTTCAGACACTTTAACTTGAATAGAGCCTTCTAAAACCTTTTAATGCATCTATTGTTTTAGGAATTCAATCGTGACCAACTTTTCAGGCTTATGTGTTTAAGGTTTCTTAATATTTTGTTGCTGTTCCTTTCTGCACCTGCACTCTGAATTAGTATGTCAGTTCATGTTTATAAGTTTCATGATGGAAAGAATTAGTTTTTAAAAATTATTTCTTTATGCCAGTAGATCTTAACCAGGGGAGTTTTCCATTCACAGGACACTGGCAAAGTCTGGAGATAATCCTGATTGTCACTAAAATTGTGGGGAGAGATGCTGCTGGCATCCAATGGATAAAGGACTGAGATGCTGCTAAATCTCCCACTGTGTACAGAACAGTCCTTTCTATCAAAGAATTATCCAACTCAAATTTTAATAGCACCATGGCTGAAAAATCTGCTTTACATAATAGCCTTGTAAAAGCTATGAATTTTGCTAAAAGATGAGATAAATTTAATCTCTTCATCATGAGTAGCATGGTATGGATTGGCATGAACCTTCAAAGGGCACCTTCATGATGATAGAAAATCAATAGGTGGAAATAAATGTCAAGCAGTTTGATTCCAGTAAGTTGGGATCAAAGCTTTCAGATGCTCTTAAGGACAAAATCTTGAAGGTCTCCACACAACTGAAAGCTAAGCTAAGCACATTTAATCCAATAGCTTTGCCCCTGTAGCATGTGGAGCATATGAGAATGAGCAGTATCATCTTGAGAGAGAGATGTAGAAGAGGTTTTAATATTTTTTTTTAAGGAAAGTGAGGTTTTGATTAAGACAGGGAGGGGATGGAACATGATGAAAAGGTTGAACATATGGATGAAAGCAATTTGAAGTGGAAGGAAACTTGAGAGAGCAGAGCGGGTATCATTGAGAGAAGTCTGCTATGCTGGGAGAATCTGGGCACAGCTTTATGTGGACATGGTCTTCCTGTGCTTCTCAGGTCGAGGCCCCAAGGAATAAAGAGGGTTTAGTATTTCATACTGATGCTGGGAAAGATTGAAGGCAGGAGGAGAAGGGGATGACAGAGGGTGAGATGGTTGGATGGCATCACCAACTCAATGGACACAAGTTTGAGCAAGCTATGGAAGATAGTGAAGGACAGGGAAGCCTGATGTGCCACAATCCATGGGGTTGCAAAGAATCAGAAATGACCGAGCAACTGAACAAGGACAACAAAGTATTTCATAATTCAATAACACCAACAAGATGGAGAAGATAAATTACTTGGAACTGTAGCTTCACATGGGCTTCTCTGGTAGCTCAGTTGGTAAAGAATCCGCCTGCAATGCAAGAAATCCCAGTTCAATTCCAACATTAACTTTTAAAAATTAATTGAGTTTTCTAATATATGAATTCATCTCAGAGCGGGAGTGAGAGTAAATAAAAGTCATTTTGAGCAATGGCCCAGCCCGAGATAAAAGGCAGAACTGGACTGATTGTCTTTGAACATATGAAAGACTGAATGCAAAAGCATATTATTCATTAATACATTTCTTGCGCAGGTTGGCTTTAGAGATTTTTATATCGGTGACGGATGCAGAACAGCTTAACGTTGCTGAAAAATATATAATTGTTGGATACTGTTTAAAACTGATCATGCTTTTCTGAGCTAGAGGAAAACGTTTATTGGATAGAACTTTCCATGAAACACTGAAGAGAATTATAGGCACTTATCTCCTGCTGGCGGAGAAGGCAATGGCACCCCACTCCAGTACGCTTGCCTGGAAAATCCCGTGGATGGAGGAGCCTGGTAGGCTGCAGTCCATGGGGTCGCTAAGAGTCAGATGACTGAGGGACTTCCCTTTCACTTTTCACTTTCATGCATTGGAGAAGGAAATGGCAACCCACTCTAGTGTTCTTGCCTGGAGAATCCCAGGGACGGAGGAGCCTGGTGGGCTGCCGTCTCTGGGGTCTCATAGAGTCAGACACGACTGAAGCGACTTAGCAGCAGCAGCAGCATCTCTTGCTAGAGCTACTGGAGCCTTTGATGACTGGGAATGGGGAGTCTAGGTTTAGGAATTAAATCAGAGATAAGGAAGAAAAAGGAGCAGGGAAATTTCAGCTTGAGAAGCTCAGATAGCACCCTTCCAGAAAGGAAGGGAAGAGGCTTCAGTTCAGAAAAATCATGGGATTCCTATATCACATGCTGCACCTAGAATTAGATTACCAAATGAGGAAGAACCAAATATTGACATAGCTTCTCATGAAGTAGAAGGTTGGACTTGACTGGGCCTTCAAATGTTGCTCAAGAAGTGTACTCAGCTTAGAGCAAGCATAAAGAGAATTAGAGTGGTGAGGAGAAGGATTGATATCTTTCAAATACCACTTTTTGCTATGCTAGTCTATTAATTCAACGCATTTTGTTTGGGTGCATTTTACCCATCACAACACTGAGAATTGGTATTGATCACATGTCTGGCTTGTGATAAAAAAGAACAAACTCATGTATCTTGAGAAATGGAATAAAGACTGATGACATCTCTAGCATTTGAAGATTTATTCAGCTTTAGAATGTTTCTGACAATCCATTCTTCCTCTTTTCTTATAAGCACATCTTTTCACATATACTACTTATTAGACTACTTGATCGGAAAAGGCAATGGCACCCCACTCCAGTACTCTTGCCTGGAAAATCCTATGGGTGGAGGAGCCTGGTAGGCTGCAGTCCGTGGGGTCGCTAAGAGTCGGACATGACTGAGCGACTTCACTTGCACGCATTGGAGAAGGAAATGGCAACTCACTCCAGTGTTCTTGCCTGGAGAATCCCAGGGACGGAGGAGCCTGTTGGGCTGCCGTCTCTGGGGTCGCACAGAGTTGGACACGACTGAAGCAACTTAGCAGCAGCAGCAGCAACAGCAGCAGCAGACTACTTGATACCTGAATAGTTGCTTCCTCTTTGCTGTTAATTCTCTGTATTTCTCTAGATATTGCTTCATTGATATACATTAGTATTTCTCAACTAACTACCAAACAGATGAACTAACCCCATTTAACTGTATTTTTTTTTACAAGACACTAACTGTGAGAGACATGAGTTTTCTAAAACATATAATTATTTATTCACACCAAAAAGAAAAGCACAATTATTTTTATGATATAAATACTAATTCTTTGAGATGAGTTAACTAATAATCTGGGGGTGCTTTAAAGAATACTCATTATCTGTCCATCGTATTTGGAAACCTGCCACCATAGCAGTGGTTGCTGTAAGACAATTTAATTTCAGTGTTTGCTGATTCATTTCCTCTTGGGAAAAATCTGTCCTAAGTACAAATTCAATACAGAGCAGATTAGCTTTAGGATGCTGTTTCTGCCCTGTAAGGAGCAGGAAAATAATGTGATGTCTAAGGTGGGCTATGCAATAAGAAGAGGTGGGGATTGTAGTGAGGCGAAAAGCACCTGTGGTGGTAAAGGGGACACTTTATTCAGTTCCTATTGCCTGCTGCCATCTGTGGAAATAGTGTAAATATGATGAATTTTTTGAGTTTTCAAGCAAGATCAAATCAAGAATTTTAAATATGTATTTCCTTATTTTTCTAAGTTAGTGGTGATTGAAAGTATGTACAGATTACCCATTTTCTTTTTATTTATGTAAAAAAACATTTTTAGAGATGATGTTTCATATCATAATAGTTTTACAGTCCATAATGTCTGCTCTTCCTATTTAAAATTATGTTTTTATGAAACCATAAACAGCAAATATTTCTGACTGAGAAATACACTTGAAGTGTTTCCAAGTCAGAAAATATGCTGTATAAATGCTGTGTATAGTAAGATGCTCTGGGTGGAAATACTTGAAATTAACTGTAAAATCTGTCAATAATGTTAACACTGGAATTTAATTCATTTTATTTTTGAAAGTACTTTATTGAATCAATGCATTCTTGATTAAAAGTATGCCAGAAGGAGAATCCCAAGTTTAATAAAAAGAATGAAAATATATCTACCCTCTTCTTTCAGAATTCACCCTTGCAGAAAGGAAAAGGAGAAACACAATCCTAAGTGACATTTTGTTATAATTTGTCAAAGTTCATAATCTCCCCCTAATTTACAAACATAGAAATTAGACCACAAAATAGTAAATAATTCAGAAAAGTGAAGAAGGATCAGAATTAAATGCTTACACAGAGAATATCAAACCAGTGGTTGATTCACTTCAAAACCCTCAAAAATGAAATAATAAACATAAAAGGCTTTGGAATATAAAGTTAGAACAAAGATCTGGAAACAGGTGGATTGTTTAAAAGTTTGTATTGGAAGCAGTTAGACCTCTAAGGTCACAATTCAACCATGTGCACTGGGATTCCCACTGCTATTTCTCTAGGAGAGACCATATGTTTTCTTTAGAGCAATTTTATTCAAAGTACTCCACACAGGTTCTCTAGATAGAGAAGGTTAGACATAGGGGCTTAAGTAAAAATAATGGGTCATATATCAGGATATACTGAATATTACTAACATTTCCAGCTCCTTTTCATATCAATGCCAAGTTTGCTAGTAGCTGAGCTATACCCCAGGCAAGCAACTGATCCTTCTCTGAAGAGACAATGCTCCAAAGAAAATACTTCCAAATTCTGATACCTGGAAGTTTCCTAAACAAAGTCTGCAGCTCATCACTCTATAGCCCACTGGCAACATTCCAATACACCTAGAACTCGTCCTCAGCTTTAATGCCTACCTCTTGAGCATAAGTGTGAAAGTGTTAGTTGCTCAATAGTATCCGACTCTGCTAACTCATGGACTGGAACCCACCAGGCTCCTCTGTCCATGGAATTCTCCAGGCAAAAATACTGGAGAGAGTTGCCATACCCTTCTCCAGGGGATTTTCCCAACCCAGGGATTGAACCCAGGTTTCCTGCATTGCAGGCAGATTCTTTACTGTTTGAGCTACTCGCCTAGTGAGGCCATTAAAGCTGCTCTGATGTTTCTTGTGCATATATGAACAATAAAGGGTCTCCAGACATTTGAGGAAAGTCTCCCCGTGAAAGGAGGAGGCCCATCCCTGCCTCTTCCACCCCATCAGAGTGGAACAGAATGTAGACACTCTGCCTCCAGCTAAGGTCAGATAAGTTCTGTTGGGCTTCCCTGGTGGCTCAGTCCATGAAGGTTCCACCTGTAATGCAGGAAATGTGGGTTTGATTCCTGGGTCAAGAAGATCCCCTGGAGAAGGAAATGGCAATCCACTCTAGTATTCTTGCCTGGGAAATCCCATGGACAGAGGAGCCAGCTGGGCTACAGTCCACGGAGTCACAAAGAATTGGACAGGACTGAAGTGACGCAGCATGCACGCCCGCTCCATTATATACACATTTTATATATGAGGCTATGGAAGCACAGAGAGGTTAATAAACTTCTCCAAGTTCTCACAGTTAACAAGTGACAGAGCCCTCCTTAGTTCCATTATGAACAGATGCTATAGCCAAGCAACACATTTGTCCTCCTCTCCCTACAATTTCTTACATAATCTGTTGTGCTTTATGGAGGGACAGCAATATTTCAGTACAAATATTATAAACAGACTCTTCTTTACTCAGGCTTTGAGTGCCCTACCCAGGACCACGTGACTTCTCTCCCACCCTGCTGGTGCTGGCAGGTCCTTGGCTGTTGCCCCAGTCTCAGAGAACTCTCTCCCTCCTCTTTCATCTGAGAGCTCTCCCCGTCTTTCATGAGCTCACCTTTTCTTTGGCCTGCCTTGAGGACTTCTTGTACATCATTTTTGGATTTTGTTTCTTGCTAGTCCCTCTCTGGGAACCTCTTACCCACCTTTTTCTGCCTCTTTTCTTCCACCTTTCATCTCTTTCCCTGCTACCCTTCGCAGGGGAACTCAAAGGTTGCTCAGCACCTGGTCCATTGCCAGCTTTGCTGTTCTCAGCAAAACTCTAGTTATTTGCACTTCTTAATTCAACTGCTTTCTTTTATAAATGGATTTTTGACAGACCTATTAAGGATGAGAAAAGTTGAGTTTCTTTTTGGAAAGGGTTGATGTTTCCTAGACTTCTAAATAATGCCACAATCATGTACAAGACTTTCACTTATACATGTTTTCTGGCAGGTTGAAAATGAATAAAGTAACAAAAAGGTACCCTGTCCCTCGTAATAAATATGACATAAAAGATCATGTAGTTAATCACCATAGAGCTATACAGAGAGAACAAAATTTCAGAGCAATTCATTTAAATTATAGGATAGCCTGAAGGAAGATTAACCTAAAATTTCAAATTCCTGTAGTCTAATGAGGAGAAAGTTTGCCACCTTTTAAAATTTTCCATGTAGTCTCAGCTTTGATTATTTTTTCTAAAACTAAAATGCTGCTGGATAAAAATCTGGAATCAAGGCTTTCTGGATATACATTTTATTTACATTAAGCATTTTTCCCCTTTAATCAATTCTTGTAATCTGCAATGATAGGCAAGTCATGTATAATTTTTTCTTGGTTATTGGACTCATTCTCATGCAAAAATAGTAAAAATGTTTTATTTTTCTTTCTGTACTGAAATTGATGGCTTACATCATACGGACAGGCCTACATGAGTATTTGTTTTTAAATTAGGACCATATTCTCAATTCACTACACAATAAAGGGATTATACATTTAAAAGAACTGTATGCAATCAAGAAGAAATTTTAATTAATCACAAATAGAACTGGCGCAATGGAAATAATTTGACCCGACAGTTGGAGGTTTGATCAGCATAACACAGAGATTAAGAAGACTTTTGACCTGAACAGAGTCAGAATTGGTTCAGTCTGAAACTTTAGAAAGGGAAAGCTAATAGGTTCAAATCATTCAATATCATTGTTCCTATAAAGCTACCTTCCCATTAGCAAACACTGAGAAACCTGCTTCATCTCTGTAGAAACCATCCAGTAGCATATATAGCTCTGGTCTACAATGAAGCAACAGAGATTACGCTACAACACACTATAATCTTTCTCCCATGTTCTCTATGTGTAAAACACTAAGCCAGCTCCTTTGAAGCCCTAATTGACTGTCTGTATCAATTAGTGGCCTGATGGCTTTCCAGCCTACATTTATGTTTCCATAGTAACCAATTGGTGTTTGGAGAGGGATGGGCGTACTCACTGGGAAGTACTTAAATGAGTACAATATAGAGGAATAATTGAAATTTTTAGCTAGCTTGAGGACCTGGGCTCAGTAATTCATATCTAGTAACAACATAGCTTAATTAACAACATTTCATAATTCATATCTTCCAATAAGTTTGAGTGGAAAGCCAAACATTTTACCAAAATGAAATCCTTTACTGAAGTAACAACAGTAATGTGAAAGATAGATATATAGATTATACAGCAATAGTAAGATATATTTCAACAAATGAAAGCATTGACAGTGAGACTCTGATGATGAGTTTAAGAACTCTGTCATAAGAAGAAAAGATAAAGAAACATGAAGTACAGTAAAAGGCAAAGTAGGGAGTTGGGAAGAACTTGGTTTTGATGTCAGAGTTTGCTTCTTTCTTCCAATTTCTTAGCTGATATGACTCTTAGAAAGTGTTGTAATCTCTTCTAGCCATATGGTAAGTGAGAATATTAGTATCATCTTTATGGGTCTATTGAGGGAATTCAATAGGCTAATACATGTGAAAGACTAAGAATATTTCCTGACTCATGGTTCATATGTAGTAAATATTATCATCATCATCATTGTCATTTCAGGGTTTGGAAAAGAGGAAAAGGGAAGTGCAGTGTAATAACTAATACCCAATATTAAGCATCCATCACTTTGAAAAGATGGTAGACTTATTCTATGTTACTCCAAAGGTCAAAGTAAATCCAGTGCATTAAAGTTATGATGAAAAATTTTGACTCCACATAAGTAATTTTCTAACAATCTGAATGGAGTGCAATCTGAATTAACCTGATTGTGGACAAACACCTATCAGATTATTAGAGAGAGAATAATGCCTACACTGAGGTAACATAGTTGTGAAGTTTCTATTAGCTAAGATACTTTATGATTAAAATATTTCTTATTAAAAGAGAAATAAACCTATGACTGAACAACTTCCTGAGGATAAATTTTAGAGAATAAATGCTAATAATTATAAAGGTTTCAGCCATGTAAAAATGAAAGAACACTGCACACATATGAAGCTGCTGCTGCTGCTGCTGCTAAGTCACTTCAGTTGTGTCCGACTCTGTGCGACCCCACAGACGGCAGCCCACTGGGCTCCACCATCCCTGGGATTCTCCAGGCAAGAACAATGGAGTGGGTTGTCATTTCCTTCTCCAATGCATGAAAGTGAAAAGTGAAAGTGAAGTCACTCAGTCGTGTCTGACTCAGCGACCCCAGGGACTGCAGCCTTCCAGGCTCCTCCGTCCATGGGAGTTTCCAGGCAAGAGTACTGGAGTGGGAAGCCATTGCCTTCTCTGACATATGAAGCTAGAAGAAATGAAATTAAAGCAGGATTGTGATAAATACAGATTGAAAATATCTATGGCTATGTTAATTATGCTATTATAATTTGACATTTTGAAACTATATAATATATGCACCAGTTACAGAAACAATTAAAAGCTATCCAGCTTGGAATACAATGAACAAATAACAATTCAACCTAGAGATGATATAATTTCCAGATTACCAAAGTAGAAGGTTTAAATATTATGCTAGTAAAGTAATGCTCAAAATCCTCCAAGCCAGGCTTCAGCAATATGTGAACCGTGAACTCCCTGATGTTCAAGCTGACTTTAGAAAAGGCAGAGGAACCAGAGATCAAATTGCCAACATCCGCTGGATCATGGAAAAAGCAAGAGAGTTCCAGAAAAACATCTACTTCTGCTTTATTGACTATGCCAAAGCCTCTGTGGATCACAATAAACTGTGGACAATTCTGAAAGAGATGGGAATACCAGACCACCTAACCTGCCTCTTGAGAAACCTATATGGTCAGGAAGCAACAGTTAGGAATGAATATGCAACAACAGACTGGTTCCAAATAGCAAAAGGGGTATATTGTCAAGGCTGTATATTGTCACCCTGCTTATTTAACTTATATGCAGAGCACATCATGAGAAACCCTGGGCTGGAAGAAGCACAAGCTGGAATTCAGATTGCCAGGAGAAATATCAGTAACCTCAGATATGCAGATGACACTACCCTTAAGGCAGAAAGTGAAGAAGAAATAAAGAGCCTCTTGATGAAAGTGGAAGAGGAGAGTGAAAAAGTTGGCTTAAAGCTCAACATTCAGAAAACGAAAATCATGGCATCTGGTCCCATCACTTCATGGCAGATAGATGGAGAAATAGTGGAAACAGTGTCAGACTTTATTTTTGGGGGCTCCAAAAAATGGTGCAGATGGTGATTGCAGTCATGAAATTATGACACTTACTTCTTGGAAGGAAAGTTATGACCAACCTAGATAGCATATTAAAAAGCGGAGACATTACTTTGCTAACAAAGGTCCATCTAGTCAAAGCTATGGGTTTTCCAGTAGTCATGTATAGATGTGAGAGTTGGACTGTGAAGAAAGCTGAGCACTGAAGAATTGATGCTTTTGAACTGTGGTGTTGGAGAAGACTCTTGAGAATCCCTTGGACTGCAAGGAGATCCAACCAGTCCATCCTAAATGAAATCAGTCCTGAATATTCATTGGAAGGACTCATGCTGAAGCTGAAACTCCAATATTTTGGCCACCTGATGCAAAGAGCTGACTCATTTGAAAAGACCCTGATGCTGGAAAAGATTGAAGGTGGGAGGAGGGGACCGCAGAGAATGAGATGGTTGGATGGGCATGAGTTTGAGTGAACTTCGGGAGGTGGTGATGGACAGGGAGGGTCTGGCATGCTGCAGTCCATTTGGTTGCAAAGAGCCAGACATGACAGAGCAACTGAATTGAACTGAACTGAGAAAGATTGAAGGCAGGAGGAGAAGGTGATGACAGAGGACTAGATGGTTGGATGGCATCTCTGACTCAGTGAACATGAGTTTGAGCAAGCTCTGGGACATGGTGAAGGCTAGGGAAGCCTGGCCTGCTGCAGTCCATGGGGTTGCAAAGAGTTGGACAGGACTGAGTGACTAAATAACAACAACCCATCTAATCAAATGCAAATCTCCTGAAAGTTTTCAAAATGCAAAAGTTCATCTGAAAGACAACTTTTTTTTTCAATGTTATTTAAATATTACCTCTACGTTTGAGATTGTGAGGCATTGCTTTTCTTTTTCTTTCCTTGTTTTAATATTGTTGGGTTAGATTTGCTTCACAACGTTTGCTAGTGTCTGCTATACAGCAAAGTGAATCAGCTGTACATATACACATATCCCCTCTCTTCTGGATTCCTCTCCCATCTAGGTCACCAGAGAACACTGAGTAGAGTTCCCCATGCGATACAGCAGGTTCTCAGTAGTTACCTATTCCATGCATAGCAGTGTATATAGGTCAATTCCAATGTCCCAATTCATTCCACCTCCCCTCCTCCCTTGGTGTCCATACATTTGTTCTCTATATCTTTGTCTCTATTTCTTACAGTACTTTTTTTTTTTTTTTTTTTGGTCTATAGATAATAGTGCCATTAGGAGGAAGTGTTCTTAAGTAAAGAGAAAATAAATAGCAATATACATTAATAGCATAGAAGGTGTTATCAGTGCTTTGTAGTTAAAAGATCTCTTCCCCTACCCTACCCCTAAATTCTGACATACTGTTATCTTGGTCTTTGCTGATATCTTCTAGTTTATAATTATTTTGAACTATAATTCTCTATAGGTTCCTTCTA
This sequence comes from Cephalophus harveyi, assembly GCA_006410635.1. Taxonomy (NCBI): domain Eukaryota; kingdom Metazoa; phylum Chordata; class Mammalia; order Artiodactyla; family Bovidae; genus Cephalophus; species Cephalophus harveyi. Next base: position 596,596 of record SJYT01060664.1, read on the forward strand.
TAGGAATCAAGCAGTACAAAAGGTTAATATAATCTGCTTAGAATACTGTCACATGCCCAAGCCTAAACTGCTGCTGCTAAGTTACTTCAGTCGTGTCCAACTCTGTGTGACCCCATAGATGGCAGCCCACCAGACTCCCCCATCCCTGGAATTCTCCAGGCAAGAACACTGGAGTGGGGTGCCATTTCCTTCTCCAGTGCATGAAAGTGAAAAGTGAAAGTGAAGTCACTCAGTCATATCCGACTCTTAGCGACCCCATGGACTGCAGTCTAACAGGCTCCTCCATCCATTGGATTTTCCAGGCAAGTGTATTGGAGTGGGGTGCCATTGCTTCTCCAAAGCCTAAACTAATCTCAAGTAAAAAGAAGGAAACAACGGAATTGGTTTAAAATACTTTGGTTCACTCCATGGGACTGGGGATATCCTAATTTTTTAGTGAAGGTCTTTGTCTAAGCTTTGTCAAAGAGGAGGATAACTGAATAAAATTAAAAGAGAAGAAGTTGGGAATAGTTGTTGAGTAACCAACCAGCTGGTTAGTTTCTCAGTTGTACAAGCCAGAGAAAGAAAGCCTATGGCCTCACTGGTATAAAAAGCAAAGGACATTATCACCATCCATCTCCTGTTCCATAAATAAGATTTATTTTCAATAAGAAAAACTATCACTTAGAGCTGTATTTCTCAAATTTCAAGTGAATATGAATTATGTAAGGAACTTTTGTATTTGCAGATTGTGACTCAGGATATCTGAGGAGCAGCCTGAATTTCTATTAATACATTTCTAACATCCTCCCCACACTTTGTATAGGAAGGCACGTGATGTCAATCTACCGCCACTTCCTTGCTAATAAACATCACCTGCTCAAAGAAAGTAATCACAGATAGTTCTGGAATTACAGAAGGGGATATGATTCCTTGAAGTTTAGATGAAATCTTTTGATTTCATAGGAGGTTTTGAGTCAGTTATGCCATTGTTGTTTATATGTCTGTCATCACATAGGATACTCTTTCGGAAGGCCAATGCGTGTTATTTTTCCGTAATCAAAGTCAGTAGAACCAAGAATGATTTAATCCAATTTCAATAGTTTCTGATTCCTAGAATGTGGTTTATTTTACTCACGCTGAATAAAACAAAGAATGTGGAGTTTCAGATTTCTGTTTAACAAAGGAAGGATGTGGTTAACTGGAAGAGAAACTAATATATGTCACTATTATTTTCAGAATTTTATGAAGAGTATTAGGCAATGATTAAATACAAGTTTGGCTGACACAACTTGGTAAGAATCTAATGCAAGCATTTAAATCATTTCATAATATTAACAATAGAATATCCCTCAGAGTTTTATAAACAACGCTCAGACCAGGTGCTTTTAGAGGGCTATATTCAATTTCTCAACCACAAGTTGTGAACTTTTACAATGCACAACAACTGCTTGGAATGGAAATAATTTAGACAATCAATATAGTTTAGTAAAATTGATTTTTTGAAATGGACGACATAAATGTTACATTAAATTTACTTGCATTTTAACACTGTGAAACACATTCATATATAACATCTCAAACAGTGTTCAAAGTCAAAGAGAAGGTAGCAGCCATGGTTTAGTACCTGACTCAGGCAATTCATCATCTACAAACGATATCTGAAGGCAATTTCTATGAAACCACAGCAGATGCTTTGATACCCGCAAGTGACATCTGTGGATGTGCCTCAAATGTGAACTGCAGCAGTGGTGAAAATTCCCTCCTGGTTGATGGCATTCTACCTGGAATATTCATTACACATGTCTCTAATTTTCTGCCTCAGCTTCTTCTCAGAAGTTGAGCCTGAACGAGTCTGCTCAGTTTACGTGCAATCACAGTATGGGTTTGGGGAGCCAATTTCTCTGAAGTATTCTATGTTTCTCAGCTATCTGAGTCTAAAGAACTCATTCTTACAATATACGTTCTTCCAGACCTGTCTCACTATCCCTGTGTGTGCATTCCCCGCCCCGGGAGCCCTTGCACCTAAACCACCTGCATGTTTCAGGCTCGATTTTGGGTGAACTCAAATTAATTTGGAAATTCTATAAAAACCTGTTATATAATACTGCTTACTTATTTATTCACTAAATATATACTGAACACTTAATATGTGCCACCTTGTGATAAATCCTGGAAATAGAGTCCAATAGGGAAAAGAAAAGAAAGAAAGAAAGTGAAGTTGCTCAGTCGTGTCCAACTCTGTGACCCCATGGACTGTAGCCTACCAGGCTCCTCCATCCATGGGATTTTCCAGGAAAGAATACTGGAGTGGGTTGCCATTTCCTTCTCCAGGAGATCTCCCTACTCAGGGATTGAACTCCCGTCTCCCACATTGTAGGCAGACACTTTACCACCTGAGCCACCAGGGAAATCCAAAGGAAAACATAGAACCAAATAAGTGAAATAAGACTTTAGGGACATGACAGACCTTACAAGGTGCAAAGGAGGCATGTGGGAGGCAATGCTTTTTTCTATGAGGTAAAGGAGAGTGTTTGGTGTCACACAGATTATGTAATAGGAATTGAGACTCGAATTAATATAATTTTTCTAGATGTGGAGTAGGAAAAGAGAAGAGAACCAAGTCAGAGAAAAGTCAGAATATAAATTACTCTTACATGCTTGTTCCAAGAACTTCAAGGAATTTTCTAAGAATAACTGTTGTTTAGTGGCTAAGTTGTGTCTGATTCTTTGCCTGCCAGGCTCCTCTGTCCATGGGATTCCCCAGGCAAGAATACTGGAGTGGGCTGCCATTTCCTTTTCGAGGGGATTTTCAACACAGGGATCAAATCCACCTCTCCTCTGTCTCTTGCATTGGCAGGCAGATTCTTTACCAGTGAGCCACCTGGGAAGCCCCTAAAATAATGAGGGGAACCAAAAGGTGATTGAGAGAGAGAGATCATCAGATGTCTTGTGTCTAAGTTAACAATGTGAATTCAGGGACTTCCCTCATGGTCCAGTGGCTAAGTCTCCGCAATCTCAATGCAGGGGCCCTGTATTTGATACCTGGTCAGGGAACTAGATCCCACACCCTGCAACTAAAAAGATCCTTCATGCTATAACAAAGATTCTGTGTGCCCCAACTAAGACCCAACATGGCCAAATAAATATTTTTAAAAATGTGAATTCATCCAATAAATAAGCAAATTAATGGATTCTGTGATTTTAATGTATTTTAATTAAGGATAGACATTTATGTTGAACTTACATGCTAAACTTGTTTACTTAGTTTTATTTTGTAATGGAGTTAGAAGCAATAAAGAGCTATTTTTCAATCACAGTTTATTTTGCATTCTGGAAGGGTTCAGTTCAGTCTCTCAGTCGTGTCTGACTCTTTGTGACCCCATGAACTGCAGCACTCCAGGCCTCCCTTTCCATCACTACCTCCCAGAGTTCACCCAAACTCATGTCCATCGAGTCGGTGATGCCATCCAGCCATCTCATCCTCTATTGTCCTCTTCTCCTCCTGCCTCCAATCCCTCCCAGCATCAAGGTCTTTTCCAATGAGTCAACTCTTCGTATGAGGTAACCAGAGTGTTAGAGTTTCAGCCTTAGCATCAGTCCTTCCAAAGAATACCCAGGACTGATCTCCTTTAGAATGGACTGGTTGGATCTCCTTCCAGTCCAAGGGACTCTCAAGAGTCTTCTCCAACACCACAGTTCAAAAGCATCAATTCTTCGGTGCTCAGCTTTCTTCACAGTCCAACTCTCACATCCATACATGACCACTGGAAAAACCATAGCCTTGACTAGATGGACCTTTGTTGGCAAAGTGATGTCTCTGCCTTTGAATATGCTATCTAGGTTGGTCATAACTTTCCTTCCAAGGAGTAAGCATCTTTTAATTTCATGGCTGCAATCACCATCTGCAGTGATTTTGGAGCCCCCCAAAATAAAGTCTGACACTGTTTCCACTATTTCCCCATCTATTTCCCATGAAGTAATGGGACCAGATGCCATGATCTTCGTTTTCTGAATGTTGAGCTTTAAGCCAACTTTTTCACTCTCCTCTTTCACTTTCATCAAGAGGCTTTTGAGTTCCTCTTCACTTTCTGCCATAAGGGTGGTGTCATCTGCATATCTGAAATTATTGATATTTCTCCTGGCAATCTTGATTCCAGTTGTGCTTCTTCCAGTCCAGTGTTTCTCATGATGTACTCAGCATATAAGTTAAATAAGCAGGGTGACAATATACAGCCTTGATGTACTCCTTTTCCTATTTGGAACCAGTCTGTTGTTCCATGTCCAGTTCTAACTGTTGCTTCCTGACCTGCATATAGGTTTCTCAAGAGGCAGGTCAGGTGGTCTGGTATTCCCGTCTCTTTCAGAATTTTCTACAGTTTATTGCGATCCACACAGTCAAAGGCTTTGGCATAGTCAATAAAGCAGAAATAGATGTTTTTCTGGAACTCTCTTGCTTTTTCCATGATCCTGAGGATGTTGGCAATTTGATCTCTGGAAGGGTTACAATGCCTGAATTAAGGACTCTAGAGCAGGCAGTCTAATGGACTTGTTTTATATGTACTAGTATATCACCTTTCAGAGCAAGAAAAAAATCTCAGAGGTGTGTGTGCCTTCTGGGGTAATTTTGTTTTAACTTTAATTTAATTACAATGTCCTTGAAAAATATTCCCTAGAGGTGTATATTGGAGAAGGCAATGGCACCCCACTCCAGTACTCTTGCCTGGAAAATCTCATGGACCAAGGAGCCTGGTGGGCTGCAGTCCATGGGGTCACTAAGGGTTGGACACTACTGAGCGACTTCATTTTCACTTTCTACTTTCATGCATTGGAGAAGGAAATGGCAACCCACTCCAGTGTTCTTGCTTGGAGAATCCCAGGGATGAGGGAGCCTGGTGGGCTGCCGTCTATGGGGTCTCACAGAGTTGGACACAACTGAAGTGACTTAGCAGAGGTGTATATACGTGCGTGTGTGTGTATATATATATATATATATATGCACATACATACATATATATTTTATATATATATATATATACACACACACACAGATACCTGTGTTTAAGTGTGTGTGTGTGCATGTTTGTATCCAAGAGAAAACTGTGAGAACTTCAGGGCATGGGAGATGTGAGATAGCTTTACCACACAAGGGTGGAGAGGCCCCGAAGAGGGGACTTGGCAGCTACACCCACACCGCCACAGCCCTCATATGTTATCATTTTCGATTCCGATACTCAAACTTTGGAATTTGTACTGCTGTAGGTTTCTGAGAATGTTTTATTTTCCTGCGTGAACAAAGGCTATCTATCCTGCTAAAGCCATAGTGCATGGAGTTTGCTGAGGAAGCTGTTTTAAGTGATGAAGGAACTGAGGAGAGGAATATTAGAGTGGAACTCAAGACAAGGAAGCAAGGATGAGGATGGAGCGGGGCATCATGCAAAACAATCTAAGGATTCAGGAGCAGTGCTTAGGATTGTCATGGACCCCACCAAAAACTAGTAATGTCAGGCCACTGCCAAGATATATTAAGCTCCTTCGATTTGTGGTCACAATTATTGTTTCCATTATCATACATTTCTTTGTCTTTGTTTGCAATGCTGGCTCCTCATCAGTCAGTTGCTAGACCTAAAAGATATGAAAGGTTAGATGGGAATCACTAGCATAGTGACTGATGTGTGGTAGCTGTTGTTACTAGTGGCATCTGTACCTAGCCAAATTACTAATAAAAGAGGAGATTCGTGATATATCTGTGCTGCAAACAGCCTAAAATATCCTATGTATCTAATGGCTTGACCTCTGCATTCCTTGTTCACTCACTCACTCCACAGCCACACTGTCAAGACTTATGGCTACTCGGGGAAGGTGACAGACTCCTACAGGAAATCTGTCCTCCCATTCTTAACAAACAGGAAGATGGTATGAAACAGATAAATCATATGAACTTACAAAGTAGCACAAATCCCATTAAATGGGAAGTGTCTTCCTTTCTTTAAAAAACTTTACTGAGGTATAATTGATATACAAAGAACTGCACATACTTAATGGATACAATTGGTTGATGCAAACATGACCATCAAGGTATGAGACACACCCAAAGTTTCTGTGGGTCCTTCTCTCTCTTTCTCTATTCTCTTGATTAAAAAAAAAAAGTGCTTAATAGAAGATCTACTTCTTAATGATTTTTGAAATGCACAATACTGCGTTAAGTCCCAGCAATACGTTTTACAGAAGATGCAGTATTCCTCTAGCATATTCATGGAGGATAACTGACACTGGATATTCATTGAACAACTCCTCATTTCTCCCTGGCAACCACTGTTATAACCTCTGTTTTATAAGTTTGACTATTACAGATTCCTTGTATAAGTGGAATCATGCAGTATTCGTCCCTCTGTGAGTGGCTTATAAAGAACTGTATGCCTAGGGAAATGTTTTCCTTGCTAAAGTTTTATTCTTATGAAATTTCAGATAAAGAATATTTTTCATTGGAACTCAAACCATATTTTTCCTTCTAGTTCATGTGGGCATACATTATTTCCTTTCACTTCTCTAAATGACTAGGATATGAGGTAGTCTCATCTACTTCCCTGGTGGTTCAGATGGTAAAGAACCTGCCTGCAATGCAGGAAACCAGAGTTTCCGTCACTGGGTTGGGAAGATTCCCCTGGAGAAGGAAATGGCAACCCACTCCAGTATTATTGCCTGGAGAATTCCATGGACAGAGGAGCCTGGTGGGCTACAGTCCATGGGGTCACAAAGAGTCAGACATGACTGAGCGACTAAGCACACACAATTTACTTAGTGTAATTAACCTAGTTCAAAGTGGTGAAATTACTTATGGGATGGAAATAATTTAAAATTACTATGCATAGTTAGTATTCATTAAATTTTGCAAGAAAGCCACTAAGTCATAGTTGGATGAAAAAAATATAACATTATTTGAATATTTCATCAATATTTCATCTTGCTGTTCTGAGGTCTTATTCTTACATACTCTCAGTTTCTCTAACATTGCTTGTATGTGTGTGCTTTTCACTCAATCATGTCCGACTCTGCAATTCCATGAACTGTAGCCTGCCCAGCTCCTCTGTCAATGGAATTTTCCAGGCAAGGATACCGGAGGGGGAAACAGGAACTCATTCCTGTATAGATACCAAGATATGTAAAATTCTTTATATATTTATATATTTAGTAAGACATACTCTTTGTATTGCCAAAATACAGTTGACTCCCAGAGTTAAAAATCCAAATATGACTACAGTTGGCTCTCTGTCTCCACTGTTCTGTACCTGTGGATTCAACCAACCACAGATCATGTAGTACTGTACTATATAGTCATTGAAAAAAATCTTCCCATCAGTGGGCCAGTTCAGTTCAAACCCATGGTTTTCAAGGTCAACTGTAATTTCCAATTCATATATTGACTTACCCAATAGACAACACTATAACACTGACATTTATAAAAAGTAAAAAAGTAAGTAAAATAAAGCCAGAGTATCAAGACAAAGGTAGGATGAGCAATCAATTATATAAAATCAAATTTATGCAAGATTATTCTAGAGGACATTCTTTTTGAGCAGAAAAAAATGGCAAATATTAATGCTTGTCCCATGCTACATTCCAGACTTGCTAAAGTCAAAAATCTGAATACATACTTCACCAAACATTGATTACATTCCTTATCCTGGCACCTTATAAATGAAGATTTGTTACATTGAAGGAGCCGTTGAATATAATTTTGCCAACGGATTGGTATTTTACACCAAGAGCTGATTAACACCTGCTGATAATTAAACACCTATGAGCAAAATACTATATCAGGCATTGTAGAGAATATAAAAAACAAGTCAAAACAAGAAGACAGGTCTCATCCAGGCCCTGAAGGAGTCCAGTTCTGGGATTGTCCTTTAAAAAATAAACATAAATTAATGAGAGCTGTTAAAAGGAGAGTGATAAGGGTGGGGAAGGTGAAAAGATGCAAAACCATGCTCTGTCGTGGTGACTAGCAAGAGAAGGGTTGGTTCAGCAACAGAGCTGGAGAAGTTATGTTCTACAGCAGAGACTGGCAATTTTTTCTGTAAAGGGCTAGAGAATAAGTATTTTAGGCTTCTCAAGCTATATGGTTTCTACTACTCAGTACTCTTCTGTTACACAGCTACTCAGTTTTGGTGTTGAAATGTGAAACCATCACAGATAATACATAAATATGAATAGGTGTGACTGTGTTTCAATAAATCTTTATTATTTAAAAAAAAAGTCTAAGGCAGTCTTAAAAACTGAAATCAGCAAAAATAAAGGATGAAGGGATAGATACCAGGTTTGCAGAAATATGAATGCAATTGTAATGACACATGTACTTAGTATAGTTTTTGTTTCCACCAATCTGACTTTGGTTTACTTTTTGGTGTTCCTAGAGATAGGATTTGTTGTATGTGTTTGTTAATTGTTCAGTCATGTCCAATTTTGTGTGTGAACTGTAGCCTGCCTGCCGGGCTCTTCTGTCTATGGAATTCTCCAGGTAAGAATACTGGAGTGGGTTGCCATTCCCTTCTCCAGGAGATCTTCCCAACCCAGGGATCAAACCTACCTTTCTTACATTCCTGCACTGCAGGCAGATTCTTTACCATCTGAGCCATCAGGGAAGCCCAGGATCTTTTCAGGCCAATGAACAAATTTACTTCAAATAGGGAAACTTGTCAGCCTCTAGTTTTCTGGAACAATAAGCCACACATTTCAGATAATAGATTTAAAAGGTTCTGCATTCAGTTCCAATATAGGATGTGGGGGTTTCCCCACTTCTACAAGCAGTTCTGAGACACCATCTGGGTGTCCTCCATGCTTAGTCACTCAGTCCTGTCTGATACTCTTTGTGACCCTATGGACTGTAGCCCATCAGGCTCCTCTGTCCATGGGATTTCCCAGGCAAGAATACTTGAGTGGGTTGCCATTCCCTACTCCACAGTTTGACTCAATTCTTACATTATCTACTCAGAGATTACAACAGATTCCACATGGTAAGTCTTCAGTCATATAAGACTGATCCCTCCACCCCACCTCCAGATGTCAGTTGCAAGCTCAAGTTGTCACCTATGCTACTGACCAACTGGCTAAAGATTGGAATTTCCATTGACTGTCTCCTTGGTTTAGGTTAGAATGGCTCACAGAACTGAGAGGAACATTTTACTTACTATGTCACCAGTTTATAATATTATAAAGAGATAAAAGTCAGAAACAGTCAGGTGGAAAAGATGCATAGGGCAAAGCATGCAGAAAGAGTACATAACTTCCAAACCCTCTCCAAGGATGCTGCTTTTCTGGCACCCCCAAAGTGTTCGCCAAACCTGGAAGCTAATGCAAACTTTTGGGGTTTTCTGAAAGCTTCACTATAGGTCTAATTGATAAAGCATTGGTCTTGGAGATTTAACTCAATCTCTTGGAGGAAAGAGGGGTGAGAATGAAAGCTCCAACCTTCTAATCATGTGGTTAACTTAACTCTCCTACCAACCAGTCCTCATCCTTAGGTGTGGTCCAAAAGTCACCTTAGTAACATAACAAAAGACACTTTTGTGGCTCTCACCATTTGGGAATTCCAAGGGATTCAGGAGCTTTGTGAAGAAAGGGGATGGAGGCCAAATATACACTTTTTTTAAGTTATAAATTCAATATCACACAATATTACTTTTTCAGAAAGCTCAGAGAAATCAGAGTCAGTGATTGGAGATGGCGAAGCTACAAAAATTATCACATAGAATGGTCTTAATTCTCACTAGACGGTACATGAACACTTTCCATGAATATGGCCACTGCATACACTAGTGAGATTGAAGTGAAAGTCACTCAATTGTGTCCAACTCTTTGTGACCCCATGGACTATACAGTCCATGGAATTCTCCAGGCCAGAATACTGGAATGGGTAGCCCTTCCCTTCTCCAGAGGATCTTTCCAACCAGGGATCGAACCCAGGTCTCCCTCATTGCAGGTGGATTCTTTACAAGCTGAGACACAAGGGAAGCCCAAGAATCCTGGAGAGGGTAGATCGAATTGCTGTCTCCTGCATTGCAGGCGGATTCGTTCCCAACTGAGCCCTCAGGGAAGCCTGCATACAGAAGTGCGTAGTAACAAAACACAACAAAAAGGAAACTCGATTTAATGGCTATGTCTTTCAAACTTCTATATTAAATAAGTTACATTCATGGCAGTGTAAAACATTAATAAACTAGAAACCTCAATTAAATAGAGTTCGGAGATCAGGAGAACAAGTCTCTTTCCCTGCCACCAATAGTAAGACCCCTCTTCTTTCCTGGCAAGGACTCAGCCGATGGAAAGTCCTGGGCTTCTTGTTTACTGTAGCTCTCTCAAGCTCCTTTTCCCTCTCTGTAAAGGTTCTCCTCCCCTTGCTGTGTGGGGTCATGTACACAGCTTGCTGTGATGGCAGACCTTGGATTACTGTTCTCTACTGATCCCCACATAAATCTATCCTTGCTGGAGAATTATCTGGCAATCTGTTTTGTATCAACAGCTGTCATTTGTTCGAGATAGTTCTGTAAATGGCATATAAAATAATCCTCATTTGAGTTGCTTAATCTCAGTGATCAGACTTTACACTAGGGAATTTCGTGAAGTAGTTTGGTATTCTCTGGTCTACTCAGTTTCATTGTATGTGTAAAGTCAGCTATTAATCAATTAATTTTTATTTTTGCTACTTTTAGTTCTAGATTTATTATAATTTTTTTTACTAGTCTCTAACATGTATTGACAGAGGATAAGATGGCTGGATGGCATCGCCGACTCAACGCATATGAGTTTGGGTGGACTCTGGGAATTGGTGATGGACAGGGAGGCCTGGCGTGCTGCGATTCATGGGGTCACAAAGAGTCGGACACGACTGAGCGACTGAACTGAACTGAACATGTATAGAAAAAAAATAGGCATGGAAACTGAAATAAGAACATGACAGACTAGCTAACTTTACTCTTTGCTACCAAGCCCATATAGCAAGGCTTGATGGAGTTGGTGGTGGGTCATACCACACTCCAGTCAGTCAGCTCTACAGCTTGTGGGAGAGTCGAAGACTAAAGATGTCTGGGGGACCTTCTTGGTAAAGAAAAAGCACTGCATCTGGACTGAGGTAAAAGGTTGCAGGACTTATGTGACTTGTTTATTCTTGGACCATCTCTTAGCTTTCCTGTTTGTCCGGTATCTTACACACACTCAAAGTTGGATCTCTAAATGCGCCCTGTGAAGACACCATTCTCACACAAGTGGACAAAAGTCCCACAGCTTTCTCTATGAATCCATTGTCATTGGAGGGACTTTGGACATTGCTTCCAGAACCATGTGACAGTTATGTCAGGACTCTGGACATGTCTGCCACCACTATTTCACCAGAGGGAGTTCATCAGCCCCTTATTTTCCTTGCTTTACTTTTTTCAGTGTTGAAGTCTGTACTGAGAACATCTGTTTGACTATTATTTCATGCATCTACACTTTAACTGTGTAGGAGTTTACAAAAGTATCCAGCATTTTAGACCTCAGTCATGGGAGATATCCTTTGTCTAAATAGATGGAGAATACTTTTAGACACAGCAAAGTGTATGGGCTCAAGATGATTAAAAAATGGCCACTGTATCTCTATTATGACACAGCAGAAAGAATACAGACACACTTCACTTTATGGTGCATTACTTTATTGTACTTCACTGATATTACATTTTTTATAAACTGAAGGTTTTGGTCAATCTTGTGTCGAGCAAGTCTATTGACACCATTTTTCCAATAGGATTCTCACTATTGCTGATATTTTGAGATGTGAGGAAAAAAAAAAAAACAAAAAAAAAAAAAACACTCAGTGAGGCACCGAATCATCTTTATCCACAGGATTTGATATTGCAGTCATATGACAATCCCTGTAGGGAAAAAAGACAACAACAAAAGTTAATGGCCAGATGTCTTTTCCTTTAAGTAAAGGAGAATCAGGTTTAATGTAAACATCATCTTAAAGTTTACAAATACTATCCATTTATAGAGGTTAGGAGAATCTCCAAGTAAGAGTAGTCAAGTTTTCTGATATAAGAATATGGCTTGCATAGAAGAACTTGTGCCATTAAAGTTACAGCAGTTACTTAGGACCTAAAATAATCAAATTTGAGGAAATGGAAGCTTTCAGGGGGAAGTGCTTGATCCATGTTGATAGCAGAGGGCTTGGGCAACAGTTTTGGGAAATACAGATCACTCTGAAGATTAGAGAGAACAAATTTACACTTCAAATGTATGTCCTAGGGGATTTTCCGCATAGGCAGATGAAAAGGAGATTAACTCAAAGAAAAGACAGGCTGAAGAGGGAGGGGATATATGTATACAGATGGTTGATTCATGTTGTTCTACAGCTGAAACTTTGCTGACAAAGGTCTGTCTAGTCAAACCTATGGTTTTTCCAGTAGTTGCGTACAGACGTGAGAGTTGGACCGTAAAGAAGGCTGAGCGCCAAAGAATTGATGCTTTCAAACTCTGGTGGTGGAGATGACTCTTGAGAGTCCCCTGGACTGCAAGGAGATCAAACCAGTCAATCCTAAAGGATATGAACCCTGAATTTTCATTGGAAAGACTGACGCTGAAGCTGAAATTCCAATACTGTGGCCACCTGATGTGAAGAACTGACTCACTGGAAAAGACTCTGATGCTGGGAAAGATTGAAGGCAGGAGGAGAAGGGGATGATAGAGGATGAGATAGTTGGATGACATCACTGACTCAATGGATATGAGTTTGAGCAAGTTCTGGGAGATGGTGAAGGACAGGGAAACCTAGCATGCTGCAGTCCATGGGGTCACAAAGAGTCGGTCGGACATGACTTAGTGACTGAAAAACAACAGCAGCAGCTGAAATTAACACAACATTGTAAAGCTATCATAGTCCAATAACAATGTGAATGGATTAAAAAATAATAAAAATGAATAACAATAAAAAAAGAAAAGACACACAGACAAAAGGTACTGTGAAGATTCCAAATATGTGATGGTTTTGGTCGTCACATCAAAATCTCTAGTGCTGAACACTCAAAGTACCCCTGTTGCTCTGAAATTTACTTTAAGTGCAAGCATGGGTTTTAATGATTCAAGTTAAACCTCTTATATAATTCATTCATTCTATCATGTCCGTTACCTTCCATCAGGAGCCAAAGAAAGTAACCAAAGATGGGTGAAACACCAGAGGAAATTGAAAGGAAGGGACTCAAAAGCTCAAAGAAGAGCTGACGTCATCTGCTCTTTCTCAACTGTCATAATGCCAAGTTCAGGTTAAGGGTGAGAAGGAGGGCAGAATAACATGAAAACTTGGCTTTAATTTACCTTGTCAGAAACACAAATAACTTATTAATAAGGTAACAGTGGGGCAGAGGTGAAGAGAGAGCCATGCCATGTAGGTGCTGGTAAGAAGAAATAAGGGGATACTTCCCTATAATTCATTATACATGGGTAAAATTTTAATTAAGCAGAATTATTAGAAAGTTTTACTGGATTTACATTTTTATTAAATGTGGCTTTGGTAACCTGTAGGAATATTTTGCATATATTGGCATAGATTTTTTTTGGTAGAATTTCAAAATTACTGTATGTGACTTTTCATTAGCTAAAGGCTTTTAAAGTTCCAAGTTATATTTGAAAAACACAATAATATATAAGGGAACTATTGACTTTTTAAACTGATACATTGATGAAATGGAATTCCTGACCTCAGAAAAATTTGTGAAATACAGAAAAGGTGAACATACCTAACAGCAAAAGATTTAAAGAAGTGCAAAAGAATCTAATGAAATTTAAGTTAAGGTTGAGCAAACTTGTGACATTTCTTTCCAAAGCTCCACCTTACTTTATCCACCTAACTCTCATTTCTCAATCTTCACTGTTTAAACAGACTCCTTACATTACTTTCTCAATATTCCCCAAATCCCTATCATCCTTACTCCCAAACATACCTGCATAACCCTGTGAGCTTAGTGGCTTAGTGGTGTCTGACTCTTTGCAATCCTTTACATTGTAGGCCACCAGGTTCCTCTGTCCATGGGATTCTCCAGGCCAGAGTATTGGAGTAGGTTGCCATTTCCTCCTCCAGGGGATCTTCTTGACCCAGGGATTGAACCCACATCTCCTGCATTGGCAGGCAGATTCTTTACCATTGAACCACCTGGGAAGCCCAAAGATTTAACTAAAACTCCCTTAATTATCATCAACACTATTCTACTATTTTGCTAGCATTGCAAGTTAAATACGTACATAATTAAATGCCTCATTTTCCCAGCCAAATCAACTTACTATAACTCCATTCTCCTAGGTACCTGTGCTCAACTTGAGAGCTTATTTAACTTATTGCTCTTTTTGGCTCTCCACCATCAATTAGTTCAATCTTTAACCAGTCAAGTATTTTAAACATTTTTTCTCAAGTCCAAAATCTAATGCTATGCAGTCTTTTTTGACCTATATGGTGTCAACATTTTAGGATTGGTTGCCTAACATCATTTTTTTTCTCACTGATCACCCTCAACCTTTGCAATTCATTGTGTTTGGGTTTTTCAAGTACTTTTCTTGAAGACTACCTCATGTCACTTCACTGCCCACCAAACAAACACACATTAGACTTTTGATGACTCCATATATTCAGAGAGTAAACTTCAGTTTCTTTGGCACAGTATCTAAGGTGCTTTACTATCCAGCCAAACTACGTGGCATGGACATTATATCATAGAATTTATGCACATGCCCTTCCTATTCCTGGACTAGAATAGACTCCTGGAAGTCATGTTCCCTAGTTAATTTATCATTGTTTTCCCTGAGTAACATAATGCCTGCCCTGGGGTGTTTACCTACTGGGAGCTAAATATGCTTGTTGAACAGACAATTGTCTGAGCCAAAAGGATTCCATCATTTTCTCTTATCTCCTTCCAATTTTCACTTCAGTAGAAGAGTAACTGTCTTCTTTTTTTGAGGATAAATTTACTGATAAAGTCCTTACTTAAAGGTATTTTTCTGAGGGGAGGTAAGGGGGAGTGTTTTTTTTAAACATGAATCTTTTTTATTACTTTTTTATTTGGCCATGAGGCATGCTGGATCTTAGTTTCCCAACCAAGGATTGAACCCACAACCCCTGCAGCTGAAGCCTGAAGTCTTAACCATTGGATGTCAGGGAAGCCCTGCTGCTGCTGCTGCTAAGTCGCTTCAGTCGTGTCTGACTCTGTGCGACCCCATAGATGGCAGCCCACCAGGCTCCCCCGTCCCTGGGATTCTCCAGACAAGAACACTGGAGTGGGTTGCCATTTCCTTCTCCAATGCATGAAAGTGATAAGTGAAAGTGAAGTCCCTCAGTCGTGTCTGACTCTTGGCGACCCTGCGGTCTGCAGCCTACCAGGCTCCTCCATCCATGGGATTTTCCAGGCAAGAGTACTGGAGTGGGGTGCTATTGCCTTCTCCAAGGGAATAGTGGGAGTGTTTTGTGAAAAGAAAAGGTTTTCCTACAGATGCCTCTGTTGTGCACACATGCACACTCCTAAATTAGACTTTGGAATGTATTTTTCAGGTAAAATAACATGTATATATATATATTATTGGTTAGATTTAGTTGAAATAATGCAACTGTTACTATATTTTCTGGGCTGATACTTATACTATATATTTTCTTAAAGAAATCATCAAGGACTCTGGAAACCAAACTACTATTACTGTGATTTCTATAAAAAAATGCTTTCTGAACTTAAAAAAAAAAGTGATTTACAATAAGTTTTTTAATACAGCAAAATTCATAACTTGGATTCCTAACATTCAGCTGAGGTAAACAAAAGGGAAAGTATTTTATTACAGTGGATTCTTTATTTTAGAAAAATGGCATCTGTATATTTGTTAAATTGTTGAAATATTAAGAGTTTTATATAATTTCAAAAATACTGTCTCTGTCAAGTTTTCCAAATATGTGTAATATTAGGTGCAATATCCTCACCTCACTTTTAGTTTTGGAAGAGTCTTGTATCTGTCTTAAACATGACTTCTTGAATTTCTATGTCTTAGTCCATATTTAGAAATAGCTCTTTGCCTGCAAAAATAGACTAAAAAGGTAATTGTACCTTTTAAACATTTAAACAAGTTTGATCTGGCTTTTGTTTAAAAATTGTAGCAAAAGTCAGAATTAGTTCTCTTTTGGTACAAAGCTCATACCTTCTACTCATTTTTATTTTTAAGTTTTTGCTTGTTTTCTTTGAGAATATCAGAAATACTAGGTATCATTTTTGTGAATAATTTTCCAGATGTTACCCCACTAGTTATTGGTATAAATGCATTTGCAGGAAAGTTTAATTGCTGCTAATTCGACCCTAGATCCTGTTTATTTTCTTAATTGCTGCCAGACATTGAAGGAGTGGTTAATATATTAGAAACCTCCTGTTTTCCTGAACCTTTGCCTTACCCACTGGCAATTTTGTTAGAGAGAAAAAAAAATCTGCTTTTCGTTTATTTTCCCTACCTTGAAAGCACTTGCTTGAGGTTTGGCAATGATATTCTGAAGACAGCACTTGAGTAACTTTTCTCTTTTGCATCATCTTGTGTGACAATACCATCTTTTCTCATTTGGCACAAATGTGTGACAACTATCATTATTGCATCTGTGTGATATAGTAGTAGTATTCCCATGACAAAAAATAGTACTTTTAGTAATTTAACATTGTGAGATGCTCACTGTAAGCTATATATCATGATAACTGAGATGTGGTTCTGTTAGGAACAGTGGGTCAAGGACATGAAGAGCTGATAAGGCAAATGTGTGCCGGGGGCTGTAGTCCTGACGGCCAAGTGGTGCGGTGGAGCATGGAGAAGGCTGGCAAGATCCGAGTGCCTATCCTATTTAAAATGTTCCATCTCATCAAATTTAACAGTAGGATATTTTTCTGTATAAATAGCTGAGAAATTATGAAAGAAGAAATGATTTTAAACTTTCTTTTGCACATACCACTTATGTCTCTTCACTTCAGTGTTTTCTGACTTTGAAGTGACCCCGTCAAAGGAAGAATTTTCCCCTTATCCTTGCCTCTCTCTTACCTCTGCCAGATGAATATTTTTCCCAGATATTTAAAAATAATGTATCACTGATGTTTTATTTCAAATATGCAACTTGATCTCTTATTGTTGTCTTTTTTATTCAGAAAGAAAAGCAAAACTGTGGTTACCCACTTGGCTACCATTTTGTATCTACTCAATTAAGTTGTACTATTGAGACAGTGGTTCCTCAGATTTCAGAATAGCTTGTTACTTATTAGAGGAATTTTGATAAATTAGTAACTAACATTATCACATTCGCTTTTTGATGACTTATCATTTTGTTCTCTGGTCCTTCTTATATTCTGTGACCCAAGAAACTCTTCATACCTTTATTGTAAATGAATTATTGCCTTGCCCTGAATCCATGAATAATTTTTCACCCAATTCTCTTCCATTCTGGAACCATGACAACACTGCATCCCTCTTCTCACTTCTTACCATTGTTCCAAAGAAAGTTCTACATTTTCAGTTGCTAAAGTTCTGCAAACCGACCTTCCTTCTTAATAATTCCAGCCACATGATCTCCAGAAAGTTACTTCAACTCCTCGGCATATGCAATTTCTATTTGTAAAAATGGGATTTAAACTGGCTGACACTTAAGAGTTCGTTCTAGGTGAATGGCCACTCTTTATCTTAGGTTACCTGACTTTTCCTGTTTTCCATAAACTAATTTTATGAGACCAATGTATATTCTGGCCATTTCAGCCAGATTTGTTTATTTTCAGTAATATCAATAGCTAAATATTTTATTGCTTAACAATCATTATTAAATTTACTGATAATATAATGGGCTTTCCTGATGGCTCAGTGGGAAAGAATCCTCCTGCAATTCAGGAGACATAGGAGACACTGGTTCAATCCCTGGGTTGGGAAGATCCCCTGGAGAAGGAAATGGAAACTCATTCCAGCATTTCTTGCCTAGAGAATCCCATGGACAGAGGACCCTGTCTAAAGGGCTATAGGCCATGGGGTCACAAAGAGTTGGACACAACTAAGCAACATCTGCTAAGTCGCTTCAGTCATGTCCAACTCTGTGCGACCCCATAGACGGAAGCCCACCAGGCTTCCCCGTCCCCGGGATTCTCCAGGCAAGAACACTGGGGTGGGTTGCCATTTCCCTCTCCAATGCATGAAAGTGAAAAGTGAAAGTGAAGTCACTCAGTCGTGTCCGACTCTTAGTGACCCCATGGACTGCAGCCTACCAGGCTCCTCCATCCATGGGATTTTCCAGGCAAGAGTACTGGAGTGGGGTGCCATTGCCTTCTCCAAGAAAGCAACATAACTGATGATATATAGCCAATATTTCTTTTCAAATATGTTCATTTAACTTTTCTTAGTAAATTTTGATTTATTTTTTCACATCTAATATTTCTAGTTGATGCAAGTGAGTAATGTAATTTACACTTTTTTAGGGTTACCTCCCTTCCTTCATATTTCTAAACTCTTGCTAGAATCCTACCCTTATTTCAGAAAATAATTTTTATAGGTCTCCTGTTTTTATTCATTGTGCTAATTAGATTTTCAGAGCCCTGTATTTTTGTGTTATGATTTAATAAAAATATACAATCTTTCTCTTAAACACACACATATTATACAAGTCTTACAGAGACATATTCAGAGTGTGCTTTTTATTTTTGCAACAGTAACAATCTTAATATAAAATAAATCACTTCCTTTCCCCTGCATATGTCAGTGCTTACCACTTGTGTCATTTTCTTCACACCCTTTCACCATAGAAACAGATGTTATGTACCAACTGGAAGAAAACGTGCTAGCAGGCATTTCCAGACCTCCTGGCTACCTGGTTGATGTTCTGTGTTCATATGGCTGGTTTTTCCACCTTTGTGATTCACTTATCTTTACTTCTTGGTTAGCCAGATAATTTCCAGCCAAAACCAAATGGCTTCGTGTAGAGGCATTGAACAAGGATATGATGGCTTATGTCATAAGACAACTAGCCATGTAGACCCTTCCCCATTGAACATTTAGCCTAAAGAATGTTGAATATTAATCTCAATGTCAGCAAAGTTCCTGATGGTTAAATATACACTTACAAATGCAATTTCAAAATGTTCCCAAGGAATAGGATATTTCTGAAAATGTTTTTTGAGACTTGTTCCTAATAAATGCCCAACCAATGAAGGAGGAGAACCTATAATGATGACTGATTTATAAAACATGGCTAATTGTGCTTTGTGTACAGAACATGAGCTTACTGTATAGCTTGTCTCTGGTGACTAGAAGTTTGATTTTTGTCTTTCCTCCTTTCTTACTTTCACCTCTACCGCTTTTGAGACATCTTCCGGGTTTCTAAAGCTGAAATCATTGCCAATATTCCAGTTCTTTCCCCTCTCATCCAATTAGTCAGTGAATTCTTCAAAATCACTTTTATGTCCTTTCTATGCAGGGAAAGATTGAGGGCAGGAGGAGAAGGGGGCGACAGAGGATGAGATGGCTGGATGACATGACCGACTCAATGGACATGGGTTTGGGTGGACTCCGGGAGTTGGTGATGGACAGGGAGACCTGGCGTGCTGTGGTTCATGAGGTCACAAAGAGTCGGACATGAGTGAGCAACTGAACTGAACTGAACTGATATGCATTGCTTTAGTGGAATATGGCTGTAGTTAGTAGCCTCCTGTCCAGTTTTGTGCACATTTAATACATGTTACACATTGTTGCTATAATATCTTCTTAAAACTTATGTCTGATATTTTGTTGTTTCAGAATTACAGTAGTACAAATTGGAGATCCTAGAATTCTGACTCTATTACATGTGATTTTAGGCAAATTAGTTAAGTGCTCTCTGTGCTTCAGTTTGCTGCTGCTGCTGCTGCTAAGTCACTTCAGTCGTGTCCAACTCTGTGCGACCCCATAGACGGCAGCCCACTGGGCTCCCCCGTCCTTAGGATTCTCCAGGCAAGAACACTGGAGTGGGTTGCCATTTCCTTCTTCAGTGCTTCAGTTTACCCATCTGCAAAAATAGGAATAATGACAGTGCCTCACATAGAGTTGATTAGGGTGAAATCCATACTGTATAAATGTATATTTAGAGCTTTTAGAGGGTTCTTAGCACACATTAAGCAGTAGGTTAGTGTTTTTTGGTATTGTTTAAAAACTACTGCTGGTTTCCCATTGGTTCTAGGACATCTTAATAGAATAGCTGATATTCTTTGAGATTTGTTCAGATGTGTACTCCAGTAAACAATTTGAGTCTGGATAAAAGGAAATAATGACTTTTAAGATACCAAGTGGCCAATTGGACAACTGATGGAAAAAAAAAAAATAAGACAAATAAACACTTCTTTAGATTATAGGTAAGAAAAAGCTTGCTTACTAGCTTCCCCCTCCCCCATTACAGGTATAATAGTGTTTTCACTATTGATTTTATTAGGAACACAGCACTTACCACAATTTCACTAGAACATACTTCAAATGATTGCAACACAGTTATTTCATATATTTCATTGTTTGCCTCTCCCACTACACTATGCAACCTTTAATATATATGGCCTGACCATACAATATTTGTACCAACAGATACACTGTGTAGTATAATGCACAGCCTAGAATAGGTCTCCTAAGAAATGTTGTTATCAAACCTTTGAGGAAGTAGCCAGTTAAATCTTACTTTGCCAATCAGCTTGCCTCTTTTATCAAGTGTCCCCATGTACATTTTAATAAGAAGGCAATGGCACCCCACTCCAGTACTCTTGCCTGGAAAATCCCATGGATGGAGGAGCCTGGAAGGCTGCAGTCCATGGGGTTGCTAGGAGTTGGACATGACTGAGCAACTTCACTTTCACTTTTATGCATTGGAGACGGAAATGGCAACCCACTCCAGTGTTCTTGCCTGGAGAATCCTGGGGACGGGGTAGCCTGGGGGGCTTCTGTCTATGGGGTTGCACAGAGTCGGACACGACTGAAGCAACTTAGCGGCCTGTACATTTATTTTCAAGATGCAATGGAGTTGATTGTGAAAGGTATTGAGTAAGGGACTTTTTTTCTTTTTTTTTCCCAACAGGCATTAAAGCAAGATTTGGGAGTGGGGTTAGCATAATGACTATAATTTAAGCTACTGCCGTGGTCCTTATGAAGTGTCTGTACATTTAACACTCCATATGGTAATTATGACTTCCCTAGAATGAGGCAGGGTTGTTTATGCTTTCATAAATCAAGCAGCTGCAGTGGAGCAGACAGACTCCGTATTAGCACTTCCTCCTAAGACCGTGAATATGCTTAAAAGATTTTTGTAAATACCTCCTGAATTCAAGTTGTTTGTTAAAAGTGATAGTTTTATGAGAGTGCCACATGGAAAATGTCCTTCACTCTCAGATTTTTCCATTTGTGATATAAATTCACATTCAGTCCCATTTTTAGAGAGGCACTAAAGCTTCTATAATAACCCCCAACTGAGGTTGATAAGAGAAGAGTTTAATTTACATGTATAGTATGGTTATATGAGATGACAGCTAGGGAAATTATGAGTAAGACTGAAAAAAAAACAAAAACAAAACACACTAACTGGTTGATAATTTATTTCCTGCATTCAGTTTTCTGACTTTACAGGAAAAATCCTGCCAAAACAAATGCAAAGTACTTTCTTTAACATAATAAATAGACTTTTGAAATTACATTGAAATATGTGGAATGACATATGTACTTTATGTATCTTTTATTAGATAAGGTGAGGTGAATATTTGTAATAATTGATACAAATAAAACCTAGTTATACATATGATTATTGATGAGATTTAATCATGTCACCTTTGGTGAATTATTTTGTATTTCAGGATCAGATTTATCAGCCATAACAGAGGGTCCAACTCCACCATATTTTTTTTTTTTTAATATATGAGAAAAGTTTGAAATAGTGGTAGTTGCATACATCAGAAAACAAGAATTCCTTTTAAGGGAAAAAGATAGTATGGTTAAAGAACTATAATGAAGTGAAGAAGTGAAGTGAAGTCGCTCAGTCGCGTCCGACTCTTTGTGACCCCGTGGACTGTAGCCTACCAGGCTTCTCTGTCCATGGGATTCTGCAGGCAAGAATACTGGAGTGGATTACCATTTCCTTCTCCAGGGGATCTTCCCAACCCAGGGATTGAACCCGGGTCTCCCGCATTGGAGGCAGACGCTTTAACCTCTGAGCCACCAGGGAAGCCCCAAGAACTAGGTAATAAATAGGCAATTAAATGATTTAGAAAATATTAACTGTTTACTTTTCTCCTCCTCCTCTTCCTCCTTTCTTTAAGCTATAAAGGATCTAAAAATATCAATTGAATGATTTTTCTTTATTTTATATGTGGAAAACTGAAAAGCAAAGTTTAGTTCAGGTCAGTCGCTCAGTTGTGTCCGACTCTTTGTGACCCCATGAACTGCAGCACGCCAGGCCTCCCTATCCATCACCAATTGCTGGAGAGCAAAGAGGCTAAGTGAAATGTCTGTGATCAGGTATCAACAAGTGATAAATTTAGAACTAGAAAGCAGTTCCTCTGACTTCAAGGTGATTGTTTTTTCCATCATTTCATTTCTAGACCTGGAGTCTGCATTAAAGTACACTACACATGGAATAACGAGTTCTCTGAAAAATTAGTGGAATAGTGGTCAGAAAAAAAAAATTACTGAAGGAAATGAGTATAAAATATCAGACTGAATTATATTATTACTTTCCTTCCTCTAAAAATAACATTCTATTTCTGTGATAAACTAACTAGTTTTATTTGATCCATTTTTATGCTTTTGTACTTTCAAAATATATTACAATTATCCAAATGTCCCTACAAAATGCTATTACAAGAAGGATATATTTTAGTAAAATTAAACAGAACATTTCATCACATTTAGCATTTATGTCCTCCTTTGTATTCTCACCCACAGCTTTGAAATTCAAAAGATATGTCCTATTCATTTTGAGTGCTGATCAAAGCAAAAATAGAATGATTTCAGCATCGATATTCTGAGTTGACTCTAAAGCAAGAAGGCAACTGAAATAAATGCCCTTAGGAGTGAAGAGTTCCTGAGGAAATACCTGAAGGCAGGAGAGAAACCATGGAATACATAACTAGTGATTACAAAAGGAGCTGATGCCCTCACAGCGTGGGTCACCCTGCCCTGCTGCTCTGGCCTGTCACCTGTCCTCTCTGTCCTTCTCATCAGTCCTGCCGCCGTAGGTTCCAGGCTTCCAGCTTCAGGCCATACATGCGGATGAACACACCCTTTCCATGGAGCACAGAAAAGCTCTCTGACTAAAGCACAGGTTGTTCAGTAATCAAGACAATTTGTATTATTGCCACTTCAAATCTATTCTTCTGTTGGATTTGCCTTGTTATTTCCAACTTGCTCGAAATGTTCTTCCCCAGCTGCCATCGAAACTAGCTTCTTGTCCTGCCTTCGGGTATCCTCGTACATCTATTTTTTCAGAGTCTGTTCAGCTCTGACCCTTAGTTTTCCCTGACCCTCGAGATGTATGTATTTACCTACATGTAGTTCTGACTCAGTGATTTGTTCTGAATCACTCTTCTTGCCTGCCTTCTTGACCAAGCTTCTCCAATCACTGCCTTAATTCCACAACTGGCTGCATTCAGCAGAACAAGGCTGAGTATTTTTCCTTAAGAGAGTTGAAGAAAAAAAATTTTTTTCAGTTTATAATTATAATTATATATTACTTACGGGTCTTTGCTGGTGGTTCAGACCATAAAGATCCACCTGCAATGCGGGAGACCTGGGTTTGATCCCTGGGTCAGGAAGACCCCCTGGAGAAGGGAATGGATAATATATATTATTTATACACATGTTTGGAGAAGGCAATGGCACCCCACTCCAGTACTCTTGCCTGGAAAATCCCATGCGCAGAGGAGCCAGGTGGGCTGCAGTCCATGGGGTCGCAAAGAGTCGGACACAACTCTGTGACTTCACTTTCACACAACTCTGTGACTTCACTTTCACTTTTCACTTTCATGCATTGGAGAAGGAAATGGCAACCTACTCCAGTGTTCTTGCCTGGAGACTCCCAGAGACGGGGGAGCCTGGTAGGCTGCCATCTATGGGGTCACACAGAGTCAGACATGACTGCAGTGACTTAGCAACAGCATACACGTTTATGTTTTATAATCGTAATAATATACATTGTAATTATTTACAATGTCCTAAGTATTTAGCAGCTTGTATTTAAAAATAATGGTCATTTATTGAGCACTTCAGTATGTGCCAGGTACAGGACAATCAATTTTTTACATAGGCCATTTCCTTATCATAGTATTATGGCATAGATCTCATGTCCTCGATATTTCAAATAAGATACTGAAGCTGAGTGGGATTAAATTGTTGAGCTTAGTCCTCATAATTATCAAGTGGCAGAGCTAGGATTTGAAGGCAAGTGCACTGGGCTCAAAAGTTACATTGTGTTGTTATATAACATTGCAGCACAGCCCACAAAAGTTTGATCTAACCTCACAACACATATACTCCAGTTATTGGTGGAGAACAAAGGTGTCTGCAGTACATCCTTGTATCATTTTGCCTAATCATTAAGTGACTGTTAGAATATCTTGTTGAAAATATTTATTAATGACTGAATGTGCACACTATTCTGAACTTAAAATATCTACCTGGTTGCATTGATATCCAGACATGTAAAAAAATGGCCTCAAGCTGTTTTCTGTTTAGTATATACTGTGATATTGAGAGAACCAGAACTTATCACTGGTTGTTTCTGGATTTATTTTTGATCAGGGGTTTTAGGTTAATGTTTATGAGCTCTCATGAGTTCCAGGTATTCTTTGAATCACTTGAAAAAGAATATTTTGTGTGTGTGTGTGTGTATGTGTAGCCTGTGCAAATGTTTAAGTAGATATGATCTATGGATATATTCATTTATCTATATGAGCATGTATTCATATTAGTATGTTCTTTTTGTTGATATACTCATTCAAATCTTAAGTGGTCTGAGTTCCCAAATAGGCTTAGAGTCAATAGCTCAATCTCCCCAAATCTACTGTTAGGTATAAATCTATTCTCGTATGGTGCTCTTTAGGTATAGTCAACAGGGAATGAATTTACTAAAATATATTATCCTTTAGCTATCTTTTGCTTCTTAATGTGCAGTCACAGAAGGAATTACCACAACAGTTGACTTAAATCTTTAGGTGAACATAAATCTTGCTCATGTCAATCTGGGAATCTTTCCTTGAAGAAAGAGAGATTATAGAACTGGAAGAAAGAAACCCTTTTCCAAATTCTCTACAAATAAACCAGGATGATTCTGTCTGCACACTTAATCAGGGGCTCACAAGTATGTATGTCCTTCTTAGGCTCAGAATCTTAAACTCTTGAATCTTAGCATGAACAACAGAAATTTCATAATTTGGTTTGTGGGTAGATGCTGAAGACAATAGAGGATTTGTTGTTCCTCTTTACTGCAGACAAGGAAAAGAAAAGAGCAGATTAAGGTGAGCAGACAGTAAAAAAAGGAAAGATAGTCTAATATCATCATAGGTAGGCTAAAGGATCTTTTGAATAGAGATCAGATTTTAATCTCTGTTTGCTTTCTTAACTATAATGTAATAATATTGATAAGTAATATTTATTGGGCTCTTACTTTGTGTCCAGTTGTTATGCTAATGAAATATGTATTATCTCATTAACTCCTTGTAGCTAACATTTTATAAGTATGTGACCAAAATCATACAAGGAATAAGCAACACCACTCAAATCTAGATTTGTATTTATATCTAATTTTTACCTTATCAGTTCAGTTCAGTCGCTCAGTCGTGTCCGACTCTTTGCGACCCCATGAATTGCAGCACACCAGGCCTCCCTGTTCATTACCATCTCTCGGAGATCACTCAGACTCACATCCATCGAGTCCATGATGCCATCCAGCCATCTCATCCTCGGTCGTCCCCTTCTCCTCCTGCCCCCAATCCCTCCCAGCATCAGAGTCTTTTCCAATGAGTCAACTCTTCGCATGAGGTGGCAAA
>SJYT01060664.1:625567-680153 GCA_006410635.1 Cephalophus harveyi
TTGTTGACCATGATGGCTACTCCATTTCTTCTGAGGGATTCCTGCCCACAGTAGTAGATATAATGGTCATCTGAGTTAAATTCACCCATTCCAGTCCATTTTAGTTCGCTGATTCCTAGAATGTCGACGTTCACCCTTGTCATCTCTTGTTTGACCACTTCCAATTTGCCTTGATTCATGGACCTGACATTCCAGGTTCCTATGCAGTATTGCTCTTTACAGCATCGGATCTTGCTTCTATCACCAGTCACATGCACAACTGGGTATTGTTTTCGCTTTGGCTCCATCCCTTCATTCTTTCTGGACTTATTGCTCCACTGATCTCCAGTAGGATACTGGAGATCAGTGGAGCAATCTTATATTCTCCTGTAAATCCCTTATATTCTCCTGTAAATCCCTTCCAGCTCATCTGTTTTCAATATCTGCTCTATATAAAAACAACTGTTATTAATAGTGTGTGTGTGTGTGTTTCCATGTTTGATATTTGCATTTGTTGGCTTACTTTGGTAAAAACTAAGGTAAATGAGTTCTCCATTTGCTTGGATTCCAGTGCAGAGATAAATAATTATTTTGAAAAGATCCAGAATTACCAAAGCAATCATGAAAAAAGAACAAAGCAGGAGACATGACCCTTCCAGACTTTAGACAGTACTAGAAAACTATAATAATCAAAACAGCGTGGTGACTTAAATGTTAGTCATGAGTACAGTTAAAAAAATAGTCTGGTATCAGCACACAAACAGACATGGATCAATGGGATAGAAGAAAGAGCCCAAAAGTAAACCTATACACATACAGTCAATTAACCTTTGACAGAGGAGGCAAAAATACACAATGAGGAAAAGACAGTCTCCTCAGCAAGTGGTGTTGGGAAAGTTGGATAGCTGCCTGTGAATCAATGAAGTTAGAACACATCCTCACACCACACACAAAAATAAATTCAAAATGAGCTTAAAGACTTAAATGTAAGACACGACACCATAAAACTCCTGTAAGAGAGCTTAGGCAAAACATTCTCTGACATCAATTGTATCAATATATTCTTAAGTCAGTCTCCAAAAGCAGTAGAAATAAAAGCAAAAATAAACAAATAGGACCTAGTCAAATTTATAAGCTTTTGCACAACAAAGGAAACAATAAACAAAACGAAAAGACAAACTACAGACTGGGAAAAAATATTTGTTAATGATGTAATCAACAAGGGTTTAATTTACAAAATATATAAACAGCTCATAGCACTCAATAACAAAGCAATAAACTACAGAAACAAAAGATATCCCCAGGGAAGACATACAGATGTCCAATAGGTACATGAAAAGATGCTCAATATCATTATTAGAGAAATGCAAATCAAAACTATGATGAGGTATCACTTCATACTGCTCAGAATGGCCATTATATTTAAAAAATCTATAAGTAAAAATGCTGGAGAGGGTATGGAGAACCTTCCTACAATGTAGGTGGGACTATAAATTGGCATAGTCACTATGAATAACAATATGGAGTTTCCTCAAAAAACTGAAAAAAGAGTTACCATAAGATCCCAGCAATCCACTCCTGGGAATATATCTGGAGATAATATAATTTGAAAAGACACATACACTCCTATGTTCATAGCAGCACTATTTACAATAGCCAAGACTTAGAAACAACCCAAGTGTCCATTGACAGGTGAATGGATAAAGATTGTGTGTGTGTGTGTGTGTGTATACTCACATGATAGAATAAAATATTACTCAGTGGTTAAAAAAAAAAAAAAGAATGAAATAGTGCTATTTACATCAGCAACATGGATGTCCCTAGCGGTTATCATACTAAATGAAGTAAGTCAGAAAGAGAAAGACAAATATATGATATCACTTATATGTGGAACTTATTTACAAAACAGAAACAGACTCACAGCCACAGAGAAAAAGACTTGTGGTTGCCAAAGCGGAGTGGGTGTGGCGGGGTGTTGGATTGGGAGTTTGGGATTAGCAGATGCAAACTATGATATATAGAAGGAATAAACAACAAAGTCCTATTGTATAACACAGGGAACTATATTCAATATTCTGTGATAAATGAAAATGAAAAAGAACCTATTTATCCATCTGGACAGAGGGAGGAGTCTGATGGGCTACAGTCCATGGAGTTTCAAGAGTCAGTTTAGTTAGCAACTAAACTGTCCCACCACCATGACTTCAATTGATATCTGAGTTATAGCTGGAATTGCACAACTTGGTCTTTGGGAGTTTAACCTTCTTTTTACTAATAATACCATATTATTATGTGATATAATTATTAAGTAATAAATAATTATTATTAAGCATAATGATAATATAGCTAATAATCTTTTCTACTTTTATTTTATCTGGCAATTTTACATCAAAATAGCTTAGTTATAGTTTGAGACACAGTACCATTCTTCTTTCTTATGTGTGGCATATTATTTATCTCTAGTTTTAAGAAAGGTGAACACATGTCCCAGTTTTCTCAATGAAGTCTTGTTTTATGTCTTTTGTCTTAGAAAAATTATTAATAGAGTCCTAGTCTATACAATAAATCACACAATCACCCTATCTTTTAGCACCATACCTATTTTTTATTCTCTCTGATGCATTCCTAACAGAAATTTATTAGTTTCTCCTTCAAGTTTTCAAAGTTCACAATGATGCAATCCAACTAGACAAAAAATATGAACTCATTACTCGTAATGCAGTTTCTCAGAAATATGACTGCCGTGTATCTGTACTTGACTTAAGGTAGATGTGAGAGAATACATCCCCCATACTTAGCTTCTTAAGAAAGCATAGATTAACAGATAAAGTGTTGGGTTCAAGGATGCCTGGGTTCAACTCTCAGCTTTGGTAATAATTAACCATGAATTTCAGAACTTATTTTAAACTACTATTCTTTGACTATTTCTTTATCCCTAAAATAGGAATGCTTTAATAAATCAACTTAATCATGTTGCAGAGGTTAAATTTGGCACTATAAAATAATTAGCATTCTGCATGATACAAAGTGGAAATAGGCTCTGATAAATGGTCACTTTATTACTGTTATTATTATCTTCTTTTAAAAAATGACCTGCAGGAACTCCTTGGTAGTCCGGTGGTTAGGACTCTGTGCTCCCACTGCTGAGGGCAAAAAGAAAGAAATGACCTTTAATATCAATCAGGTATTAAGTGAGTTACATTTGGCTCAAGCAGAAAATGAATTTCCGGATTTAAATGAATGCAGTGTTCTTATTCACTATTTTTTAAGATATAAAAATAAGTGTTAATGTGAAAAAATAAGCCCTATCATTAAAAGAAATAATGGAAATGGATATATTGAAATATTTCAGAAACAGAAATAATCATTTTCCTTGTGTTCACAAAAAAAATATTTAACTTTCCTCACATAGTCTGGTATTGTTTCAAAGCTTTTTTTTTTTTTTTCTTTTTAAAGCTATCTACTTGAAAAATATTTTCTGAATTAAAAAAGTCCTCAGTTTTTAAATCTCTGCCTCTCATTTCATTCTGATATTTTCAGATAAATTGAGGTCCTTTATTTCTGTTAGGTTTCTCTTTATTAGGAAACACTTTTATTGAGAAATGATTTACATATCATAAATTTACCCACCTTAAGTATACAATTTCATGATTTTGAGTAATTTACCAAGTTGTACAACCATCACTATATCTGATTTTAGAAGACTTCCATCACCCTAAACAGGATCCTTCATACTGTTTTACTGTCAATCCCCTTTCCCACCCCAGTTCAGTACAGTTGCTCAGCTGTGTCCAACTCTTTGTGATCCTGTGGACTGCAGCACGCCAGGCTTCCCTGTCCATCACCAACTCCCAGAGCCTACTCAAACTCATGTCCATCGCATTGGTGATGCCATCCAACCATCTCATCCTCTGTCATCCCCTTCTCCTCCCATCTTCAAACTTTCCCAGCATCAGGGTCTTTTCCAGTGAGTCGGTTCTTCCCATCAGGTGGTCAAAGTATTGGAGTTTCAGCTTCAGCATCAGTTCTTCCAATGAATTTTCAGGACTGATTTTCCCACCCCAACTAGAGGCAAAAATGTTAGTTTTTACATGAGCAATTTTAGTGTTATAGTGGAGTGTTAGTTGCTCAGTCATGTCCAAATCTTTGCGACCCCATGGACTATAAATCAGTTCTTCCAGTGAATTTTCAGGACTGATTTTCCCACCCCAACTAGAGGCAAAAATGTTAGTTTTTACATGAGCAATTTTAGTGTTATAGTGGAGTGTTAGTTGCTCAGTCATGTCCAAATCTTTGCGACCCCATGGACTATAACCTGCCAGGCTCCACTGCTCTTGGAATTCTCCAGGCAAGAATTCTGGAGTGGGTTGCCATTCCCTCTCCAGGGGATCTTCCCAACCCATGGATGGAACCTGGCTCTTATAAATGGCAGGCTGAGGCTTTACTGAGCTACCAGGGACCATGAGCAATTACACTAAAATGTTTTCCCCATTCGAAGGCTGCTCTGAACAAGGAGCAGCATTAGAAAGAAAGGCTATATCTCTTACAGCAAAAAGTGCAATGGAGTGAGAGAAGAGTTGCAGATACATCAGAAGGCAGAGGAAAATGGGAGAGTGCTGCGGGCAGGTGAGGTTGAGATGGCACCATTCAATTAGAACTCAGCAGAGATCTGTATCCTCTCAGGGTAGCATACATCCAGAATCTTAGTGGAAGTTCATGCCCCAGTGATTGTAGAAGCCTCACCCTTGTCTCAGTTCTTTATATATAACATCTTAGCAATAGAATTTGTAAAATATTTTAAAATTTATTATGTCTATAATATACCATTCAAAGTATATAATATGCTTTTATTCTACTTATTTGCAACTATACCAATTCTTTGCTGAAATTTTCTTGGAGATAAATGGAGGAGGCTTCCAAATTTGGAAGCTGAAAACTTGAATCCAGACTTAATTTTTAGCTTTTAATAATGTTGTTATTCCATCTATCAAAGGAGTTGATGATATTTTCCTTATCTGTTTTCTTCTTTTTCTTCATCTTTCCTTCTTCTTCTCTTTCCTTCTTTCTATATTCAAATGTGAAAAGGCTTTGCAGTCTAGAACCTTTCTAATCATCTCTCACTTGGACAAGTGCTCAGTTCAGTTAAGTCACTCAGTCAAGTTCAACTCTTTGTGAACCCATGGACTGCAGCACACAAGACCTCCCTGTTCATCACCAGCTCCAAGAGTTTACTCAAACTCATGTCCATTAAGTTGGTGATGCCATCCAACCATCTCATCCTCTGTTGTTCCCTTCTCCTCCCACCCTCAGTCTTTCCCAGCATCAGGGGCTTTTCAAGTGAATCATTCTTCCCATCAGGTGGCCAAAGTATTGGAATCTCAGCTTCAACATCAGTCCTTCCAATGAACATTCAGGACTGATTTCCTTTAGGATGGACTCGTTGGATCTCCTTGCATTCCAAGGGACTCTCAAGAGTCTTCTCCAACACCACAGTTCAAAAGCATCAATCTTCGGTGCTCAGCTTTCCTTATAGTCCAACTATCACATCTATACATAACCACTGGAAAAAACCATAGCCTTGACTAGAAGGGCCTTTGTTTGCAAGAAATGTCTCTGCTTTTGAATATGCTCTCTAGGTTGGTCATAACTTTTTTTCCAAGGATTAAGCATCTTTTAATTTCATGGCTGCAGTCACCATCTGCAGTGATTTTGGAGCCCCCAAAAGAAAGTCTGTCACTATTTCCACTGTTTTCCATCTATTTGCCATGAAGTGATGGAATCAGATGCCATGGTCCCATCCAATCTTTGTTTTCTGAACGTTGAGCTTTACGCCAACTTTTTCACTCTTTTTCAACTCTTTCACTTTCTTCAAGAGGCTCTTTAGTTCTTCTTCACTTTCTGCCATAAGGGTGGTGTCATCTGCATATCTGATGTTATTGCTGCTTCTCCCAGCAATCTTGATTCCAGCTTGTGCTCCAACCCTCCCAATGTTTCTCATGGTGTACTCTGCATATAAGTTAAATAAGCACAGTGACAATCATAGTCAACAAAAAAGTCCAAAATGCAGTACATGGATACAATCTCAAAAGCTACAGAATGCTCTCTGTTTATTTCCATGGTAAACCATTCAATAGCACAGTAATCCAAGTCTATGCCCAACCAGTAATGCTGAACAAGCTATTGAATGGTTCTATGAAGACCTACAAAACCTTCTAGAACTAACACCCCAATACGATATCCTTTTCATTATAGGGGACTGGAATGCAAAAGTAGGAAGTCAAGAGATACCTGGAGTAACAGTCAAATTTGGCTTTGGAGTACAGAATGAAGCAGGACAAAGGCTAATAGAGTTTTGCCAAAGGAACTCACTGGTCACAGCAAACACCCTCTTCCAACAACATAAGAGAAGACTACACATGGACATCACCAGACGATCAACACCAAAATCAGATTGATTATATGCTTTGCAGCCAAAGATGGAGACGCTCTATACAGTCAGCAAAAACATGACCAGTAGCTGACTGTGGCTCAGATCATGAACTCTTTATTGCCAAATTCAGGCTTAAATTGAAGAAAGTAGGGAAAACCACTAGACCATTCAGGTATGACCTAAATCAAATCCCTTATGATTATACAGTGGAAGTGAGAAATAGATTCAAGGGATTCAATCTGATAGAGTGCCTGATGAACTATAGACAGAGCTTCCTGACATTGTACAGGAGGCAGGGAGCAAGCCCATTCCCAAGAAAAAGAAATGCAAAAAGGCAAAACTGTTGTCTGAGGAGGCCTTATAAATAGCTGTAAAATGAAGAGAAGCAAAAGGCAAAGGAGAAAAGGAAAGATATACCCATTTGAATGCAGAGTTCCAAAGAACAGCAAAGAGAGATAAGGTAGCCTTCCTCAGTGATCAATGGACAAGTGCTGGTAGCTTCCTAACTGGTCATCCTGCCTCTAATTTTTCTTTCTCAAAACCACTCTGTTTAGAGCAACCAAGGATGCTTTTTAAAATAAGAGGCATATTTAAAAGTTCTCCATGCCTTTCCATTGAGAACAAAATCCAAAATTGTTTCTGAATTATGAGGGCCACAAATAATCCCATATGTGTCCATATTTCCAAACTCACCATATTGTTTTGTTCATATGCTCCAGACAAACTGGCCTTTTATTCCCCTCAAAAAGATCTTGGCTCTCCTTTTTTTCATGTGAATTGTTACTTACTGAGTATATTCTTCATTTAAATATAAGATTCCTGAGAGCAGGAAACATAAGTACCTATGATAGTGCCTATCACATGCATGTGACTGCCTGGTTGCTCAGTCCTGTCTGATCTTTGTGACCTAAGAGACCGTAGCCCACCAAGCACCTCTGTTTATTGAATTTTTCACAGCAAAAATACTGGAGCAGGTTGCCATTTCCTACTCCAGGGATCTTCCCAACCTAGGGATGGTGCCCATGTCTCTTGTATCTCCTGCATTGCCAGGTGGATTCTTTACTACTGTACTACCTGGAAAGCCTGTCTAGCACATAGGAGATACTAAATAAAGAAGTATTAAATGAATTTGCTTTCTGTTCAGACATCAAATTCTCTCATAAATTAAAAGAAGAATAAACAAAGAAAAAGCTCAAGTATTTTTAACAAATACTGTATGTTAATTTACCATTTTTTCAAAAGCCCCAAATACATTTAATGCCTGTAATTCTGGCATTGTACTGAGGTTAATGGTCTTTATTGGATTGATTTGTATCTGAAAATGTATTGATTTTGTGTGCCTCTCTTTAGTTCAGTTCAGTCGCTCAGTCGTGTCCGACTCTTTGCGACCCCATGAATCGCAGCACGCCAGGCTTCCCTGTCCATCACCAACTCCCGGAGTTCACCCAAACTCATGTCCATGAGTCAAACTCATGTCCACTCATGTCCTCCAGCCATGTCATCTTCTGTGCCTCTCTTATTTATATATAAATGATAACCCCTCAATTAAAAAAATACATAGAAGAAAAGTTACAGGAGAGATCTATCTCATAAATATAAAGAGGAAATGAGTCAAGACTTCCATGAGAAAGCTCTGCACCTTACGATGATGACAATAAAGTTAGAATGAATGGAACAATGGGAACCTTTTTATTTGGGTATGTCTTAAGGTGACGGGCTTACTTGGTGGCTCAGAGGTTAAAGCATCTGCCTGGAATGCAGGAGGCCTGGGTTCAATCCCTGGGGTGGGAAGATCCCCTGGAGAAGGAAATGGCAATCCACTCCAGTACTCTTGCCTGGAGAATCCCATGGAGGGAGGAGCCTGGTAGGCTACAGAGTTGGACACGACTGAGCAACTTCACTTTCTTTTTCACTTAAGTTTATGTGACTCTACGAATTAATATTTTCTATTGAGATTTATTTTCTACTAAGTTTTCACAGTTTTAAACTTCTTAAAAAACTTGGAGTTACCATTATATTATGAACTTGGATAAGGCTATTTGCTTTCTCTTAAGAAAAATCATGACATATCTCCAGGGTAAGTGTTACTTAGATTTAAAATTCATTTTTCAACAAGCTAGAGCACAGCTGAGAGGAGAAGAGAAAAGCTGTGATGAAAAAATGGGTGTCATTTTGCCATACACTGGAAAATAATTCTATAACAGTCCTACAGTGGAAAAATTTGGATGTCAAGTAACAAAGATTGCCACTGCCCCCGCTCCCCACGCCACCAAAAAAAAATCAGTAGATGTGATTAACCATTGCCAAGAGGAAAGATATGTTCTTAAGATATAGATTAGGTGATCATACTTGTCTTGGATTAACAATCTAAGTGAACCAAGTCTTGTACTTTTCTTTTCTTTTTTTTCTTTATTCTCTAGGAGAATACCAAAATTATCTCTCTTTACCTGTGTGTATGCATATACATAAATTCCCTGACATTCAAGGGCTTCCCACGTGTCTCTAGTGGTAAAGAACCCACCTGCCAATGCAGGAGACATAAGAGACATGGGTTTGATCCCTGAAACAGGGAAGATCCCCTGGAGGAGGGCATGGCAACCCCGTCTAGTGTTCTTGCTGGAGAAACCCTCAGACAGAGGAGCCTGGTGGGCTACGGTTCACAGGACTGCAGAGTCAGACACAACTTAAGCAACTGAGTATGCATGCACGCACCCCTACATATGAACCTTCAAATTGCAAACTTTCAACGTGTTACCACCCTAACATTACTGGAACATTTTTTCAAGAGTGTAGATAGAATTGAGTCTGGCAAAGAACCAGAACCTGCCATCAACACCAGCCATGAGTGAAATTGCAGCTTGTGCTCCGTCCCCTGTTGCTGACCATCCTTTAGCTCTACCATCTCCCACCTCCTCTCCCTCCTCCTGTCAGTAACTCTTCTTGCCCATCCACTCACCGCCAGTCCCTGTATGCCCGCTGTTGTACTGTACTTTACAAGGTACTGTACTATAAGATTAAAAATATTTATTTATGTATTGTTTGTGTGAAAAGTATTATAAATCTCTTTACAAGGCAGAACTATATAGCTGATTGAGTTAGTTGGGTACGTAGGCTAACTTTGTTGCACTTAAATGAACAAATTTGGACTTAGGAACGTGCTCTCAGAATGAACTTGTTCATATATAGGTGACTTATTCTAGACACACATACATATGTACATACATACATACACATATATAAATAAATAAGAAGGGTACATTTCCAAGCATCTCTGGCAATCATGTTGGGCCAGGTGACTAGTCCTGACCACTGGGTTGAAGTGGAATTAACATATATCACTTCTGGATCAAGCAAATGAGAGTGGATTTGAATTCTCTATTCATTATCCTGCCTTGTTGCAGTGATATAGAAGCCAAGTGCTTCAGATGGCATAGTTAAAAATAAAAGCCAGCTGGACCACTGAGTCATCATTTGGAAGGTGACAGCTCTGAATTAGCATAGTGTGAGTAAGAAACTAGATTTAATGTATTAAGCTACTGGGATTTGGGAAATTGTTGATTATTGCAGCATAATTCTGTCAGTCAAGAACTTGCTAGATAGCAGTTCAGATTGTTTGAACTGAGTGCATTTAATGCAAGAAATTGATCGCATTGATGATGTAAGAATAGACAAAACCAGGGACAGTAAGAAGTCAAGACCATATGATGAGAGCTAGGGCCACAGGGAGGACTGCATGACAGAAACGGAAAAATAAAGGGAGGGGCTGTCTAGTGGTGTCATGCTAGAAAGAAACGCCACAGAGAGCAAAGGCAAAAGGATACCTCCCCATTCTTTCCTTCTTCTCTTCCTAATCTTATGTCAGGTCTTCCGAGTGGTGCTTTTATCAAGAACCCAGAGGTGAAGGCAGCTAAGGAATGAAGTTCATGTAGTTCCTACATTGCAGAACAAAGTGAAGGAGAGGAGGATGAATCTTGAAGCAAATTGGCTATCAGCTGGCACAATAGCCTAGACTATTCTAGCTAGTAGACTCTATGGGAGAGAGAACAGAGACTGTGTACCTCTCAACTCTGAACAATTCATCCCTCTCTTTGTTGAAATGAGAAGGCCAGGGCCAGTGCTGAGACCAAGTAAACTCTT
Source organism: Cephalophus harveyi (assembly GCA_006410635.1). Taxonomy (NCBI): domain Eukaryota; kingdom Metazoa; phylum Chordata; class Mammalia; order Artiodactyla; family Bovidae; genus Cephalophus; species Cephalophus harveyi. The sequence goes on from SJYT01060664.1 coordinate 636,114, forward strand.
CCCTTGATTGGAACAAATTTCTGGAGGAGAAGGGAAGCAGAATGAGATGGGAAGCTGGAATGAGAAGGAGGGAATAGAATAATGTCAAACTCCTCCTAGAGGCCAATATCTTCCACAGCATTCATTTCTCTCTTCTAATCCAATGGGCTGAAAAGCAAAACATTAGTAAACTAGGGATGCTGATATTGCTCTTAAGGGAGAAGATGATCAGAGAACTAGAAAACCAGGGTTTGAAAGAATGTGGGACTGCATCCTGTGGCAGAGACTGTTGGTTTGAACCCAATTTTGTTCAGATTGACTTTGCCTCCAGTCGCATTTTTAGCTGGCTGGAAGCAAGTTGAGGCTTTGTAACTACTCACTAATCAAATGAGAAAAAAACTGTTTAAAGGGAGCTGATAGCTGGAGACTGGCCATTTTTATTCTTCCCCTCTTCCTCTTTTCATTATTTGAAACACTAAATTGATGCCTGGAGCTCCAGTGGCCCTTTTTAACCTTGAAGTGAATCTCAAGTATATGGGTGTTAAATTGTTCGACCACAGATCAAAAAGAGAGAAGAAAGCTGGGTGCCTGATCCATGAGGAGCCACCAGATCTACCCTGGACAATGTTACGTGGAAGTCTGTTATATGGGCAATATGTAAAAATGTTGTGGCTCTTACTACCTTCGCTTTATTTGTTGAGTACCGAATAAAAAATAGAAATAAATATTAATATAAGTCTAGATTAATCATTACTGATTTGTCCTTCCCATCCTCAACAGCTTCTGTGCTTCTTCCTGATTCTAAGAAGAAGAAAAAGCATATTTCAAGGGATGCAGTCTTTCTTCAGTGTGCCTGAAAACACACATGGCGGGATTACTGCATGTGTTGTATGGAATCCCTAACAGAGAAGCGTGAAGCAGAGTTGGCTTTAGATATCCCATGATCAAGTCATGGATATGAACACGATGTTTTCTTTTCTCATCTCTTTCTGACCACCCTTTGTAAGAGTTCAGACATGAACGTTTATTGAGGGGACCGACCGGAGATGGGATGGATGTTTCAGAGATCTTTTAAGCAGGCTACAAGAACCACCCCCCCTCCTCCCAATTCAGTCCTACCACAAATCCACCATTGATCCTGGAGGTAGGCTTACAGCTGGCAAAGGAAAGGAAATACAGAGTTCACGGTAAGGTGAAGGGGCTCATGGCCAAAAACTCGCATACGCAGAGACTGCTTATGGCCTTCCCCAGCCCAGATGCAACTTCACTGCTTTTACCATTTAGAGTTCCCAAGAGAGCCTGTCTGGAAGGAGAAATAAATCCCTCTCCCCACTCACACCAGACCCGGCCTGCTGCATATGGGATATTACTCAGCGGGCGCAGCTGCACTTGCAGTTTTGTATAAACATCCGAGGCCTTTCCTAACGCCTGAGTCTTACTCTTTCTTTTGGAGAGCTTTCCTCCTAATTTCAAGTTCCCTGCACATATATGAGCTGCAGAAATGGAGCCAGATGTAAATCATGTTAAAGGGTGAACAGAGACGGTCTTTGGGCCAGGACCCAGCGTCTCAAGCACTTCAATCGTTCCTTCAGCCCACACTGCCCCACCCCTGCCATGTGCCTGGAGATGTGGGCACAGAGGGCACTGCCAGGCTAACACACAGTCTTTATCATTATGTGGCTTTTGCCCTGAATCCCAGGGTAATATCACCTCCTCTGGCAGTTACCAAATAGAAGAGCCCCATACCGGTCTCACCTGCCAAATGCGTGGGAGCACATCTCACCCTTACTGACTTGGGCTTTAACTCCACCCCCAAAACTCTCCACCCATTAGGACTGAGGCCAAATCACATTCACTGCCTTTAACAGTGACCTGTTATCGATGGAAGAAGGATGAGTGAGGAGGACACAGGAGTTGTCCTGTTTGCTTGGTGGATGTGGAAGAAATTGGACAGGAGTGTTAGCTTCCTATGAGAGGCCAGGTGCTAAGATGTTGTGCTCATGCTATTTCTATTCCCTTGTTTCCTGATGGCTCAGTGGGAGCAGGTAAAGAATCCATCTGCAATGAGGGAGACACAGGAGACACAGGTTCAATCCCTGGGTGGGGGAGATCCACCAGAGGAGGAAATGGCAACCCATACCAATATTCTTGGGGGTTCCCTGGTGGCTCAGAGGTTAAAGCGTCTGCCTCCAATGTGCGAGACCTGGGTTCGATCCCTGGGTTGGGAAGATCCCCTGGAGAAGGAAATGGCAAGCCACTCCAGTATTCTTGCCTGGAGAATCCCATGGACGGAGAAGTCTAGTAGGTTACAGCCCACGGGGTCGCAAAGAGTCAGACACGACTAAGCGACTTTACCATACCAGACTTTACCATGCACGTTTCAGCGGAAAATTTCTTTTTTGCCTGCATGATATCCATTCTTTTCATTAGTGGTTCTAGCTCCCTACTTTTCCTTACTCTTCCTAATTTTATGTTAGCCCTCCTCCTTTGTTTGCAGATGGATGAACAATTCCAGGCCTGGATAATCAAAGTACTCCATTCCTCCAGCCACAACAATTCAGAGTTGGCAAAGAGGTTCAGTGAAGCCGGTGAGACTCAACTTTGGAACTTTTATTAAGAGCTCTTGAGAAAGAAGTCATACCTTCAACTAGACTTTCTGGAACCATTGGCAGACCTTCTGTTATGGATAAAAATCTGCCCGAGAATGGAGCCAATGCAGAAGGAAAAGGCATTATCTCTAGATTTCTCAATTTAATGAGGAAACCATTTTTCTTTTCTTCCTTCTTCTTTTCCTTTCTTCCTTCCCTCCCACTTTTTGTTTTTTGCTCAAGCTTATTTAGATTACATCTGTGTCACTCTTGTCAAATAAAAGTTTACTACACATGTTTACCAGGAGAGCTACTTTTTTCACTTGTATGTTAACTGCATGTGTCTGGAAAATGCTGTGCACATTTTATTCCTAAATGCTATTTTGGGGACTCTATGGGTCATGTTGGGCACACACCCCAGATTCCAGTCTCAGCAATCAAGGTTGTTGTGAAGAGCTCTCCCAAACAGGGACCGCAGCTTTAGAGAACATGAGTTGGTTTCAAGAAATTTTTCCCTAGGTCCCTTTGTCATTTTCACTATTCCTCTAAAATGCTAATACTTTTGTTAACTACTTTCTACTCTTTGGTCTTCCCTGGTGGCTTAGATGGTAAAGAATCTACCGGTCATGCAGGAGACCTAGGAGACCCTGGGTCTGAAGATCTCCAGGAGGAGGAAATGGCAACCCATTCCAGTATTCTTACCTGGGAAATCCCATGGACAGAGAAGCCTGGCAGGCTACAGTCACAAAGAGTTGGACACGACTGAGCAACTAACACTTTCAGTTTTCTTTATTCTTTGAGATCTTCTCTTCTATCAGACAGCAAAACTATCTATCTGTGTTTCATTCACTAGCTGACTTTGTTCAGTATGGCCCAAGAGGATGGTGTTTCTGCTGTTAGTGATACAGCCTTGAGAAAATGTTCCAGATGGTCTCTGCACCCCTTATTGTGCTGTTAAATTCCATTGTCTCATTGATTACAGTTTATATTATCCACTCTGTAGAAAGCTTGAGATGCACAGACAAAGCATAAGTATCTATATTGCTCTTTTCATGCTACTGAGCTTAGAGGTGGCAGGGTATCTAACCATAACTTAACAGAATGCACACTAGTGAGATGCTGAATATTGATGGTGGAAGAGGAGCCTTAAATAGGCTTGAAGCTTTTCAGTGAGTTGGAACCAGGGACTTCAACTTGTAGATGCATTGAGTCTCATTATTTGTGAGTCTTAGCTTGGCAAACTGAAGGGTTTATAGATTCATTGTTTCCTAAAAGAAATGCTCTCCCCAAGTTAATCATGAAACTTCTGTAACAGCTTAAAAATTGTTTCCTTAGTTACATGGACAAAGTAATGTCAAGCGTGAAGTCTTTATCTTAAGATTTCTTGACTTTCTTTTACCTCCAGAATATTCTACTTGCTGGGAGATTTGCTACACTCTGTTTTCTTTGTTTGAAGAATCTTCCATGCCTTGATTTTAGCACTAAATATTCCTACAGTTACTTTAATTATAGATCAGAACCCCCCTTTAATTTTACAGAAAAGCTTCCTCTACAGATTATACTGGACTTCCCAGGGGGCTCAGTGGTAAAGAATCTGCTTGCTAATGCAGGAGATGCAGGAGATGTGGGTTTGATCCCTGGGTTGGGAAGATGCCCTGGAGAAGGAAATGGAAACCTACTTTAGTATTCTTGCCTGGAGAGTCCCATGGACAGAGGGGCCTGGAAGGACACTCTCCATGAGGTTGCAAAGAGTCAGATGTAACTGAATGACTGAGTGTACATGCATGCACAGACTACCCTAAGTTTGCAGTAGGATACTAGCCCAGGCTATATTATCTGCTCGATGGTGAACAATATGGAAAAACACTGGGCTTTGGGATTAGGCTAGTAGCCTCACACTCCAAAACCCGGAAAGAATGACCAAAGTTCTCTCTCAACTCTCAGAGAAGCCTGGATTTATTGTAAGCTCAACTATCAGTTTCTAATTTTTCTATTTCCCAGATACTTCTTGGAGGAGTTCGGACTTCATCAGTTTAGAAAAATCACACAAAGTAGCATATGGTTTTTCTATCCTCCCACATATCTGCTCCTACTTCATACATAAGGCTTCAGCACCGCCTGAAGTAGTCCCTCATTACTGAGTAAAGGTGCCTCCAAACTTGCTGTTTTGTAGACATTTGCATTCCTTATGTGAACCACTGCTCTAGCAATTTAGATTGTATCCTGGTGTATTATGTTCTGTTACCACCCATTAGAGGGACAAGAGAGCTGGCCCCACACATTATTCTAAAACTGTTAAGAAATGCACGTTCAACCTAATTCTCTGTGAAACAACAAAAATATTTTAAAAAATCAGGACAAGTACTTTTCTGCCTGTGAAAGCTAATAGTATGATTTTTTCACGTATTTCTATAGGTAGTTTATTATATCAACTATGTTAAGAGTTTGGCACTAGTGGTAAAGAACTCCCTACCGATGTAGGCGGGTTTCATCCCTGGGTTGGGAAGATCCCCTGGAGGAGGCCATGGCAACCCACTGCAGTATTCTTGCCTGGAGAATCCCATGAACAGAGGAGCTACAGTTCATGGAGTTACAAAGAATTGGACACTTAGCAAGCACACACATGTAAGATTTGCATGTTTCTCTTTTATCAGCAAAATCTGACCTTCAGGATCCATTCTCTATTTCTGAGTTTTATCATTAAGATTACATAGCATCCTTCCATTTTTTTTTTTAACATGACTTTGGAAAACTCTTTGCTCCCAGGATATTAAATGTCTGATCTTATGATAATTTGCCCAATTACTTATCATGACTAATGACTATGCTTAAGGATGAGATGGACAAATCTTTCAGGCTAACTTTCTCCAATTGTTAACTGCTTAAAGCCTCTGCTCTGATATTACTTCCTGATAATTATTGTCCATTTACTAGAATCCAGCTGCTTCAAACACTTGTGCCCACCAACTGCTTACTCAGATTCTGAAACTTGACTCAACCCACCCCTGCCCCACCCCACCCCCCTCGGGAGGTCCTAGGAGCTTCTGCTGAACAGGGGACTGAGATCATCACTGTGTATGAGATGCTGCTACAAAAAACAAGAGAGTTGCACATCCTCGGAAATGCAGGACCTTCCTGTCCCTTCCATGTCTGAGGGGATCACGTCGCTCCTGAAGATGTGCTAGCTACTAACCCATAGGACTCATCTGAGACTTTTGAGTGTAAGTGTTAGATGCTCAGTTGTGTCCCACTCTTTTTGACTCCATGGATTGGAGCCCACCAGGTTCCTCTGTCCATGGAATTCTCCAGGCAAGAATACTAGAGTGGGTAGCTATTCCTGTCTCCAGGGGATTGTCCCAACCCAGGGACCAAACCTGGGTCTCCTGCATGGCAGGCAGATTCTTTACCATCTGAGCTTGAAACCAAAATGGACTAAGTTACATGCATGGCTTAAAATTCAGAGCAAATCATCTTGGGTGTTTCAAAACTAGGTCAGTGGACTCTTTCTGATCTGCATACACACTTACTAGATTGGACTCTTCATCTCAGCCCCTGGAATGGACCCTGTGAAGTTGGGAAACATTCCAGGCTGAAGAGAACTTTGTTATCATTGATTTCCTCCAAGTCTTGATCTCAACTGACATTGACATTGACACTGAAGTCATTCAGTCGTGTCTGACTCTTTGCGACCCCATGGACTGTAGCCTACCAGGTTCCTCCATCCATGGAATTTTCCAGGCAAGAATACCGGAGTGTGAAGTGGAAAATCTAGTGAATTCTGAGTGGGAATTGCATTTGAGCTAAGTCTCCTAAGTTTTTAAGAAACACATTTTCTCATCATAATTAATCAGTGCTCACAATAGAAAATAAGGGCAGAAAAGGGACCTAAATCTCATTAGGATATGTCTTTGTTTCTCTCACAAGCCTATTTCTTGCTTTCTATAACTCAGCTGACATCAAAGGGGCAATTCTGTAGTGACAAAAAAATAATGCCACTGAAAATAATGTGCTCAGGTTAGCATAAATCCATATTTATTTCATGACTTCGATCTTCACACTTGAATAAAAAGATACATATACTGCTCAACAGTGTCAATTAAGTACACTGAGTTGTATATCAAAGATATAAGTACTTGCCGGAATAAGAGCTACCCATTTATTTAGTACCTATTTCTAGGTGGTACAGTGGTAAAGAATCTTCCTGCCAATACAGGAGCTGCAAGAGATCCAAGTTCGATTCCTGGGCTGGGACGATCCTCTGGAGTAGGAAATGACAACCCACTTCAGTATTCTTGCCTGGGTAATCTCATGGACAAGAGTCTGGTGGGCTACAGTCCATGAGGTTTCAAAGACTTGGACAGGACTGACAACTGAGCACAGCACCGCCCCTGCTGGGATGGGGCTTCCCAGGTGGCTCAGTGGTAAAGAATCCACCTACCAATGCAGGAGACACAGGAGATATGGATTCCATCCCTGGGTTGGGAAGATCCCCTGGAGAAGGAAATGGCAACCCAGTGTTGTTGCTTGAGAGATCCCATGGACAGGGGAGCCTGGTTGGCTACAGTCCATGAGGTCACAGAAAAGTTGGACACGACTGAGCGACTGAGCATACACGTATGCACACACATGAGCTGGGAGACTGATAGAGAAAGCAGTTCCTTATAATGAGCCTGATGAGAAATGCTACCATTTCATTGATGAAGATTCAGAGATTTGATATTTCTTTGCCACCACCCTACAACGCTGCACTGTTTATCCTACTCAGATTGGCTCATCAAATCACTAGACGTAGAAGTAAAGCATTCCTCACAGAGACAACTGTTCTCAGACTTTGGTTTCCCTTCAAATTTGCTTTCATTCCTTCATTCCACCCATTAAAAAATAATTACTGAGTGCCTCTTACATGGCAGATTTTGCTGGGAAAAATGTAGAGAAAATTATCTCTAAACTTTGAAGAAGATCAGAATTCCCTGGGATATGTGTTAAAAATGCAAACACCCAGGTCCAGACCTACTCTATTAGACTTCTGAGGGGAGGAAAGGAGCCCCATCCAGTGTTTGTTTAGGTATGGTTAGCAAACTCCTTAGCTGATTGTGTGGTTATTGTTACAGTAATAACATAATCTCTTAAGTATCAGATAAAGACTTCATTAACAAACATTTTGAAATATCATAAGACAGTTAATTTTATCACAACTCTGTAAGATACTATAATATTTAATATCATATATAATTTTATGCTAGTTTCTCTTCTTGGTGTACTCTTTAGCTTTGATGTGTCAACCTCAAAGCTGGGAGAGAGAAAAATCCATGTTATCTGTAATTTAACAAGAATCAGACTTGCATCCAACAAAAGAACACTCTAATTCTTGTGTCTTTAAAAGTTATTAGCAAAGAATAAATGTTTTGGGGGAAAATATGTTGATTCAAAATTTTATTTTCAGCTATACTACCTTTTAAATGTAAAAACATATAATAGACATATTCAGATATGCAAGGAAAGACATGTTTCCTAGTATCCTTTCTAAAAAATTTACTTCTATAGGTACATAAATGTAAAAAAAAAATCCTAAAATGAGAAAATATTTCCAAAACACATGTCCAGGCAGGAAATCCTAAGGTTACATGAGGAATAGAAGACAGTTACAAATGTGTGTTTCTATCTCAGATCCTTATGCCAGGGGACCCAGATTTCCTCTCACTTCAGATGTACAGGGTCTGTTTACTGGCTTGTGTTCAGAAACTGGGTCTGATGTTATGAATTTCCAATATGGTAACTCAAGTCAGTTTTTTATTCACTGGACCTAGAGTTTTGTTTTGCTGTTTTGATCATATTCATTAGGGTACATTTTACATGTTTTCTCATATATTTCACTCTTACGGACACAGTGATTAACTAGCCACAACCATTGTTGTTGAAGTTGTGTCTGACTCATTTGCTATCCCCATGGACTGTAGCCCTCTAGGCTCCTCTGTCCATAGGATTTCCCAGGGAAGAATGCAGAAGCGGGTTGCCATTTCCTTCTCCAGGGGATCTTCCCGACCCAGGGGTTGAACCTGTGCTGGCAGGCGGATTCTTTACCACTAAGCCACCTGGGAAGCCCCTAGGATTCTTGTGACAAAGAGCAAATCTCCCAAATCTGTCCCCACTATGCTGCCCTAAGTCTCCCTGTTGCCTTTAATAACCTGTGTGTGTGTGGTTTCTCTTGCGTCTCTTGCATTGGCAGATGAATTTTTTTCTACCACTGAATCACCAGGGAAGCCCAGCCACAATCATAAATCTTCTAGATCAGAACCTCCATTTCTTCTTTCTGTTATAGTAATTGTTCCCATCTTCCCTCTGAAGGTTAGAGGCTACTCTCTGGTCTCTGCCTCTGTGGGGTTCTCTTGTTTCTACTACAATCAGCAAGTTCAATTCTGTGGCCGCAACTCCCAGCTGTCATCTCCAGCCTTCAGTGGACTGCCACCACCAAGCTCCCCACACCATGTTTCCTAATGTCTTCAGGAGGAAAGTCTCCTCTGAATCCCCTCAATGGATTTAGTTGGCGGTTGTTGAACAGGCTGCATATAATTGATCCACTTTAAGATTCCCATCTCCCTGGGCCTCTGAATTTCACCCTTTAATGTATGCCAGGGAAGTTCTAATATCTCAGGCACATTGAATAGAGATCATTACAGAGATGAGGCTTCAGTTAATCAACCAAACTGTCACTGAGTGTTACTCAAAATTGATGCATTAAAATCAGAATCACAGAAATTTCCTGGTGGTCCAGTGGTTAGGACTCCCTGCTCTCACGGCCAAGGGCCTGGCTTGAATCACTGGTTAGAGAACTAAGACCCCCACTTGTGGCATATGGTGGCCTTTCCCTCCTCCCCCCCCCCAAAAAAAAAGAGAAAAGAAAGAAAACAAAACAAAACTTAAAATCACAATGAGAGCAAAATGGCTTAATTCAAACAACTCTAATCTTATGTTCCATCATATCTGACCACCAGCTTCAGGAATCATTTACATTTGTATTCCCCAGGTTTTTATTGAAATGTCATAAGAAAGTCTTATAAACTCTTTGGCATATTCACTATCTTTTTCCTAAGTGGCATCCAGGCCAAATCTTCTCACCATCTGGGACACTCTGAGATCTGATCTTTTATAAACCTGAAAACAGTGAGAAGTGGTGGAACCTGAATAAGAACAAAGGAAGGATAAGAAGCCTTCTCTGGGAACAACGAAAGAAAGACATGTGAGCAGGTGCTGCTTCTGACAGGGGTGGCTTACAGGCATTAGGGAGAGAATGGTTGTCAGACTTATCTATGTTTGCCCAAATATACCCATTCCAGGTCTAAGGGTCACATTCCTTTCTGATCAGTGCCTACCCTTGGTATGGAAGACTTGGAAAGTCAGGCATTTAGCTATTTTGTAATTTTGCAGATCATATAATTGGATTTGGAGTTTTATATTTAGCCATGGTAGCAGGCAGAACGATGACCCCCAAGATGTTCATGGTCAAGTTGTCAGAAGTTGTGAATTTCTTTTCTTATCTGGCAAAAGGACTTTAGAGACATGATAATGATCTTGAGACGTAGAGATCATTCAGGACTATCCAGATAGACCACTCTAATCACATGTAATCGCAGGAGTCCTCATAAGTGAAAAGGGAAAGCATAGAAGTCAAGGTCAGAGTCAGAGAGATTGGAGAGACTACTGACTGTGTATCAAGAAGAAAGTGGGCATGTTCCAGAAATATAAATGGTCTCTAGAAGCTAGAAAACCACCCCCAAGAAAAATAAATGTAAAAAAGGCAAAAAGGTTGTCTGAGGAGACCTTGACAAATAGCTGAGAAAAGAAGAGGAGCAAAAGGCAAAGGAAAAAAGGAAATATATACCCATCTGAACAGAGTTCCAAAGAATAGCAAGGAGAGATAAGAAAGCCTTCCTAACTGATCAATGAAAATAAATAGAGAAAACAATAGAATGGGAAAGACTAGAGATCTCTTCAAGAAAATTAGAGATACCAAGGGAACATTTCATATAAAGATGGTCACAATAGAGGACAGAAATGTTATGGACCTAACAAAAGCAGAAGATATTAATAAGAGGTGGTAAGAATACACAGAACTATACAAAAAGATCTTAATGACCTGGATAAGCACAATGGTGTGATGACTCACCTGGGGCCAAACATCCTGGAATACGAAGTCAAGTGGGCCTTAGGAAGTATCACCTCAAACAAAAAATAGTGGAGGTAGTGGAATTCCAGCAGAGTTATTTCAAAACCTAAAAGATGATGCTGTGAAAGGGCTGCACTCAATATGCCAGGAAATTTGGAAATCTCATCAGTGGCCACAGGACTGGAAAAGGTCAGTTTTCATTCCAATCCCAAAGAAGGGTAATGCCAAAGAATGTTCAAACTACTGCACAATTGCACTCATCTCACACACTAGTAAAGTAATGGTCAAAATTCTCCAAGCCAGGCTTCAACAATACATGAACTGTGAATTTCCAGATGTTCAAGCTGGATTTAGAAAAGGCAGAAGAACCAGAGATCAAATTGCCAACATCTGTTGGATCATAGAAAAAGCTAGAGAATTCCAGAAAAATATCTACTTCTGCTTCATTGACTATGCTAAAGCCTTTGACTGTGTGGGTCACTACATACTATGGAAAATTCTTAAACAGTTGGTAATACCAGACCACCTTACCTGCCTCCTGAGAAACCTGTATGCAAGTCAAGAAGCAACAGTTAGAACTGGACATGGAACAATGGACTAGTTCCAAATTGGGAAAGGAGTATGTCATGGCTGTATATTCTCATCCTGTTTATTTAACTTATATATGCAGAGCACATCATGCAAAATGCTGGGCTGGATGAAGCACAAGCTGGAATCAGATTGTGTGGAGAAATATCAATAACTACAGATATGCAGATCACACCATCCTTATAGCAGAAAGTGAAGAGGAACCAGAGAGTCTCTTGATGAAGATGAAAGAGGAGAGTAAAAAAGCTAGCTTAAAACTCAACATTCAAAAAATGAAGATCATGGCATCTGGTCCTATCACTTCATGGCAAATTGGTAGGGAAACAATGGATACAGTGACAGACTTTATATTTTTGGGTTCCAAAATCATTGCAGACAGTAATTGCAGCTAAGAACTCAAAAGATGCTTGCTCCCTGGAAGAAAAACTATGAGCCTAGACAGAATATTAAAAAGCAGAGGCATTACTTTGCTGACAAAGGTCTGTATAGTGCAAGCTATGGTTTTCCCAATAGTCATGTATGGATGAGAGAGTTGGACCTTGAAGGAGGCTGAGCACCAAAGAATTAATGTTTTTAAAATGTGGAATTGAAGAAGACTCTTGAGAGTTTCTTGGACTGCAAGAAGATCAAACCAGTCAATCTTAAAGGAAATCAACCCTGAATATTCATTGGATGGACTGATGCTAAAGCTGAAGCTCCAATACTTTGGCTACCTGATGCAAATAGCCGACTATTTGGAAAAGACCCTGATGCTGGGAAAGACTGAAGGCAGGAGAAGAAGGGGATGACAGAGGATCAGATGGATGGTTGGCATCATTGACTCAGTGGACATGAGTTTGAGCAAACTCTGGGAGACCATGAAGAACAGGGAAGCTTGGTGTGCTGTATTCCTTGGAGTCACAAATAGTCAGACATGACTGAGCAATTGAACAATGATGAAAAGCTAGAAAAGATAAGGAAATGTATTTTCCCTAGAGACACCAGAAAGAACATGACCTTGCTGATGTAAATTGACTTTCACTTCATTGAAGTATAGTGATATACAACATTATTTTAGTTTTGGGAGTACCTCATAGTGATTCAGTATTTTTATAGATTATAAAATGTTTTCTAGATTATTTAAAGGTATTTACAGCTAAGAACTCAAAAGATGCTTGCTCCCTGGAAGAAAAACTATGAGCCTAGACAGAATATTAAAAAGCAGAGACATTACTTTGCTGACAAAGGTCTGTATAGTGCAAGCTATGGTTTTCCCAATAGTCATGTATGGATGAGAGAGTTGGACCTTGAAGGAGGCTGAGCACCAAAGAATTAATGTTTTTAAAATGTGGAATTGAAGAAGACTCTTGAGAGTTTCTTGGACTGCAAGAAGATCAAACCAGTCAATCTTAAAGGAAATCAACCCTGAATATTCATTGGAAGGACTGATGCTGAAGCTGAAGCTCCAATACTTTGGCCACCTGATGTGAAGAACTGACTCACTGGAAAAGACCCTGATGCTGGGAAAGATTGANCCAAAGAATTAATGTTTTTAAAATGTGGAATTGAAGAAGACTCTTGAGAGTTTCTTGGACTGCAAGAAGATCAAACCAGTCAATCTTAAAGGAAATCAACCCTGAATATTCATTGGATGGACTGATGCTAAAGCTGAAGCTCCAATACTTTGGCTACCTGATGCAAATAGCCGACTATTTGGAAAAGACCCTGATGCTGGGAAAGACTGAAGGCAGGAGAAGAAGGGGATGACAGAGGATCAGATGGATGGTTGGCATCATTGACTCAGTGGACATGAGTTTGAGCAAACTCTGGGAGACCATGAAGAACAGGGAAGCTTGGTGTGCTGTATTCCTTGGAGTCACAAATAGTCAGACATGACTGAGCAATTGAACAATGATGAAAAGCTAGAAAAGATAAGGAAATGTATTTTCCCTAGAGACACCAGAAAGAACATGACCTTGCTGATGTAAATTGACTTTCACTTCATTGAAGTATAGTGATATACAACATTATTTTAGTTTTGGGAGTACCTCATAGTGATTCAGTATTTTTATAGATTATAAAATGTTTTCTAGATTATTTAAAGGTATTTACAGCTAAGAACTCAAAAGATGCTTGCTCCCTGGAAGAAAAACTATGAGCCTAGACAGAATATTAAAAAGCAGAGACATTACTTTGCTGACAAAGGTCTGTAAAATAAAATAATGACTATAATTCCCATTGCTATGAAATATATCTTTATTACTTATCTATTTTATATATAGTAGTTTGTATCTCTTAATCCCATACCTCTGTCTTGCCCCTCCTCTCCCGTTCCCCACTGGTAACCACCAGTTTCTACATTTGTTTCTGAGTCTCTGTTAATTTCACATAAATGTGATATTATATGGCATCTGTCTCTTTCTGTCTGACATATTTCACTAAGCATGCTATCCTCTAGATTCATTCATGTTGCTGCAAATGGCAGAATTTCAGTTTTTATGGTTGGGTAATATTCCATTATATATATGTGTGTGTCTATATATAAAACATATATATATACACCTGTCTCTTATACACATCTAGATGTGTATAAGAGACAGGTTCATGGTCAAGTTGTCAGAAGTTGTGAATTTCTTTTCTTATCTGGCAAAAGGACTTTAGAGACATGATAATGATCTTGAGACGTAGAGATCATTCAGGACTATCCAGATAGACCACTCTAATCACATGTAATCGCAGGAGTCCTCATAAGTGAAAAGGGAAAGCATAGAAGTCAAGGTCAGAGTCAGAGAGATTGGAGAGACTACTGACTGTGTATCAAGAAGAAAGTGGGCATGTTCCAGAAATATAAATGGTCTCTAGAAGCTAGAAAACCACCCCCAAGAAAAATAAATGTAAAAAAGGCAAAAAGGTTGTCTGAGGAGACCTTGACAAATAGCTGAGAAAAGAAGAGGAGCAAAAGGCAAAGGAAAAAAGGAAATATATACCCATCTGAACAGAGTTCCAAAGAATAGCAAGGAGAGATAAGAAAGCCTTCCTAACTGATCAATGAAAATAAATAGAGAAAACAATAGAATGGGAAAGACTAGAGATCTCTTCAAGAAAATTAGAGATACCAAGGGAACATTTCATATAAAGATGGTCACAATAGAGGACAGAAATGTTATGGACCTAACAAAAGCAGAAGATATTAATAAGAGGTGGTAAGAATACACAGAACTATACAAAAAGATCTTAATGACCTGGATAAGCACAATGGTGTGATGACTCACCTGGGGCCAAACATCCTGGAATACGAAGTCAAGTGGGCCTTAGGAAGTATCACCTCAAACAAAAAATAGTGGAGGTAGTGGAATTCCAGCAGAGTTATTTCAAAACCTAAAAGATGATGCTGTGAAAGGGCTGCACTCAATATGCCAGGAAATTTGGAAATCTCATCAGTGGCCACAGGACTGGAAAAGGTCAGTTTTCATTCCAATCCCAAAGAAGGGTAATGCCAAAGAATGTTCAAACTACTGCACAATTGCACTCATCTCACACACTAGTAAAGTAATGGTCAAAATTCTCCAAGCCAGGCTTCAACAATACATGAACTGTGAATTTCCAGATGTTCAAGCTGGATTTAGAAAAGGCAGAAGAACCAGAGATCAAATTGCCAACATCTGTTGGATCATAGAAAAAGCTAGAGAATTCCAGAAAAATATCTACTTCTGCTTCATTGACTATGCTAAAGCCTTTGACTGTGTGGGTCACTACATACTATGGAAAATTCTTAAACAGTTGGTAATACCAGACCACCTTACCTGCCTCCTGAGAAACCTGTATGCAAGTCAAGAAGCAACAGTTAGAACTGGACATGGAACAATGGACTAGTTCCAAATTGGGAAAGGAGTATGTCATGGCTGTATATTCTCATCCTGTTTATTTAACTTATATATGCAGAGCACATCATGCAAAATGCTGGGCTGGATGAAGCACAAGCTGGAATCAGATTGTGTGGAGAAATATCAATAACTACAGATATGCAGATCACACCATCCTTATAGCAGAAAGTGAAGAGGAACCAGAGAGTCTCTTGATGAAGATGAAAGAGGAGAGTAAAAAAGCTAGCTTAAAACTCAACATTCAAAAAATGAAGATCATGGCATCTGGTCCTATCACTTCATGGCAAATTGGTAGGGAAACAATGGATACAGTGACAGACTTTATATTTTTGGGTTCCAAAATCATTGCAGACAGTAATTGCAGCTAAGAACTCAAAAGATGCTTGCTCCCTGGAAGAAAAACTATGAGCCTAGACAGAATATTAAAAAGCAGAGACATTACTTTGCTGACAAAGGTCTGTATAGTGCAAGCTATGGTTTTCCCAATAGTCATGTATGGATGAGAGAGTTGGACCTTGAAGGAGGCTGAGCACCAAAGAATTAATGTTTTTAAAATGTGGAATTGAAGAAGACTCTTGAGAGTTTCTTGGACTGCAAGAAGATCAAACCAGTCAATCTTAAAGGAAATCAACCCTGAATATTCATTGGATGGACTGATGCTAAAGCTGAAGCTCCAATACTTTGGCTACCTGATGCAAATAGCCGACTATTTGGAAAAGACCCTGATGCTGGGAAAGACTGAAGGCAGGAGAAGAAGGGGATGACAGAGGATCAGATGGATGGTTGGCATCATTGACTCAGTGGACATGAGTTTGAGCAAACTCTGGGAGACCATGAAGAACAGGGAAGCTTGGTGTGCTGTATTCCTTGGAGTCACAAATAGTCAGACATGACTGAGCAATTGAACAATGATGAAAAGCTAGAAAAGATAAGGAAATGTATTTTCCCTAGAGACACCAGAAAGAACATGACCTTGCTGATGTAAATTGACTTTCACTTCATTGAAGTATAGTGATATACAACATTATTTTAGTTTTGGGAGTACCTCATAGTGATTCAGTATTTTTATAGATTATAAAATGTTTTCTAGATTATTTAAAGGTATTTACAGCTAAGAACTCAAAAGATGCTTGCTCCCTGGAAGAAAAACTATGAGCCTAGACAGAATATTAAAAAGCAGAGACATTACTTTGCTGACAAAGGTCTGTAAAATAAAATAATGACTATAATTCCCATTGCTATGAAATATATCTTTATTGCTTATCTATTTTATATATAGTAGTTTGTATCTCTTAATCCCATACCTCTGTCTTGCCCCTCCTCTCCCGTTCCCCACTGGTAACCACCAGTTTCTACATTGTTTCTGAGTCTCTGTTAATTTCACATAAATGTGATATTATATGGCATCTGTCTCTTTCTGTCTGACATATTTCACTAAGCATGCTATCCTCTAGATTCATTCATGTTGCTGCAAATGGCAGAATTTCAGTTTTTATGGTTGGGTAATATTCCATTATATATATGTGTGTGTCTATATATAAAACATATATATATACACTGAACATATATATTGAATATATATATATTGAACATACACACACACACACACACACACATATATATACACATATACTGTTTGTCTGTTGATGGAAATGAATTTATTCCATATCTTGGCTAATGTAAATGGTGCTATGAACATTGGGGTGCATGTATCTTTTAGAATTAGTAATTTCATTTTTTTGTAGATATATATACAGGAGTGGGATTGGTCAATAAAGAGCAGAGAAAGAGCCAGGGGGCATATGTAGAATAACTAGTATAAGATATAAACATATTATTTAAAATCTTGATAAGAATTAATAAAGAATGGAAAGCAAACATAGATAAATATGGGGACACCAAGAGATGTGACTCAAAGCGTTACAGGGGTTTGAGAGGAACTGGAAGAGAGGAACTTTACATTTTATTTAACTATTAAGAACCTACTATATAGTACAAGGAACTCTACTCAGTACTCTGTAATGACCTATATGGGGAAAGAATCTAAAAAAGAGTAGATAGATATATGTATAGCTGATTCGCTTAGCTGTACAGCAGAAACTAACACAACGTTGTAAATCAACTATACACCAATAAAAACTAATTAAAAATAGTGTTAGGTATTATTGAAAATTTAAAAAAAATGTTTATAAGTGACATTTAAAATTAAGAATATATAAAGGAGATCTCTAGTATTTTTTAAAAAATCTGAAAAACATCAGAAAGTCAGAGAAGGTAAATTAAAATCATATGCAATTCCATCACCTAAAAAATAACCATTGTTGATTTTTTTAATTGAGGCTAATTACTTTACAATATTGTATTGGTTTTGCCATACATCAACATGAATCTGCCACGGGTGCACACGTGTTCCCCAGCCTGAACCCCTCCTCCCACCTCCCTCCCCATACCATCCCTCTGGGTCATCCCAGTGCACCAGCCCCAAGCACTCGGTATCATGCATTGAACCTGGACTGGTGGTTCATTTCACATAATTGTTTCTGAGTCTCTGTTAATTTCACATAAATGTGATATTATATGGCATCTGTCTCTTTCTGTCTGACATATTTCACTAAGCATGCTATCCTCTAGATTCATTCATGTTGCTGCAAATGGCAGAATTTCAGTTTTTATGGTTGGGTAATATTCCATTATATATATGTGTGTGTCTATATATAAAACATATATATATACACTGAACATATATATTGAATATATATATATTGAACATACACACACACACACACACACACATATATATACACATATACTGTTTGTCTGTTGATGGAAATGAATTTATTCCATATCTTGGCTAATGTAAATGGTGCTATGAACATTGGGGTGCATGTATCTTTTAGAATTAGTAATTTCATTTTTTTGTAGATATATATACAGGAGTGGGATTGGTCAATAAAGAGCAGAGAAAGAGCCAGGGGGCATATGTAGAATAACTAGTATAAGATATAAACATATTATTTAAAATCTTGATAAGAATTAATAAAGAATGGAAAGCAAACATAGATAAATATGGGGACACCAAGAGATGTGACTCAAAGCGTTACAGGGGTTTGAGAGGAACTGGAAGAGAGGAACTTTACATTTTATTTAACTATTAAGAACCTACTATATAGTACAAGGAACTCTACTCAGTACTCTGTAATGACCTATATGGGGAAAGAATCTAAAAAAGAGTAGATAGATATATGTATAGCTGATTCGCTTAGCTGTACAGCAGAAACTAACACAACGTTGTAAATCAACTATACACCAATAAAAACTAATTAAAAATAGTGTTAGGTATTATTGAAAATTTAAAAAAAATGTTTATAAGTGACATTTAAAATTAAGAATATATAAAGGAGATCTCTAGTATTTTTTAAAAAATCTGAAAAACATCAGAAAGTCAGAGAAGGTAAATTAAAATCATATGCAATTCCATCACCTAAAAAATAACCATTGTTGATTTTTTTAATTGAGGCTAATTACTTTACAATATTGTATTGGTTTTGCCATACATCAACATGAATCTGCCACGGGTGCACACGTGTTCCCCAGCCTGAACCCCTCCTCCCACCTCCCTCCCCATACCATCCCTCTGGGTCATCCCAGTGCACCAGCCCCAAGCACTCTGTATCATGCATTGAACCTGGACTGGTGGTTCATTTCACATATGATATTATATATGTTTCAGTGCCATTCTCCCAAATCATCCCACCCTCGCCCTCTCCCACAGAGTCCAAAAGACTGTTCTATACATCTGTGTCTCTTTTGCTGTCTTGACATTTTGATGTATCCTTTCATTATCTTTCTCTTCTCTCCACACATACATATACATGCATGTATATGTATTATATATGTATATCATGATATATTTATATATCTACATATGTAATGCTGCTGTATCTAATTTTAAACTTAATATACTTATTTAGACTTAAAATATTGTTAGAATATACATTTTAATGGTTACATATTATTCTATGATATTTACATACTCACACATATGTCATATATATATAAATATATATATTTCCTATATTATATATATGTATTCCCTGGTGGCTCAGATGGTAAAGAATCTGCCTGCAATGCAGGAGACCCAGGTTCAATGCCTGGGTTGGGGAGATGCCCTGAAGAAGGGAATGTCTACCCATTGCAGTATTCTTGCCTGGAGAATTCCATGGACAGAGGAGCCTGGGGGCTATAGTCCATGGGGTTGCAAAGAGTTGGACACAACAGAGAGATTAACGCTTTCAGACATATAGATTACTTTAAAATTTTAATTATTATAAATAATACTGTAGCAAATTCCCATGTACATAAATATTTGTATATATTTTGTTCTTTTAGGTAAATCCTAACGTTTATTTTTAATCTTCAAGTCGCCAATTCTTTATGATCATTACCCACTAGTTTAAAATAAGTATTTTCCCTCTCTACTGTTTCCTCTGCCTCCACTTCACAAAGCTGCCTTTTCTACTTGCCTCCAGCCCCGATGTCTTCCAAGGAGCTTGGGGTCAGTATCTTTTCTGGGCATCTCACCTCATTGTTCTTCCTGGCCTTTTTCACAACACTGACCAGGCTCCCGCACCTGGTCTGGTCTGGTTTTCATGGCCCATACTGGCCTGGCTTGCCCTGATTGTCTTGTCTCAAATGTTTTCTCAGGAAAAGCAGTCTCTTTAGAGTTTTTCTTATACAGCTTCTGTCTTTCAAAGCAGTATGAAAACACTTCTGGGCATAGTGCCAGTAAGAAGTGTGTCACATAGACAAACCAGACCTCCCCACCCCCCACTTCCTCCCAATCCTCATTTTTCCCTTCCAAATACTTCCTGCTTTTCTGTAGCTATGAGACAAGAGACAAAACTCTCCTGTTTAGTATGCAAGAGCTAAGTTCACAATCAGATGGCTGTTTCGCCTGTAAGTACATTTTATTCACCCCCTGAAATTCTTTCTTGCCATCATCAGCATTTAAGTTAAAAATCACATTGGAGAAAAAAACCACTTATGTATGCAACACCTAAAAGTTGTTCACAGCAGAGATGATCTTTCAAACGACAAAAAATTGAACATAGTGGTAATTCTGTTATATTCTACTTCTTGGGTTTCAACCTCATTCAAAGCACAGTCTTTCAGCAATTTTCATTGCTCTTTTTGATATAATCAAGCGTGAGAAGAGATGCATTGGAATTTCTAGGGCCTGGGTAATTAAGCACCTCCTTGCATGTTCTACAAATTCTATGGGAGCAGAAAAGCTTACTTATATTGATGGATCATCTTCCCTTAAGACCCAGGAAAGCACTCTATGTGCCTGGGGGTCACCCCTGGGGTAGGGAGGACCTGCCTTCAACACCTGGTAGCCTTGCTGGGCAAGTGGTGCGGTGACCTCTGGTGGAACAGAGGGCCAAAGAGCCATTATGCTCTGCAAGGGGCAGCTGGGCCGGAACTCTTGAGGGCTTTTATTTGTGAATTCCTTAAGAAGCACATCCTGCAATAAAATTTACCAATGCCACTGAGGATGTATCCTATTGTATGTTTATTTCAAATTATATAAACCCCTGACCTCATGTTTTTCTGACTCACTGCAGCAGTTTTTTTTTTTTTTTTTTCATGTGTGGAGGAATTTGTATATTTGTTTTTGAATCCTAACAAATGTTAATTAATTTTCTTTACCTTTTATAGTTCTACTATCAAAGAGGAAAGTAGAACTGATGGGAGGATATGTATTATTATGAATTTAGGTTAACAATATCAATCTGAGTACATAAAATACTGACTGACTAAGAAACATACCAATTCTAGTCACTGTTGAAGCATTTACTAGCTATGTGATATGTGACTGGTTACTCTTTCGCTTTCTTCATTTGTAAAGTTAGAATGATAATAATCACTTGTCTCATAGGATTACAGTAGTGATTCCTAGCAATAATGCTCTAAAATTCTTAGTTTAGTAGTTGGAACATAGTCATCTGACAAAAATATTACTATATTTAGTTTTTCATTATTATACTTTCACAATTATACTGTGATTAGATTTGTGCATATCAATGTGTTGACCAGTATTCTACCCACAAGGTTGTATAAATTTCTTCCAGTTATTTGTTTACTTCATTACTTTCCTGATTTCCAAGAGTAACAACACTAGCATTGTTTTTCACTTTATAGTGCATCTTCATATTTTATTTCATCCTCATTACAACTAAGTGGGCCAGATATTATAAGTTCTACTTGTCTTTAATAAAAAAGTTTAAATAGTTTACAAAAGTTCATTCACTTATTTATTCATATATTTTAAGCTTCTGTTATTACTATCTTCAGTACTATTTTATCTCTTTGCCCAAAATTACAGGTAGGGAACTGGCAACACTGATAGTCAATATTATTCCTCTGATTCCAAATCTCATACAGTCCATTGCCTGTTGACTATTTGTCAACCACCTGTACCATGAACATGTGAAGTAATCACAACATATTTACTAAGTTTAGGGTTCAGGTAAGTTCAGTTCAGTCGCTCGGTCGTGTCCGACTCTTTGTGACCCCACGGATCGCAGCACGCCAGGCCTCCCTGTCCATCACCAACTTCTGGAGTTCACTCAGACTCACGTCCATCGAGTCCGTGATGCCATCCAGCCATCTCATCCTCTGTCATCCTCTTCTCCTCCTGCCCCCAACCCCTCCCAGCATCAGAGTCTTTTCCAATGAGTCAGCTCTTCGCATGAGGTGGCCAAAGTACTGGAGTTTCAGCTTCAGCATCATTCCTTCCAAAGAAATCCCAGGGTTGATCTCCTTCAGAATGGACTGGTTGGATCTCCTTGCAGTCCAAGGGACTCTCAAGAGTCTTCTCCAACACCACAGTTCAAAAGCATCAATTCTTCGGCACTCAGCCTTCTTCACAGTCCAACTCTCACATCCATACATGACCACAGGAAAAACCATAGCCTTGACTAGACGGACCTTAGCCGGCAAAGTAATGTCTCTGTTTTTGAATATACTATCTAGGTTGGTCATAACTTTTCTTCCAAGGATTGCTCATAAACTCTCCCAAATTGGTAAGAGTGAGTGTTAGTCACTCAGCTGTGTTCGACTCTTTGTGGCCCTGTGGCCATGTGTGGGTTCCTCTGTCCTGGAATTCTCCAGGCAAGAATACTGGAGTGGGTTGCCTTTCCTCCAGGGGATCTTTTCAACACAGGGATGGAACCCAGGTCTCCTTCACTGCAGGCAGATTCTTTACCATCTGAGCCATTAGAGAAGCTAAAAACTGGTAAGAACTTCACACTCTTAAAAGATCTCCCAAAATGATTTCACAACTTTCCTAGGTTCAATGTTTTTATAAAATGATTTAAAACTCTATGACAGAAAATTGTAGTTAGATTAAACAAAGTCCCTCATGCTTTAGTTTGAGTGAGTATGTTGCATGCCAGATACAGAGACAAATAAAGCAACTGGGATAGAAAAGGCTGGGCTGTGGAAAATGTGTTATTTTAGACCTGAAGAAAATGAGGCCTGGAGCCATGCAGGCATCTGAGAAAAGAACAGTACTTGTAGATGAAACAGCAAACGTAAAAACTTCTGGGGATGTTGAGAGACAGTGAGAAGAGCAGTGTGTCAGAAGCCGAATGGGCAGGAGAAGGTTCTAGATCAGTTCAGAGAGCAAAGAGGGAGGAGGAGACTTTATGAGGTCTTGGGCCCATGCTACTGCTACTGCTGCTAAGTCGCTTCAGTCGTGTCCGACTCTGTGCGACCCCATAGACGGCAGCCCACCAGGCTCCACCGTTCCTGGGATTCTCTAGGCAAGAACGCTGGAGTGGGTTGCCATTTCCTTCTCCAATGTATGAAAGTGAAAAGTGAAAGTGAAGTCGCTCAGTCGTGTTCGACTCTTAGCGACCCCATGGACTGCAGCCCACCAGGCTCTCCACCCATGGGATTTTCCAGGCAAAAGTACTGGAATTGGGTGCCATCGCTTTCTCCTGTAGTGAGGATTTTGTCTTTCAGTCTGAGATGTGAAGGCATGGATGGTTTGGGAGTGAGGAGCCCTGTGATCCACGTCAGCTTTATGAGGTGAGATTTAGGGACCAAAGAGAGCGACTGACTCACCAGAAGTGACTCTCCCTACAACTTCACACTTTTGTATGTGTTTGTGTGCTCAGTAGCTTGATTGTGTCTGACCTTTATGTCCCCATGGACTGTAGCCTGCCAGACTCCCTTGTCTATGAGATTTTCCAGGCAAGAACATTGGAGTCGGTTCCCATTTTTTCCTCTGGGGAATCTTCCCAACTCAGGGATTGAACCCACATCTCCTGCATTGCAGGTGGATTCTTTCTTTTACCACTGAACCACTGGGGAAGCCTTTTGTATAGATGCAAATAAGATCAATATACTTTTCTAACAATTTTAAGAATCAATTAAAATTGCTGATAGATTATCAAAAGCTGGCCTTGACTTTGTAGAAGAGTTATGGAGTCAACTCTTCTCTATCTTACAGACCTCTTGGATCTGTAAAACAGCAATCATACCACGAATAAGTTAATGATTGCCTGACTTCTCAAATATTTTGTCTCTTATTGCTGTTTGATTGGTCTACTGAAATCATCATTAGTAAACTTACACATAAAACTATGCAACTATTATGGATATGCTTAAAAAAGTAAAATAGATTACTTTTTAAGTTGGTAAATATTAATTTTGTACCATGAATATGTGATAATCCCATAGCCAACAGTGAGGTAATGAAATTGTCAAGTACCACAAACATCCAATTATAAGCACTTAGAGAGTAGAAACCCTATCTACCTAATCTTTATGCTTCTCTATCGACAAGGAAAGCTCTTTGCATGAGAGCTCCTTTCAAAATAGTTATGAATGTGTTTTCTTTAATGTGCTAATAAAATCTGATAAGATCATAATAATGACTTAGTTTTGTATTGGGTGTCTTCCCAGTTCACCATGATTCGCCTTTTCCGAGAAACTCTCTCTACATGTACAGGCATTGTATCCCACCTGACACTACCCCATTATGTTTGGGCAGAACATGACTTTGGCCTCTCTTTAAAAATAATTGGACCAGGAGAAAGAACCAAACAGTTAATAGGAGTCTCTCCCTCGGTCTTAGAATTAAGACCAAGGCTAGACCTTGGATGTAACTGGAAAGATTATGATACACTTGCCCTCCGGATGAGAGAAATAAAGGAAGTTAATTTGCCTAGAGTGAAAATAGTTTAGTAGATGTCACATAGCCAATACACAGAAGCAGGGAAGCAATTTGGAGAGTTTCTAGAAACAAAGTTTCAGTTTTTGGAAACAAAGTTTCTGTTTCTAGAAACTTTGGAGGCGCTAACTTATTCCAAGAGAATATCTGTGTCCTTATACTGACTTTGGAGAAGGCAATGGAACCCCACTCCAGTACTCTTGCCTGGAAAATCTCATGGATGGAGGAGCCTGGTGGGCCGCAGTCCATGGGATCGCGAAGAGTTGGATACGACTGAGCGACTTCACTTTCACTTTTCACTTTCATGCATTGGAGAAGGAAATGGCAACCCACTCCAGTGTTCTTGCCTGGAGAATCCCAGGGATGGGGGAGCCTGGTGGGCTGCCGTCTATGGGGTTGCACAGAGTCGGACACGACTGAAGCGACTCAGCAGCAGTATATTGACTTACCACTTTCTACCCAAAATAGATATGATCGTTTTCTGTTACTTATCTTAATTAACCTAACTTCCTCTTCTGATAACCCATTTAAACCTTATTAGACCTAGTGATACTGATTTAATGACAGACACAGCATACAGGATTAAACCAAAGTTTCAGTTCAGTTCAGTTCAGTTGCGTTGCTCAGTCGTATCCGACTCTTTGCGACCCCATGAATCGCAGCACGCCAGACCTCCCTGTTCATCCCAAGAGTCAAATAGGTTTGATTTGCTGCTTCTTTTATTTAAGAGACAACTTCAACTATCAATGGGCCATTAATCACAGAACACTACTGATGATTTACAAAGACATCTTGGTTATTGTCTAATAACTTTGTCTTTATAGAGACTGGTTTTTTAAAATAAATATTCTGATCTTAAAAAGCATTTCATAATCCATGCATTTCTATGTAATAGTCATCTTACTTAAATGCTAACAAAATCTGTTTGTGTGTAGATAAAAAAAATCAAAATTTGAAAATATTAACATATCAATTTATAATATAGTGTTACATGTGAATTAAAGTATAAAATGAAGTCCTAATACCAAGTTATTTTTTTTCACTAGTTTATAAAATCTTCAGTTTCATGAAGCTTAAATCAAGATCCCAAAATATTTGGAATTGTAACTAAGTTACAAACAAATAAACTGGTCTAATCCCAGAGATCATGAGTGTAATTGGAATTACTGACTCTCAGTGGAGAGTCATTCTGCACATATTCATTCTGTAGTTACAAGGTTGCAACCAGCTTCTGTGTAAGTTTTTGTCTAGACTTATAAAAAGTTTCAATAAAGCCATGGAGACATTCAATTGCTTCCTGTCTCATGGAAAAAGTTGTAGAACCCAAGTCATGTTGCTTGTTATAAGGTGATTTCAGAGTTTGTGGCCTTTCTTTTAGTGCTTCATCTGAATCGAAGAAAGAAAACGAGGAACTCTTACTATTAATAATACAGTGGAAGAATTGTCTAGAAAATTGGCATTGAGCAAGATTTTTTATCAACTATGAAAGTAGGCAAAGTAAATATTTTGTGATAAGAAACATCATTCTGGAGCACAGAAAGAATTTGGTATTTATCCATTCATTATGTGGTAGTATCTTCATAACTCTAAGAAGTAAAATTTCCATTGCAGTAACACTGAAAACATTCCAGTGAGTCTCAGTCAACTTGAAATATCTATCCTCTATAATTATTACAACTTTTTCTGTGATATATTTTAAGTTGGCATATTTTCAAGTTAAAACAACATTTATACCACTGAAAAACTTATAAATACAAGGAACTTATTTCTGTATTGTAAAAGAGCTTTCACTTTACGTGTTGGACTTAATGTTTTTATTTTTCTGGAATAGTTACAACAGTTATAAAATATTTGAATCTTAATAGTTACCAGGATGAGTTAATATGGTAATTTAGAAATGCCCAGATGCACAGAGATAAGAGTTTAGAACGGTTGACATTGCTGCTTCTTTGATCTCCATTTGAAACAATGATGGGAGTGAGGCTATCAGAGGTTACAAAAGAACATCTTTTATAGGCCTATATGTAAGGAATGAAAACAGAAGAATTTGTCTCAAAAGGTGGAAAAAAAATCAAATGAGGAGACTGTGGAAGTTCAAGAAGAATTTTCAAGTTAAGGGCAAGGGCAGATACAGAATGAGAAAATAAAAATTTTAAATTAGGAAAGCAAAAATATTGACAGTACTGTATGCTGGTTAATAAGGCTGGATTCATCATCCAAGTGCTGGATCAGGGTAAACATTTTTAGATGGACAGATGTAGAAGTGAGAATTGAATATCTTAATCCAAAGTTGTTTCCCAAGCCAGTACCTTAGCACAAATAAGCAGGATACACTGCAGGAAGCTTGCCATGAGGACAGCAACTCAGTGCTGCAGTTCTAATGTGCCTGAGGAAGCTGATCACATTTGAGTCCTAACTGCTCCTCCAGCCTGATGGTTACAAATAAATTGGTGAGCCAACTCCTGCCAATCAGCTCTTTACCATATATAAATGGCTTATTTGTTCCTCTGTACTCTAAAACCTGGGCTTCCCAGGTGATGCTAGTGGTAAAGAATCCCCCGCCAATGCAGGTTAGACATTAGAGATGAAAGTTCGATCCCTGGGTCAGGAAGATCCCCTGAAAGAGGGCATGGCAACCTACTCCAGTGTTCTTGCCTGGAGAATCCCAGGGACGGGGGAGCCTGATGGGCTGCCGTCTATGGGGTCTCACAGAGTTGGACACGACTGAAGCGACTTAGCATGTACACACTCAAAAAGCTATGGAAAAAAACTGTGTATATTCAGTATAAATGTTGCTGCTGCTGCTGTCGCTTCAGTCATGTCCGACTCTATGCGACCCCATAGACGGCAGCCCATCAGGCTCCCCTGTCCTTGGTATTCTCCAGGCAAGAACACTGGAGTGGGTTGCCATTTTCTTCTCCAATGCATGAAAGTGAAAAGTGCAAGTGAAGTTGCTCAGTTGTGTCCGACCCTCAGCGATCCATGGACTGCAGCCTTCCAGGCTCCTCCATCCATGAGATTTTCCAGGCAAGAGTACTGGAGTGGGGTGCCATTGCCTTCTCCCAATATAAATGTTGAGATAAACCAATTAAAATTCACTAAAATATTTTTTGAAAATATTTCTTGAGTTTCTAGTATCTGTTGGGTATCATACAAGATTCAAATTGTCAACATTATAGCACAAGTATTAACTAATTAATATTTAGCTGTAATGCTAGACAGACTTTTTATTTAATCAGACACTGGTAATAACCATTAATATTCACTTTGGAAGATGTTACTGTGACTTCAGAGAGGCAGGGCTGAGCCAGCTGTGAATATTTGTTCAATCTTGTTAACAAATGGAAACAAAGACATTCCAATATATAGATTAATTCATAAAACAAATCTGTGTAGGTCTGACCAAACTGGGCAGAGTCAGGCATGCTGAAAGCACATTTCAGATATGTTAACTAATACAAAGTAGAAAAGTGTTTTATCAGATGTACAATATAAATGTATCTAGGAACGTGACTTGAAAGAGAACTTCCATCCTTCAAAGACTGGTGTAAACACCATCTCCATACAGAGGACTTTCCTGAGCCCATCTGGATTTAATCTTTTTCTCCCCAGCGATTTATCCTAACTCTGGTATGACAATTATTACTCTCTATCATGGCCCAACTCCTATGCTAGACTGTCATTTTTTTAAAGTACTCTCCATAACAGCCAGAACTATGCCTCTTGTCCTAGAAGCATCTAAGTACTTTTTTATAACTGAAAAAAACACATTGAAGTTTATTTGGTGCCTACTATTTCCATAAATTAGATAATAAAACTTCTTTCTAAAAAGCTCCTTTTCATTTAAAGCACAGATTTTAAAGCTATCTTGCAAATATTTTCTCAGTTTTGCTTTTATAGTGAGCAATAAAATGTGTTATCAATAAATTCTATTTTATCATTATGGCCTTAATATTTTAGCCAAATACATAACAAATGGTATCAATCAATATAAAATAATTTTATACACTGACCACTGATAAATATAAGTCAAAATAAGCTGGTGCTGACTTGGGAAGCACATATGCTAAAATTGGAACAATACAGAGAAGATTAGCACAGCATATAAAATAGATAACTAATGAGAACCTAGTGTATAGCACAGGGAACTCTAGCTGGTGCTCTGTGGTGACCTAAGTGGGAAGGAAATCCAAAAATGAGAGGATGTATTTTATACATATGACTGATTCACTTTGCTGTGCAGAAGAAACTGACACGGCAGTGTAAAGCAACGTTACTCAAAAAAAAAAAAAAAAAAAGTCTGGGTAAGAGTATAACAAACAAAATACACTTACAATGGATGTCTAGTTTTCCCTTATGGACAATGTATACCAGAATCATTTCCTAGGAGGTCTCATTAGGTGACATTTGTCAACTTAATGAAGTTATAAAGGTCCAGGGTATATGGTAGTCAGCTCTGAAGGTTTGACATACATGAAAGATGTATTTTTCACTATAGTGTGCCATGAACTAAGGATCCAAGGGTGATGTATATATAATTCTAGTAAATTAATTTTCAAAAATAAGTATGGCCAAGCCAACTTGGTTGGATGGGGCCTTCCCAATCTCAATTTATCTGACTGTTTGTTTAATAGAAAACGTTTGTTATCTTTGTATAATCCCAATATTCCACTGGCTAATAAACATATAAAGTCAGAGCATATCCCCAAGAGTAGTCAAGTTCACCCTACCTTCCTATTATCTAAAGTTTATTGGATTCTCATGGGCTTGGCAGGTGGCACTAGTGGTAAAGAACTCTCTTGCCAATACAGGAGACGTAAGAGACACGGTTCGATCACTGGGTTGGGAAGATCTCCTGGAGAAGGGCATGGCAACCCACTCTAGTATTCTTGCCTGGAGAATCCCATGGACAGGGGAGCCTGGCAGGCTACAACCCATAGGATCGCAGAGTTGGACACAACTGAAGTGACTTAGCACACATGAATGCATCAGTTTCTCATAAAATCATACTTAACACTACAGATTTTGAGATAAACAGAGTGTAGGAAAACAGCAAACTCATAGAGAAAGACAGTAGAAAAGCAGTTACCAGGGTTGGGAGTGGGTGAAATTAGGAGTGATAAAAGGTAAAAGGATATAAACTTTCAGTTACAAGATGAATAAATTCTGAGAATCCAATATATAACGTGTTGACTATAGTTGATAATACTGTATTGCATAATTGAAATTTGCTAAGACAGAATGGAAACTCATAAGATAAATATGTGAACTGATGAATATGTTAACTTCATTGTGGGAATTTTTTCACAATATGTATGTATATCAAATCATTACATTGCATACCTAACTTTCTTGCACTTATAGAAATTTTCATCCCTGAATTATTAGAAAAGAACAAAGAAAGAAGAGATGTGAAGGGTGGAGAGAAAGGTGATGAAATAAAAAGAAGGAAATTCAAGACTGGATATAGTTATAGTTCAGTCACTCAGTCGTGTTAGACTCTTTGCAACCCCATGAATTGCAACACGCCAGGCCTCCCTGTCCATCACCAACTCCTGGAGTTCACTCAGACTCACGTCCATTGAGCCAGTGATGCCATCCAGCCATCTCATCCTCGGTCGTCCCCTTCTCCTCCTGCCTTCAATCCCTCCCAGCATCAGAGTTTTTTCCAGTGAGTCAACTCTTCGCATGAGGTGGCCAAAGTACTAGAGTCTCAGCTTTAGCATCATTCCTTCCAAAGAAATCCCAGGGGTGATCTCCTTCAGAATGGACTGGTTGGATCTCCTTGCAGTCCAAGGGACTCTCAAGAGTCTTCTCCAACACCACACTTCAAAAGCATCAATTCTTCGGTGATCAGCCTTCTTCATAGTCCAACTCTCACATCCATACATGACTACTGGAAAAACCATAGCCTTGACTAGATGGACCTTAGTCGGCAAAGTAATGTCTCTGCTTTTGAATATGCTCTCTAGATTGGTCATAACTTTTCTTCCAAGGTGTAAGCGTCTCTTAATTTCATGGCTGCAGTCACCATCTGCAGTGATTTTGGAGCCCCCAAAAATAAAGTCTGACACGTTTCCACTGTGTCTCCATCTATTTCCCATGAAGTGATGGGACCAGATGCCATGATCTTCGTTTTCTGAATGTTGAGCTTCAAGCCAACTTTTTCGCTCTCCTCTTTCACTTTCATCAAGAGGCTTTTTAGTTCCTTTTCACTTTCTTATACTTCCTTCCTTCTTCCTTATTGTCTTCTTCTGTCCATCTATTTTCAGTATGATATCACAATGCTTTTACGTAATTATTTGGACTGTGCATTTCTAGTATATATTTAAATGCATAATTTATATTACATAAAATTCCCCTGGCGAAAGTTGATGTATGGTACAAAGTTTCAGTTATGCAGGAAGGTGACCTAGATGGGTGGGATGGAGGGGTTTGGGATGGAGGTCCAAGAGGGAGGGGATATATATACACATATAGCTGATTCCCTTTGTTATACAGCAGAAACCAACACCACATTGTAAAGCAACTATACTCCAATTAAAATAAAAAGATGAGCTCCATTGTACAGCATGGGGACTAATAGTAAACAACACTGTACTTGAACAATTTTTAAGAGGGTAAATTTTATATTAAGTATTTGTATCACCTCCCCCCAATGTGATAATAATAAACACAAAAGGAGGAAACTTTTGGATTTGATGGATATATTTATGACAATAGACTGTGCTGATGGTTCCACAGGTATATTAATCTCTAACCCCATCAAGTTATAAAACTTAAATTAAATATGCACAACTGTTCTGTATCAGTTATGCCTTAATAAAGTGGGTAAATTTTTCTAAAATATAGGGGTGATTCCAGACTCAGATCTCTGAGCCTGCAAACAGGTCTTATTCAGGACAAGCAGAGATCTGCCAGGTATCCCTGAGACTCTGCAGGGTGCAGGAATGTGTACACGGAGCTCACAGCTGAGAGTTGTCACTTTTAGGGTTCTCTGCAGCCCCTCAGGTGTGTCCCCTGCCCTTGTCACTCCTTGCTCTGTTGCCTTTTATTGGTCAGGCCTCAAGTCTTGGTCCCTCACCAGCTTCATTTAATCATCTTGGACATTGCCAAGAGAAGATTTGGGCATGATGGAGAGGTTATGGGTAGGGGAGAGGTTTGAGAAGACAAAATTTGAGAACCAGATTTGGCAACGTTCAGGATGTATTTCCGATTTTATTAATTTTATTTATTTACATTGGTTTTTATCCCAACACTACTAATCTCTCCTGTAAGAACCTCCAGCTGACATCTTCTGACGGAAGTGGTGACTTCTGCAAACACAGCCAAACTGGTAAAATCTGAAGTCACATTGTTTATTACTGATTTAATCTTCAAAAAGTCAGTGCAGTTCACTCAAAAGGGTTTTTTGGTGGGGGGATGCTAAAAACCAGATGCTAAGTCAGATACAGAGACCCATTTTGATTTTTTAAAATGCATTCCTTGAATTGAGAAGCAGGAAAAAAAAAAAAACTTATGTACATATTTCAGACTGCTCATATTGGAGTTGGGAATTGTGTTAACATTGAACAACAAATTAACAGATCGATTGACCTGCTTATGGGATTCCACATGCAGTGCATGTCAAGATTGTGTAAATACTATCTTAGATATATGTATGTGTGTGGGGAGCAATCTTTTTCTTTTAAGGGTTAAAGCTGTTCAGAATTCTGCCAAAGTAGTATAGCTTATCTAATGTAAGTTAAGAGACAACACTAAGTACTTAATAAAGGGATTCATTCAACTTGTGTAAACAAGTATCAGACAACATTCATATGTGGTTAAAATTTATGATTTGAAACAAAAGTAAAATTTTCAGTTTTCACCGGTGATGTTGAAATAAGGTAGGATAAATTAGACCAGAAAAATATTCTACTGCATCTACATATTATAAACATGTAGATTAATCTGTATGTTTCATACAAACATATTAAAAATAAAATATGAATATTCTTTTACCACCTTGATTCATATTTATATTTTATCTTCCTACTCCCGGTCTTCAATTCCCCATTCATGAAAATTTTGGAGAAAAATAAAGAATTTTTATTTCTTTCATATAGTCCAGATCCTCTATTAGGATGCATTGTATGTATTCCCTGAATAAATTCTCACAGGGACCCTGATAGAAAAGGAACTATTCTAATTTTTTCCATATGAGAAAACAGAGACACAAGAAGTAGAAACAGATATTCATATCACTAGCAAGTTTCAGATTTGGAAGTAAAAATCTGTTTGACATGACTCTTAACAATGGTGATCTTTTCTATTGGTACAATCTTATTTTGAAAACCTCTAGCCAGAATTTATTCCTTTGATTTAAAAAAGTCTACTGACTCTCAACTCCCTATTCCTGGAAAGTTTAATTCTTTAATGTGGCATTCAGTAAATATTCTCTTCAATTTAGTTCCTTCCATGTTTTCTACCTAAGTCTCCCGACTTTTCTTCACTTGCTTTACTATCAGTTCAGTATGGACTACTTGACATTTGCTTAAAAGTCTGTTTTTTTCTTCCTCTGTTTAATGGTTCACACTGTTTATTCTTAATTGGATTATTTTTCTCTCTCTACTTATATTTGTTGAAGTCCTATGTATCATTCAAGTCTTAGGATAAATATCACCTCTTCCATAAAGCCACTCTCTCTCTTTCTTAGCCAAGCATTCATAAACCATTGCTTACACCTCTGGTATAGAACATGGGCAATCTGACCCTAGGCTGCAGTTATTTGTGCATCTGTCTTAGCTCATTCATCAGACTCTTCAAGGGAAGAAACCCTTCTTTATATTTTCCACAGTGCCTGGAATAGATCTAGGTACAAGGGAGATTCAATAACCATCCCTTGAATGAGTGAATTAAAGTGATAGGCAACTGTAGAGTTAGATGTTATGCTTTATTAAGTGAGAGCCTTTTGCTGTAGATTCTCATAGAACTTTTCAAAACTGATAAAATGAAACTTGCTTACAATAGAATCTCCAAATGTTATCCCCAGGATAGGTTCTGGAATAGTAATATAGAAACCTTGGAAACCCTTGGAAACCATTCCAAAACGTCAAAGATCCTTGATTCAAAAACAATGATGATGACATTAATATGGAAAACACATGCAGTAATTAAGGATGGATAGGTATGTGTGCGTGTACTATGTTAGGTTTTTTTTTTTTTTTTAATTGAATTGATATACCTACATGCCAAAGAATAAAACCTGTTTGTGACACATAATGTTAAGATAATTTGTCAGTAACACATGCATTGCTAAAAGTTATAACAGTAAAAAATATTATAAGTTAATGCACCCATGGGTCATTCAACTCAGCTGGCAATACACCTGAATAAAAAGGGAGAGCTGGGCTTAATCTCCAAGCCTGTCATTTATTTCTTTCACACAAAAAGTATGGGACACAGGTGGCCAGAAGTCAAAGATCACACTCTGTCTGAATGCTTCATAAGGCACGGTACAAATGTATGGATCCTGCTGGGTGAAATCAAAAAGTCACTAGAACAGGGTACCATTTTAGTGACCCAGGTCAAAGGCCATACAGCTTTCGATGTTTTACAAATGTTTGACAGATTAAATACCCACCTCCTAGGGATAACAAATAGGCCGTGGAGCTAAAAGTATTCATAAGCATTAAAACTTCATTCAGAATTCTCTTTTCGAAGGATGTAGGTCACAAGAATTAGTAATATGGTTACAAAAATTTTTTCCCGTTGTTGAAAAATTACACTCTAGACAATATCCCTGAGTGTACTTGCAGGTCACCCAAGATGAAGACTAGAAAAATAGAAAAGAGTTTTTTAAAAAAGCAATAGTTACACCTAGACCTGTACTTTCCTAAAATGCAGCATAAACTTTTCAGGATATTTTCATATTTCATCACATTTTTTTTATTGAACAAAGTGTCATTTTATCACTGATGTTACGTAAATTATATTACTGACTTTCTGCACTTTTTATGGGTCACTATCTCTAGAAAGTTGATCTGTTATAAGATATGTTTGACAAACAACCCATGGTGCTATCAGGACAATAATGTGTGGAAAAGTGTTTTATACATAGTGTTATAAAATGCTCTGAAATTAAGGCATTATCATTATTTAACACGATATCTCTTTATTATTTCTTGAACTCTTATGATAGTATGCTCTCAAAGTTAGTGTTGCTATATGCCTCTCCCTTTTTTGGTGTTCCTTTACAATTTGAAAAAAAAAATCATTTAGTTTCCTTTGTGGCTTTATGTAAACCAATGGTTTCAATTACTCTAAGTTAGAATCACTGGAAGGGATTGTTCCAATACAGACTACTGGGCCCCACCCAGAATCAAAATTAAATTAAAATTTTTTTTTCAGCTTTATTGAGGTATAATTGACAAAAATTGTATATACATAAGTTGTAGAACACAATGGTGATGGTTTCATATCAATTTAATTGTGAAATGATCACCACGATCAAGCTAATAGGCTTTCATGACCTCACATAATTACCTTTTTCTCCCCTTCATCCTTCTGTCCCTCTCTTCTCTGGCAACCGACACTTTGTTCTCTGTGTCTATGAGTCGGCTTCTATCTTGGTTTGTTCATTTGTTTTGTTTTCCTTGAGATTCCACAGAACTTTTTACTCAGTAGTGGGGTCCAAGCACTGGCATTTCTAACATGCCCAAAGGATGCCGATGCTGCCGGTCCAGAGACTGCCCATAGGATCCACTGATCTAAACAACCTGCCATCATAACAGCTTTGTTTTCTTTAATACTGACTCCCAGAAGATCTACATGTGTGTGTGCTCAGTTCTGTCCAATTTTTGGTGAACATTTGGATTGTAGTCCGCCAGGCTCTTCTGACCCTGGGATTTCCCAGGCAAGAATACTGGAGTGGGCTGCCATTCCCTTTTCCAGGGGATCTTCCCCACTCAGGGATCAAACCCATGTCTCTTGCATCTCCTGCACTGGCAGGTGGGTTCTTTACCACTGAGCCACCAGAGAAGCTCTAAGAAAGAGCCACAAGCCCAATAAACTTTCAAGTTAGTAAGAGGTGGGCAGGTGATTCTGAGAAGGATGATTAACTAAAGCTCCACTCAGGTGCTGTGCAACTATATCTGGATGGATGACTTCAGATATTGTGTGAGGACATAAAATACTAAAAGAAGAAGCAAATTTTAAAAGAGCTTTAGAATTAATAGTTGTGATGAACTCCGTTATTTTTGAACATCTTCCCATGATTTGCATATAATCAGCAACCTGATCTGAGTGTGGGTTTGCCTCAGAACTACATTACAAATTATCAGAGGTAATTTTAACAGTCATTACCAATGCTTGTGTTCCACACTGAAATGTCTTTGTCTGCTTACTTTCTCCTCTTCCTTTGCATTCCACTGATCATCAATCACAAAAGCAGCTTGGCCATTTCTCTCTGTCTTGCCTCAGTGAACTCTGACTTTCCTTGACCATTAACCCCTAACTGGAATGCACATGGCCTGGGACACCTCTGTGGGCCCCTATTCACCTCTCCCAGTGAGCCTGCCTTCCTGGCACTGAGCCGGAAGGCAATATTTTCCATCTGAGTCCATGGCAAACCAACGATGCACAACTCACTTTTATTCAACAAGCCTGCGGGAGCCCAAAGAGATAAGGGGCCTTTCTGCTAGGCTGAACACAGAGCCTGGCATTCAGAAACAAACTCTCCTTCCTGAAACACTCAATATGGTTTTTATTCAAGCCAGAAACATTGTGGGTTGGAATAATCTAAGGATGAATCTAATCGGAAGTTATCTTGAAATGTGTGAGTAAGCTTCTCTTTCATACACCAGCTGTTTCCTTTCCGTTGAATGTTTACTGGATGGCGGATCAGCCAGTCTTTATTATGCAGTAGCAGGGAAATTTTGTCTGTTCCAAAAAGAACCTACCAGGCCTTTCAAGGAGTAGAGAGGACGAATAGTTCATCGTGAGTTCAGACAAATTAGTGGGGGGTGGGGGAGGAGGAGGAGAGACTGATAAAATCACATCCTCAAATTAGGGAATATTTTTCTTTATAAGTATTTTTAAAAATGTTTTAGTCACAACTGCTAGTTCTCACTATCAGAATATGTGATGTAATATTGTTAAAATAGCATTGCTAAGGATACAAAAATAATTCCCCCAAGTATTTAAAAATATAGGACTTGTAATAAATGTTGATACATAAACTTTCTTAATTTACACATTGGAGGAGAAAAATTAGGTGTTAGGTATTGTTAATAGTATCATTATCTTTAAAAATCAACATGGGGAGAAATAATCTTGGTAAAGGAAAAAATGTTATGTAATGATATTTACTTGTTCAAAATATTCTGACCCCATGGACTATACAGTCCATGGAATTCTCCAAGCCAGAATACTAGAGTGGGTACCCTTTCCCTTCTCCAGGGGATCTTCCCAACCCAGAGATCAAACCCAGGTCCCCTGCACTGCAGGTAGATTCTTTACCAGCTGAGCCACAAGGGAAGCCCAGGAATACTAGAATGGGTAGCCTGTCCCTTCTCCAGCAGATCTTCCTGACCTAGGAATTGAACCAGGGTTTCCTGCTTTGCAGGCAGATTCTTTACCAACTGAGCTATCAGGGAAGCCCTTAAAACATGTCAGTTGCTCTTTAAGAATTGAATTATACTTCCTGGTGTGGTTTTTCAAGTCTCTTCATGACTACACCCAAATTCTCTCCAGTCAAACAATACTCATATTAAAGATCCAAAATATTCTGACATTTTTTCTGTGTTTTCTCTGTCTGAAATTCTCTCTGCCATCAATTTTGCATATTAGAATTCAACCTACAGACAATACTGTAATTATTTAATCTTTCTAAATCTTCCTTCTTTCATTAATACCCATCCCTCTGGAAATAATAACATTTTAACGATTTTGTGCTCTGGATGGCATTTGTGTCTTTTCTTGATGACAATGCTGTGTGCAACTACACAATAGCTATATTTTATTACAGCTGCACTGCCTTTAGACTCTGTGCCAGGTATTATACATGTGTTACTTCATTTGATCTCTACAGCAACTTTTTGAAGTTAATATTAGTGATATTATCTTCATTTACAAATAAGAAAACAGAGTTCAAAAAGGCTGAGACACCTGCTCAATGATGCTATGTGGTCAAAGTGGAATTTAAACTTGAATGTGCCTAATTAAAAAAGTTCAATTTTGGGAGGCAGAAGACCTAAACAGACATTTCTCAGAAGAAGACATACAGACGGTCAATAGGCACATATAAGATGCTCACCCTCCTGACTCTGTGCAACCCCATAGACGGCAGCCCACCAGGCTCTGCCATCCCTGGGATACTCCAGGCAAGAACACTGGAGTGGGTTGCCATTTCTTTCTCCAATGAATGAAAGTGAAAAGTGAAAGTGAAGTTGCTCAGTCATGCCCGACTCTTAGCGACCCCATGGACTGCAGCCCACCAGGCTCCTTTGTCTATGGGATTTTCCAGGCAAGAGTACTGGAGTGAGGTGCCATTGCCTTCTCCTTCCTAATTATTAGAGAAATGCAAATGAAAGCCAGCTGAGGTACCACCTCACACAGGTCAGAATGCGTGTGTCCTCAGTTGCTCAGTTGTGTCTGACTCTTGTGACCCTATGGACCATAGCTCACCAGGCTTTTCTGTCCATGGGATTCTCCAGGCATGAATACTGGAGTGGGTTACCATTTCCCCCTCTTCCCAACCCAGGGACTGAACCCATGTCTCTGGCATCTCTTGCATTGGCAGGCAGGTTCTTTACCACTGAGCCACCTGGGAAGCCCATAGGTCAGAATAGCCATCATTCATAAGTCTACAGATAATAAAGGCTGGAGAGGTTTTGGAGAAAAGGTAACCCCCCTACGCTGTTGATGGGAATATAAATTGGTGCAATCACTATGGCAAATAGTATGGAGGGTCCTTTAAATACAATATCATTTTGCAATCCCTTTCCTGGGTATATATCCAGAGAAAACTATAATTTGAAAGATACATGCACCCAAATGTTCAAAGCAGCACTACTTACAATAACCAAGACATGGAAGCAACCTAAATGTTCATCAACAGATGAACTGATAAAGAAGATGTGATACAAGTATACAATGAAATATTATTCAGCCATAAGAAAAGAAAAAAGTGAAATGATGCCATTTGCAGCAATATGGATGGATCTAGAGGTTATCACACTAAGTGAGGTAACTCAGAAAGACAATAACAAATACTTTATAATATCACTTATATATAAATCTAAAATGTGACACAAAGGAACTCATTTATGAAACAGAAAAAGACATATAGAAAACCAACTTGTGATTACCAAAGCGTCTAGTGGGTAGAGGAGGGGTAAATTAGGAGTTTGATATTAGCAGATACAACGACTATCTATAAAATAGATAAGCAAAAGGGACCTACTGTATATACTACAGGTACTATATTCAATATCCTGTAATAAACTATAAAGGAAAAATACAAAAGAGAATATATACACATATATAACTGAATTACTTTCCTGTACCCCAGAAACAACATTGTGAATCAAGTATGATTCAATGAAAAATTAAAAAGCCCAATTTTCTTTTTCTCTGTTCTAGTTTTGTGGGTGTTTTTGTGGACCTGCAGTAGCTACAGAGTCTGATCTAATCTCTCTAGGTTTCAATGCATCTGATTTGGTACTGATACTGCCAATGATTTTTATAGGACTAAATCGAATCTATAAAAACTTGGTCAAATTTATAGAAAATAGAATATAAAACTGCTATTGGTTTTGTTCAGATATATGTCTCAGATTCTACAATTGCTACCTAATTCCAGAATATACACTCCAAGGACTCAGGCATGTAAGGTTTATGTGTGCATGTATAAATGTGTAGTATAATCATCCATCGATTTTCAGATAAAAGACAATGTATTCCTTTAACATCTGCCACTCACTTTCACTCTTTTATTGAATTCTTTATGCTACTTTTGATGGTTAAATAGAATATGAATTTTTACCTGTTAAACAACCTTCATTTTGTTAATACTTGGTTAGGAATAGGAATTTCTTACACAGAAGGACTATAAAAAAAGATCAGAATGACCCAGATAACCACAATGGTGTGATCACTCACCTAGAGCCAGACATCCTAGAATGAGAAGTCAAATGGGACTTAGGAAGCATCACTATGAACAAAGATAGTGGAGGTGATGGAATTCCAGCTGAGCTATTTCAAATCCTAAAGGATGATGCTATGAAAGTTCTGCTCTCAATATGCCAGGAAATTTGGAAAACAAAGCAGTGGCCACAGGACAGGAAAAGTCAATTTTCATTCCAATCCCAAATAAGGGCAATACCAAACATTGTTCAAACTACCACACAATTGCACTCATTTCACATGCTACCAAGGTAATTCTCAAAATCCTTCAAGTAAGGCTTAAACAATATGTGAACCAAGAACTTCCAGATGTGCAAACTGGACTGAGAAAAGACAGAGGAACCAGAGATCAAATTGTCAACATCTGTTGGATCATAGAAAAAGCTAGAGATTTCAGAAAAACATCTACTTCTGCTTCATCGACTACAGTAAAACCTTTGACTGTGTATATCACAACAAACTGTGGAAAATTCTTAAAGAGATGGGAATATCAGACCACCTTACCTACCTCCTGAGAAATCTGTATGCAGGTCAAGAAGCAATAGTTAGAACTGAACATGGAACAACAGAGTGGTTCCAAATTGGGAAAGGAGTATGTCAAGGCTGTATATCGTCACCCTGTTTATTTAACTTATATGCAGAGTACATCATGAGAAATGCTGGGCTGGATGAAGTACAAGCTGGAATCAAGATTGTGTGGAGAAATATCAATAACCTCAGATGTACAGATGGCACCACCCATATGGCAGAAAGCAAAGAGCTTTTGATGAAGGTGAAAGAGCCTCTTGATGAAGGTGAAAGAGGAGAGTGAAAAAGCTAGCTTAAAACTCAATATTCAGAAAACTAACATCGTGGCATCTGGTCCCATCACTTCATGGCAAATATATGGGGAAATAATGGAAACAGTGACAGACTTTATTTTCTTGGGTTCCAAAATCACTGCAGATGGTTACTGCAGCCATGAAATTAAAAGATGCTTGCTCCTTGGAAGAAAAACTATAACCAACCTAGATGGCATATTAAAAAGAGACGTTACTTTGCCAACAAAGATCCGTCTAGTCAAAGCTATGGTCTTTCCAGTAGTCATGTGTGAATGTGAGAGTTGGACAGTAAAGAAGGCTGAGTGCCAAAGAATTGATGCTTTCAAACTGTGGTGTTGAAGTAAACTCTTGAGAGTCCCTTGGACAGCAAGGAGATCCAAACAGTTCATCCTAAAGGAAATAAATCCTGAGTATTTCCTGGAAGGACTGAGGCTGAAGCTGAAACTTCAATACTTTGGCCACCTGATGGGAAGAACTGACTCATTGGAAAAGACCCTCATGCTGGGGAAGCCTGAACGCAGGAGGAGAAGGGGATGACAGAGGATGAGATGGTTGGATGGCATCACTGACTCAATGGACGTGAGTTTGAACAAACTCTGGGTGATGGTGAAGGACATGGTAGCCTGGTATGCTGCAGTCCATGGGGTCACAAAGAGTTGGACATGACTGAGTGACTGAACTACAACAGACATTTGTTTGCTTATTGTTATGCTATGCATAACACTCCAGGCTGTAGCCCTCCAGGCTCCTCTGCCTATGGAATTTTCCAGCCAAGTATAATGAAGTGGGTTGCCATTTCCTACTCCAGGGGTTCTTCCCAACAGGGATCGAACCCACATCTCCT
The DNA here is from genome assembly GCA_006410635.1 of Cephalophus harveyi. NCBI lineage: Eukaryota > Metazoa > Chordata > Mammalia > Artiodactyla > Bovidae > Cephalophus > Cephalophus harveyi. The sequence goes on from SJYT01060664.1 coordinate 677,367, forward strand.
GCATCTCCTACATTGGCAGGCGGATTCTTTACCACTGTGCCACTTTGGAAGCATTTTCACCCTTAGTGTTTTTGTGAATTGTTTTATGAAACTTAGGGGAGATTTATTTGCAATAAGCTTTGAGCCATGTTCCTTCTAAACAAATAAGACCAAGATCTTTGATATCTAAATATACTAAAGAAGAATACTTGTGGAAAGTAACTCACCAACTATAACCTTTGAACTAAAGAAATGTTATAAACTTTTCTCTATTCAAGGTCTGTATCAGAACATACTGCCTCCCAACCCATAATCAATTATGATTATGGTTACATAGATACTTTATACATTTATTTGTCCTTTGAAAGTCTGATTAACAAAAATGTATCTTTACCAATTGCAGAGTAACAGGATGTGTGTATGTGTGTAAGAAGCAAAGGTATTGGATTAACTGTAGAAAAATTCAGTCTTTTGTTTCTCCTCTACTTTAAAATGTCACAAAATTTACATAGACCAAAGTTTAGTATCCTTCCAAATATAAATTTTTACAGTGTCACTTGGTAATAAAATGCTTATATACAAATGCAGTCTACCATTAAAAAACTCATAGTCTATTTCATGTACATATGTAATTACTGAAAGAAATAAAACATTCTGCCTCTAATCTTCCTCGCTTCCAAACTACCCTTTGTTGTCAGTTAGAGGAATTTTTCTAAAATGGAAACAAGAATATAACATGTTCTAACTTGAAGTCCTTCACACACTCCATGACTCATGATAAAGTTCAAATTTGTTGGGTTATCCCTTCAAATAGCTTTTTTAAAAAAATTATTTTTAATTGAAGGATAATTGCTTTACAATATTGTGTTGGTTTCTGCCAATACATCATCATGAATCAGACATAGGTATATGTATGTCCCCTCCCTCTTGAACCCCTGTCCCACTCCCACCCTATCCCACCCCTCTACGTTGTCATGGAGCCCCAGTTTGAGTTCCCAAGTCGTACAGCAAATTCACACTATCAGTTTTACATATGGTAGTGTATATGCATCCATTCTAGTTTCTCCATTTGTCCAACCCTCTCATCCCCTCACCCCCCATGTCCATAAGTCTGTTCTCTATGTCTGTATCTCCATTGCTGCCCTGAAAATAGGTTCAACAGTATAATTTTTCTAGATTCCATATATATGTGTTAATACATAATATTTGTTTTTCTCTTTCTGACTTATTCACTCTGTATAGGTCCATGCAAAAAAACTGACTCCTTAGAAAAGACACTGATGCTGGGAAAGATTGAAGGCAGGAGAAGAAGGGGATGACAGAAGATGAGATGGTTGGATGGTATCACCAACTTGATGGATATGAATTTGAGCAAGCTCCAGGAGTTGCTGATGGACAGGGAAGCCTGGGTGCTGCAGTTCATGGTTCTCAAAGAGCTGGACATGACTCAGTGACTGAACTGACAGGTCCAAATTGTATTTGACATGGTTCCTCCCTACATCTCCAACCTTAAACAGGAAGACATAGATCTTTTCATTTTCTGAATTAACCACTTTATTTGGGAGAATCTGGAGATAGTTAACAAAGGAAGTGATGTGAAAAAACTCTTAAAGGAGAGATGGACATTGACAAGTAGAGGAAAAAAGGGGTGCAAGTAAGTGTTCAGGGTGTGAGGTGTTACAGGCTAGGGCAAAGGATGAGAGCCAGAGAGGCATGGGTTGCCAGGAGCAGAGGAAGAGTTTACAAATGAGAATAAATGTAACTGTGAACCAGAATCTGGACAAAGGATGGAAGTTGCTACTTTTTAAATTCACAGATGGTTCCTAGATTTTTAGAATTAGAAAGGGTCTCAGAAATTGAAGCGAGGAGATGAAGAAGAAAAAAGTAAGCTTAATCCTCTAATACAACTCAGCTTTACAATTTTGTTCTACACTAACTATATTTCAGCAAAATTATTTTTCTGCTAGTAATAAATCCACCCAATGTTATTACACATTTAGTTACCACGTTAAATTCTGAAGCACATAGAAATCATTTCACATTCAATACTGTTAAGCCATCATTATTTCACATGTAATACTAAACAGTTAATAAATGGAGTCCTAGGTAGATGTACCCTTAATTCTTATGGTTAAAGCCATATTTTATAGCAATGGAAGATCACAAGCCTGTATTTTTAGTTTTAGTTGCTGAATAGTGATCCAGGTCATGGCTTACTTTTCCTTTCCAGTAATTATTTAGTACTGTTGATAGCGTTCATTTCCACTATGTCCTGTTTAAAAATGCAGTAATATATTTCTTTCCCAAATGTCATCTTAGTATTACATAGCACTTAAAACTTTCCCAATACATTTACAAAGAGCCTTGAGAGGAACAGAAGGAAAAGCTGATTCTCATTACTCTTTTGAAATTGAGACTAAAAACAAAAGATAAGAGTAGGAAATTACTTATATCCGAGCCAGCTTCCTATCATCATTAATGAAGTTATCTTCATCTCTTTGAGTTGTTTACTGTTCTGATTTAATATAAAAAGTTGCTGGTTCTTAAACACACTGTTTTCTTTTGAGGTTAGTATAAAGTAGATAATAAACTATCCATAAACCACAAAAATGAACATATAAATCTACTGTGCAGTTTTTATTATGCTTCAGACTTTTTATATTCCTCACGTATTGATCATGAATGACAGGTTTACATTTAAATCCTTTTTCTAAGCTTTGAAATTAAATTAAGATGATAAAGGAAGATAATTTTTACTGTTTTAAAGTGAATCTATTTTATACATTTCTATTAAGATTTATTAAGTGC
>SJYT01060664.1:680339-697899 GCA_006410635.1 Cephalophus harveyi
TCCCAAAAACCTATCTTAGTAAAATTTATTGAAAAGCATAATTTTATTAGTAACTTCATTAATTAGATTGTATTTACAAAATGCTTCCCCATAAAGTGTAAATTAAGTGTCCCTGCATGGGACAAAAGATTAACTATCATTTCTCTTTCTTTTACATCCTTCAAGGTAGTGGGGCTTATGCAGAGTCTCTATAGTTGTTTGCTATTTTTCACTGTGTCTTTAAGGTCCACCACACAGACATAACGATATCCACAGTTTGATTGAGTGCTACATTTCTTCCTTCTAATACAGCAGACTCAGCTTCATTCATTGGATTTGGAAGACATAGCTGAGAGTTCAAATGACAGTATATTATTCCTATAAATTTAAAAGACTGTTATCAACTATTTCACAATCCAGATAAAATAAAACCTTAACAGGAAGAGCTTTCAACTTAACTTGTCACATACCATGTGCTTTTCAGGCTCTATTCTTTTTCATGATATATTTTTGTATACTTTACAGCATTGCTGAAAATCAGGTATTTGAATCTTGTTTTCCAAGTTTTGTGTCCCTTCCCTTGTCATTGTATTTATCATTGAAGATACATCTAATGTCTCCGGTTAAAGGGCATAGAAAGCCCAGAGGCCTCTTGATCAACTCCTCGCCATGCACTTTAAGCAGAACCCTTTTCCCATTGTAGAGCGCACTAAAAAGAAAATTTCCCCCTGAAATTGGGACTTTTCTATTTAATGTATTTCTCACAGTGCCTTTATTCTTCCCTCACAACACTGCAAAGCTATGGCAACAGACCTCTAAGAGCTGCAAGACAGAACATCTTCCATTAGCAACAGTCCCAACTGGTCTCTGTGACCATTTATACCAGCACTTAGATATGCTTCTTTCCTGTGGAAGAGATACAGAAGATGTAATGGTCAGTCCCTGAAGCCAGAGCAAAACTCAGAGATGTGTTCATATGTATTTCTTTCTCTGTTTTGGGTCTGGTGTGAAGTGGTACCAGGAGGTAGCCTGCCACAACAGATAAGCAAAGCCAGATGCCAGTAAGATTGTTCTACTTGTCTATGGACAGAGCAGGTACTTTGCTGACACCTGGTTTTTGAGACAGCACTGGTTACTGGAAAGGAATCATTAATACATTGTATTTTATTTCTGCCTCTGAAAGGGCTAACAGCTATTTCATACTATTGTCATTTAATCTCTGTCCTTTAGTTTCTTTATCTGTTGACCAGAGATAAGAACAATTGCTTTTAAAGACCAGAAAAAGAAACACACAGGTGGGAGGCCAAGTGTAAAGATAAAATATTAAGCTACTGCCATGGTTTCAAATTTTGGCTAAATAATTTTATTACTATTTTTATTTATACTAGATATATAACCCAAATCAACAATCTGTAGTTATAGCTATGAGTTAACCTTCCTTAATCCACTGAGCTTAAAGTCTTCTTCAGGGTAATATCTTTTTCTGCTGCCAAAGGGAGTGTCTGAAAACATTAAACTGATCGTGCCATTTCTATGTTGCAAATAATTTAATAGCTCCCTTTAGTATAAAAGTCCAAATTCCCACTCAGAACACGTTAAGATTCTTCTGAAACTGGACCTTAACTACATTTATAATTGTATTTTCCACCACACTTCTAGGTACACGTTGAATTCTGCTGCTGCTGCTGTTTAGTCGCTTCAGTCATGTCCAACTTTGTGCGACACTATGAACCACAGCCCACTAGGCTCCTCTGTCTGTGGAATTTTTCAGGCAAGAGTACTGGAGTGGGTTGCCATGCCCCACTCTAGAGGATCTTCCCAACCCAGGTATTGAACACTGGGTCTCCTGCATTGCAGGCAGATTCTTTACCACTCAGTCACCAGGGAAGCCCTACATGTTGAGTTCTACCCACACTCAACTCCTGTAGCTACTAATCCAACACACCTATTCCTTTATTTACATTTCTGAATTCCTAGAGGTCAGAGACCATGGTGTGACCATCTTGTTTTCTTCAGGAGCCTTGGATGTAGAAGACTTTGAGACCTTGTGGGTTGAATGAGCTCATAACTCGTGTCATGCTTAGAGCTCACAAGGCATCACTACGTACCTCATCTCGTTTATTTATTTTTATTATTATTTATTTTTAAATTTTATTTTTACTTACTTAACAATACCGTATTGGTTTTGCCATACATTGACATGAATCCGCCACGGGTGTATACGAGCTCCCAATCATTCCATGTCCTGGCTATTATAAACAGTGCTGCAATGAACATTGGGGTACATGTGTCTCTTTCAATTCTGGTTTCCTCAGTGTGTATACCCAGCAGTGGGATTGCTGGGTCATAAGGCAGTTCTATTTGCAGTTTTTAAAGGAATCTCCACACTGTTCTCCATAGAGGCTGTACTAGTTTGCATTCCCACCAACAGTGTAAGAGGGTTCCCTTTTCTCCACACCCTCTCCAGCATTTATTGCTTGTAGACTTTTGGATTGCAGCCATTCTGACTGGTGTGAAATGGTACCTCATTGTAGTCTTGATTTGCATTTCTCTCCTCATCTCATTTAATTCTCACAACATGGCGAGTTGGGAGGGCAGGAATTACCATATTCTCCAGGAAACTGAAGTTTCTGCAGAGTAACCCATTCACCTGAGGTCTCAAAGCTGGCAAGTGATATAGCCAAGATTCTACCACCCTTTTACTAATCACCTTTTTATTAATTATTAATACCATGTATATATGGTTGTCATGTATAATGAATGACACTATGATCTTGGTGTCATTGTCATTTGCTTGTTTCTTTAGTTCCTTCTGGGGATTGTTACATATAGAAGTAGGATGGAAAAAATACATTTATTCAAATAAAATCATGGCTTACTGTAAAACTCCATTAATGACTCAATGTACAGCTAAATGCTCTCTGTATGAAATTAATTTGTTCAATTAACCGTACAAAAGTTGTTTGGCACCTTGTATTCATCCATTATGTATGTTTTCATTTACCCTTTTTGTAGATGAGTGGTACCCTCTGTGTGCTAGGCCCCCTGTTAGATGCTAGGAAACAAAATCTGAGCATCCTTCCCACAGGGAATTCTCTGTCTAGTGAAATAGGATCCTAGTAAGCTTGGGCTATCATAACGATATATCATCGACTGGGTGACTTAAACAACAGACACTTTTATTTTCCGGAGGCTAGAAGTTCAAGATCAGGGTGCTTACATTTTTAAAGTTAGGGTAGAAGTTTGTAAAAGATCAAATATTAATCATTTAAGTTTTCGCCAAAACAATTTTCTTTAAATAGAGTGTGTGCATGCCTGCTAAGTCACTTCAGTTGTGTCTGACTTTGTGAACCTATGGACTGTAGCCTGCTAGGCTCCTCTTTCCTACTTACTTCCTAAAAGTTATTTCAAATGTTAAAAATTTCCCACAGGTCTCCTCGATGCCTCTTCCACCTAACTGACAAAAGCCATATACGGCCGTTTCTGATGGCTACAATCTTCTAGTCTCAGATGGTGGCTGCTCAGAGAAAAATTCAACTCAAGCCTTGAGGAAGATCAATTCTTAGTTTTTGTTCAGAGTCTGAGTTTCTTTAAAGAAAAGTTAAAGCACTTGACAGTAAATGTAGTTGGCAACAGTATTAGAATAAAAGAATTTGAGTGCTGTCAGGGCATTTTTAGGCAATGGGAAGTATAGATCAGCAGCTTCAGTTCAGTTCAGTTCAATCGTTCAGTCATGTCCAACTCTGCGACCCCATGGGCTGCAGCATGCCGGGCTTCCCCGTCCATCACCAACTCCCAGAGTTTACCCAAACTCATCTCCATTGAGTCGGTGATGCCATCCAACTGTCTCATTTCTGTCATCCCCTTCTCCTCCTGCCTTCAGTCTTTCCCAGCATCAGGGTCTTCTCAAATGAGTCAGCTGTTCACATCAGGTGGCCAAAGTATTGGAGCTTCAGCTTCAACATCAGTCCTTCCAAAGAACACCCAGGACTGGTCTCCTTTAGGATGGACTGGTTGGATCACCTTGCAGTCCAAGGGACTCTCAAGAGTCTTCTCCAACACCACAGTTCAAAAGCATCAGTTCTTCAGTGCTGAGCTTTCTTTATAGTCTAACTCTCACATCCATACATGACTACTGGAATAACCATAGCTTTGACTAGATGGACCTTTGTTGGCAAAGTAACAGCTTCAGAAGTTACTAAAATTTGGAGACCAATTTGGAAATCACTTTGAAATGACCTCCATCATTCAGGTGATGTGTTCTTTACTCCTGGAATGGGAGGAATGCTAAAGATCAGAATGCACTTTTAACACTGTGGCTGAGAACTCAGGTCTTGGACTCTGATAGTTTGCTGCCAAATTACTGCTCCAGGAATTTCTTTATCACTTTGGGTAAGACATTCAAAAGCTCTAGGCTCAACAGGAGCATTGGTAACATGGAGATAAAAACGATTTCAGAGTTCTAGTTGAGGATTAAGTGGGATAATGTATAAAGGGCTGATCAGATACCCGACATTCACTCCATCCTCAGGAAGTACTACTTAATATTATTATTAATGTTATCATTATTAGCTTATGTACAAAAACTGGCAGGCTTGCCTTTCACCAGTTGTTGGTTTCTTAAACAACTATCAATCACAGTCTTTTCCACTGTACACATAGAATACTTGATAAAACATAAGGGGTCTATTTAATGGCTTAAAAAAAAAATTCACTAGTAAGAGTCAGGAAAAAGCACCTGGTGACTGTTAGTGTATTCACCGTCTACAGGAAATTCAATTCAATGAAAAAAGGAAATCCAACATCAGTCTGGAACAACTGTCAGACTCTAACATTGATTTTCGTGAGTGTGGAGTGATAATCTTTAAGCCAAGTTTCTTAGAGAGAAAGCTTTACAAGGGGGTTGTCTGATAGTTAAGTCTGTTTTAAAAGATATTTCTGTAAACATGCTAAAGTGCTTCCTGCCTTGGACTAGTTCTTGCTGAATGACAGGTCACTGTACAGCCTGAGTGCCTGGAGCTGAAAACGCAGGAAGCTATAGCTCATTCTTAATGAATAAATCATGTGTGTTCCTGCTGTCAATTCTGCTAACGCTTTTGTAGAAGCCAAGGCTAATGCCGTGGTAAACTATCAATAATTAGGACCAAGCGGGTCAGCTATTTAGTATCCTGACATAGTGGTCACATCTGTTTCTGCATATATTTCTTCTAAAGCACTCGAGTACAACTTAGAAAAAAACTAGTTCCTAGCACGCATCATTTTTTTTTTTAACCAAAACTTTTTCATGGGAGGAAACAAAACATCCATAAAGCAAACTAGTTTTGAATAATAAAGATAACTCTCTCATGTCATGCTAAGTTGCTTCAGTCGTGTCCAAGTCTTTGTGACCCTATGAACTGTAGCCCACCAGCCTCCTCCCTGTCCATGAGATTCTCCAGGCAAGAATACTGGAGTGGATAGCCATTCCTTTCTCCAGGGGATCTTCCGATCCAGGGGTTGAACCAGGTTTCCTGCAGACAGATTCTTTCCCATCTGAGCCACCAGGGAAGCCTAGCTGTCATTAGAGGCATTTAATTCTTAAATTATTTATTAACATTGGATTGAATGTCTTATATTTAAAACTTCATTAGTGGCCATAGCAATCTTGGCAGTGTATCTACAATGTTAGTAGGAAAAGGAAAAAAGAGCTTGGAACAACAAGATAAAAGGGAAAAAAAAATAGGCACTTTATCTTTTCAAAAAGAATCTAAATTAATCACTCCATTTTGGAAGGAAAACATGTTATTTTTAAGGAATGTACAAATCAAACATATGCTTAGCAATTTATTTTATATAAATTTATGTGACTTTTACACACATTCATTTTATACAAGCAGTTATAATCTCCCTTTAAAGATAGAGATGTAAATCAGTAACTAAAAGCAACATACATGTCTTCTCATTTTAAAATGATTTTTAATGCTTAATCTTATTCTGTTTGAAGTCATAAGTTTACCCAGTATTTGTTTTAAATTTTATATAAATTTATGTGACTTTTACACACATTCATTTTATACAAGCAGTTATAATCTCCCTTTAAAGATAGAGATGTAAATCAGTAACTAAAAGCAACATACATGTCTTCTCATTTTAAAATGATTTTTAATGCTTAATCTTATTCTGTTTGAAGTCATAAGTTTACCCAGTATTTGTTTTAATTCTTAATTGCACTGAAAACCTTTTCTTCATTTAGCAAGTATCTGCACATTTTGGGCAATTTTGGCTTTCATACAGATTTTTTTCTTATACAAAAACATTCATTCAGTAGATATAACTGTGAAGCTAGAACTACACTTTTTATAGACATACTTGGACTAATAATCATGTGATTCTTATCATAAGGAAGCTTTATTATTAAATTAGATAAGACAGGTGAATTCATTTTTTTTTTGCCCCTGTTTTAGTTTCCTGAGCCATACAGCAAATTCCTGTTGGCTATCTATTTTACATACATTATTTTTACAATAAAGTATGATAATGCTAGGATAAAGGCTTTCATAGGATCTGAGATGAGCACAGAAGAGAGGCAGTTAAGTCATTTAGACTGGTGTTCAGTTCAGTTCAGTCACTCAGTCGTGTCCGACTCTTTGCGACCCCATGAATTGCAGCACGCCAGGCCTCCCTGTCAACTGTTTCCACTGTTTCCCCATCTATTTCCCATGAAGTGATGGAACCGGATGCCATGATCTTAGTTTTCTGAATGTTGATCAAAGCATAATTAGAATAGTTCAGGTAGGAGAATAATAGGATGTTAAACTAGAGTATTAGGCACAGTCCTGATCACAAATGGCCTTGTGGGTTAAATTGAAGCACTTGATTTTGATTAGAGAGCTAAAGGAGGCAGCCAAGAATCTGAAAGAGAAGTAATGTGTGATTAGATATGCACTTTCAGAAACTTCATCCTCTTCAGGGGTAGAGGATAAATATTAGAGTGATGAGGTTAGAGGTAAAAGACAAGTTAGTAGGTTGCTGCTATAGGTAAATAATAAAGGATGGTTTCTGGATTAATGTAGTAGTTTATAATGATAGCAAACTTGCATGGAAGTTGACATATTTGCTGCTGCTGCTGCTGCTGCTGCTGCTAAGTCGCTTCAGTCATGTCCGACTCTGTGCGACCCCATAGACGGCAGCCCACCAGGCTCCCCCGTCCCTGGGATTCTCCAGTCAAGAACACTGGAGTGGGTTGTCATTTCCTTCTCCAATGCATGAAAGTGAAAAGTGAAAGGGAAGTCTCTCAGTCGTGTCCGACTCTTCGCTACCCCATGGACTGCAGCCTACCAGGCTCCTCCGTCCATGGGATTTTTCAGGCAAGGGTACTGGAGTAGGGTGCCATTGCCTTCTCCATGACATATTTGAGAGGTCCTTAAAGTATAAACTCAAAATTACTTGGTAATGTGGCTGGTAAGGAGGGAGAGGGAGAAAATATGAGCAAATCCTGCATTTCCCAAATTAATTTTTCTAAAATAGACACATCACTGAGATGAACTGTTGACTATTTTTTGAACGCTATTAGGTGGAATTGTAAATAATACTCAAGTTTTAAGTATGTGTGTATTCATGTGGTTTGAGTGCAAAAATTAAGAACACTGTTCTAGTTTCCTGTGGCTGCTGTAACAAACTACCACAAACGTAGTGACTTAAAACCATAGAAAGTTACTATCTTACAGTTTTGGATTTTGAAATTCTACGATCTCTACCATTGAACTACCATGATGTAGAAAAAAGTATTAGATTTACATTTTTTCTTTTAGGAATAATGAGACCAAAAATACAACACATTGGTTTGCAAACACTGGATAAAAAATAGCAAAAGAGAGTGATCCTTGAAAAACAGGAAAGCAATTGACATAGGTGACCACAACAAATGCCCTAGTATAGGACAGTTTGCAGAATGCAGTGAAGGCGGGGAAATCAAACAGAGCCTGGCTGTCTTGGGGAGGTAAAGATCAGAGTTTGAGGAGATCAACTAGTTAGAATTTTGGGGACAGCATAATGGAGAAAAAGCAAATAAATCAACAAGGCCCTGAAGATCTTTAGAAAGGATCTCTTGAGTTTAGGGGTAAGTATCGATCTACAGATATGAGAGAGAAAAAACTATTCTAAGCCAAAGGGTGGGGGTGTATAAAACAGTAGGTCAAACAATTCCCTTCATAACATTTGGGAACAAGGTAAGGTCCTCAGAAATATATCACCTGACCTGTTCATGGAAAATCTATGCAAGTCAGAAGGCAATCAAATAGTATCTTTGAAATATTAAAAGGGGGAAGAAACTGTGAATTTAGGATTATATACCATTAAAAATATCTTTCAAAATTGAAAGTGAAATAAAGATTTTCAGACCACCAAAAGAAAGTTCACTCCCAGCAGGGCTAGATTACTACACACACACACACACACACACACACACATATATATACATGTATATATGTATACATTCATATATACATATATACACATATATACATATATACACACACATATATACACACATGCACACAATGCTGCTGCTGCTGCTGCTGCTGCTGCTAAGTCGCTTCAGTCATGTCCGACTCTGTGCGACCCCATAGACGGCAGCCCACCAGGCTCCCCCGTCCCTGGGATTCTCCAGTCAAGAACACTGGAGTGGGTTGTCATTTCCTTCTCCAATGCATGAAAGTGAAAAGTGAAAGGGAAGTCTCTCAGTCGTGTCCGACTCTTCGCTACCCCATGGACTGCAGCCTACCAGGCTCCTCCGTCCATGGGATTTTTCAGGCAAGGGTACTGGAGTAGGGTGCCATTGCCTTCTCCATGACATATTTGAGAGGTCCTTAAAGTATAAACTCAAAATTACTTGGTAATGTGGCTGGTAAGGAGGGAGAGGGAGAAAATATGAGCAAATCCTGCATTTCCCAAATTAATTTTTCTAAAATAGACACATCACTGAGATGAACTGTTGACTATTTTTTGAACGCTATTAGGTGGAATTGTAAATAATACTCAAGTTTTAAGTATGTGTGTATTCATGTGGTTTGAGTGCAAAAATTAAGAACACTGTTCTAGTTTCCTGTGGCTGCTGTAACAAACTACCACAAACGTAGTGACTTAAAACCATAGAAAGTTACTATCTTACAGTTTTGGATTTTGAAATTCTACGATCTCTACCATTGAACTACCATGATGTAGAAAAAAGTATTAGATTTACATTTTTTCTTTTAGGAATAATGAGACCAAAAATACAACACATTGGTTTGCAAACACTGGATAAAAAATAGCAAAAGAGAGTGATCCTTGAAAAACAGGAAAGCAATTGACATAGGTGACCACAACAAATGCCCTAGTATAGGACAGTTTGCAGAATGCAGTGAAGGCGGGGAAATCAAACAGAGCCTGGCTGTCTTGGGGAGGTAAAGATCAGAGTTTGAGGAGATCAACTAGTTAGAATTTTGGGGACAGCATAATGGAGAAAAAGCAAATAAATCAACAAGGCCCTGAAGATCTTTAGAAAGGATCTCTTGAGTTTAGGGGTAAGTATTGATCTACAGATATGAGAGAGAAAAAACTATTCTAAGCCAAAGGGTGGGGGTGTATAAAACAGTAGGTCAAACAATTCCCTTCATAACATTTGGGAACAAGGTAAGGTCCTCAGAAATATATCACCTGACCTGTTCATGGAAAATCTATGCAAGTCAGAAGGCAATCAAATAGTATCTTTGAAATATTAAAAGGGGGAAGAAACTGTGAATTTAGGATTATATACCATTAAAAATATCTTTCAAAATTGAAAGTGAAATAAAGATTTTCAGACCACCAAAAGAAAGTTCACTCCCAGCAGGGCTAGATTACTACACACACACACACACACACACACACACATATATATACATGTATATATGTATACATTCATATATACATATATACACATATATACATATATACACACACATATATACACACATGCACACATATATGTATGCATGCTAAATTACCTCATTTGTGTCCAACTCTTTCTGACCCTATGGACTGTAGCCTGAAAAGCTCCTCTGCTCATGGGATTCTCCAGGCAAGAATACTGGAGTGGGTTGCCATGCCCTCCTCCAGGGGATCTTCCCAACCCAGGGATCAAACCCATGTCTCTTATGTCTCCTGCCTTGGCAGTTGGGTTCTTTATAGCTAGGACTACCCAGGAAGCCCTGAATTTATATAAATTCAGTAAGCAGAAATAAAATTATATCACATAAAAATATGGAGCTACAAAAAAGTATTAAGGCCTTAAAGGAAAGATAACTATTTAGATAAGAAACAAGAAAAATAAGAGTAAGTTAGCCATAATGTCATAGAATCAGGAAAAAATAAAGAGCAGAGGTCAATGGAAAAAAAACCTGAAAACCATTAGAGAACAATTGTTGTTACTGTTGTTATTGTTATTTGATGTTTAGTCTCTAGTTTTGTCGAACTCTTTTGTGACCCCATGGACTGTAGCCCACCAGGCCCCTCCGCCCATGGGACTTCCCAAGCAAGAATACTGGAGTGTGTTGCCATTTTCTGCTCCAGGGGATCTTCCTGACTCAGTGATTGAACCCATGTCTCCCACGTTGGCAGGCAGATTCTCTACCAGTGAGCCACCAGGGATGCCCTGGAGAAAAAAATAGTGGTTTCTAATTCTGATTTCTCTGAATAAATCGATGCCGCTGATTACTGTGTACTTTTAAAGATCAAGAAAATAGGAGACACACTATCAGTGTCAGGAATGAAAGAGATCACAAAGCTAGAAACTCTATAGATAATAATACTGAGGGAAATTATTAACAATTTTAAGCCAATAAATTTTGTAACTGGATAAATTCTTTAAAAGACTTGAATTGGCAAATGCCACTCAAGAATGCGAAAATATGAGTGCCGTCAATTACAAAAGTGAAGTCACTCAGTCGTGACTCTTTGCGACCCCATGGACTGTAGCCTACCAGGCTCCTCTGTCCATGGAACTTTCCAGGCAAGAGTACTGGAGTGGGTTACCATTTCCTTCTCCAGGGGATCTTTCTGACCCGGGTCTCCCGCATTGCAGGCAGAAGCTTTACTGTCTGAGCCACCAGGGAAGCCACAATTAGAGGCTAAATTGTATTGTCATCCAGCTTCCCCTCCAAATTTATATGTTAATGTTCTAACTTCCAGGACCTCAGAATGTGACAGTGTATGGAGACAGGACCTTTAAAGAGGTAATTATGGTAAAATAAGGTTGTGAGGGTGGGCCCTAATCCAATCTGACTGGGTTGTTACAAGCAAAGGAAATTTGGATACACAAAGAGAGAGCAGGAGCTTGGACACACAGAGAAAAGATCTTGTGTGGACAGAGTGAGAAAGGGGCCATCTGCAAGCTGCAGAGGGAGGTCTCAGGGGAAGTCAAACCTGCCAACACCTTGGTCTTGGACTTCCAGCCTCAAGACTCTGAGAAAATAGAGTGTTGTTGAAGCTACCCAGTGTGGTATTTTTTTAATGGCAGTCCTAGCAGATGAGTTCTGCTTCAGATCTATTTACATTAATTAAATTCTTCTGATTAAAAAATCTTATAGAAAATAGGATCAGATAGCTTTGCTTGTAAACTCTTCCAAATATTCAAAGCTTTATTTGATTCCAATTCTACACAAAATCTTCCGGAAAGCAGGAAAGATGGGAACACCTTGTAATTTATTTTATAAGGCCAGTTCTACTCTGATACCAAAACCAGACAAAATCATTCGTCAGAAAGAAAAATTGCAGCTTATTCTTTTTCATGAATGTAAACACAGAGTCCTTAAAAACATTTTAGGAAATCAAATCAATAAATAAAAGGATATTGTGAAAGGCAGAATAATGACTTTTCCAAATGTCCATCTTGTAATATCTTAAGTTGTTTTTTTTTTCCCCCACCATTATGGCTAAATTTTCTTTAAAATTTGAAGCAAGCAAACAAAAAACCCCAAGTTCCGAAGGATATTTACAGCTTGATTACCACTTATATAAAATGTAATAACCTGCAAAAGAGTACTCTTAAGGTATATGTTCATAGGTAGTAAATGACTTGCACAGATATGATAAACACAAAACCTCATATGTGAGGAAAGAGTTCACAAGCAAGGATGGGTATCCAGGAGCTAATCTCTGGAAACTATTAACATGTTACTTTACATGGCAAAACTTCATAAATTAAGAATCGTAAAATGGGTCATATCATAGGTAGTTTGATAGGTCATATATCTTTAGTTTTTTAAGGAACCTCCATACTGTTTTCCATAGTGACTGTATCTGGACCTAGAGTCTGTTATACAGAATGAAGTAGGGCAGAAGAACAGATACCATATATTAACACATCTATGTGGAATCTAGAAAAACGGTACCGATGAACCTATTTCCAGGGCAGGAATAGAGATGCAGATGCAGAGACTGGACATGTGGACGTGGGGAAGGGAGAGGGTGGTTTTGGATGAACTAGGAGATGAGCTTGACATATATACACTATCATGTGTAAAACAGTGGGAGCCTGCTGTATAGTGTGGTGCTTTGTGGTGACCTAGAGGGGTGGGAGGGGGGATGGGAGAGAGGTCCAAGAGGGAGGGGATATATGTATACATATAGCTGATTCACTTCACTGTATAGCAGAAACTAACACAACATTGTAAAACAACTACACCCCAATTTTTTAAAAAAAGAATCATAAAATGGGGAAATCCTAGTGGGCCCAGTGTAACCACATGGGTCTTTAACAGGGAAAGAGGGAGACAGAAGAGAGAGGGGCAGATGTGACTACATACAAGTGATCAGAGAAATGTTGAGTTGCTGACTTTGAAGATGGAGGATGGGGAACACAAGGAAAGCGATGGCCTTGGAAGCTGGACAAAGTAAGGAAATAGATTCTCCTTCAAAGATTCCAGAAAGGTACACAAGCCTGCCAGCATCCTTACTTCAGGCCAGTAAGGCCTGCGTCAAACTTCTAACCTACAGGAGCTAATAATTTGCATTGTTTTAAGCCAGTGAATTTGTGGAATTTGTTTAGAAAAATAATACAGATATTTTATTACATTCAAGTAGGATACCTGCCAGGGATGTTTATATACAAAAGGTAACAACAACAGCAATAAAAACGTAATCATCTCTACAGATACAAAGGAACTGTTTGATAATGACAACACCCACTCAAAACCAAAGTTCTAGCAAGCAAAAATATATCTACTAAAAACCTGCAGTTATCGTATCCTAGGTGGTACAATATTGACTTTTATTTTAACTGCCTAGATCAAGAACAAGGCAAGGATACTCACTTTCATGGGAATAATCAACATTGCATTGGATCCTAGTTAGTGCAAAAATACAAGAAAAAAATCATGTATATTTTATAGATGAGATAATCATCTGTGAAGAATTTCTAAATAATTTGTTTATAAAACAAATAAGCTAATATAACAAAGCCACAGAAAACAAGTTAATATACAAAATTTATGTAAGTTACTATAAATTAATGAGGAACACTTGGAAATCAAAGTTTTTTCAAAAACAATACATTGGAAAATGAAAAAGATAAATATTATATGTATCCAAAAGTAGGAAATCACAGACTGGAGTGGGTAGCCCTCCCCTTCTCAGGGGATCTTTCCTGACCCAGGGATCGAATCCAGGTCTCCCAAATTGTAGGCAGATTCTTTACTGTCTGAGACATCAGGGAAGTCCAAGAATACTGGAGTGGCGAGCCTAACCCCTCTCCAGGGGATCTTCCTAACCCAGATGTCCAACCCCTGTCTCTTATACACATCTTTCATTTGAAATGATGTATTCTGTATTTTTGAAACAGAATATTTCAGGAAAAAGATGCCATAAAAGGTAAAAGCCAAGAAATGAATTAAAAATATCATTAATATCTAGAATATGGATGGATAGCTATATGCACTTATATACCTACACATAAATTAATAGGACAAAAGCAACAAGAAAACTCTATATATAGTTGGAAAAATGACACCAACAGGCATCATTTGTTAAAATAGAGAAAATAAAATGAATAAACAGTATAAAATATCTCGTACTCCTGATAAGTGAAAGTGAAAGTGAAGTCGCTCAGTCGTGTCCGACTCTTTGCGACCCCATGGACGGTAGCCTACCAGGCTCCACGGCCCATGGGATTTTTCCAGGCAAGAAT
This sequence comes from Cephalophus harveyi, assembly GCA_006410635.1. NCBI lineage: Eukaryota > Metazoa > Chordata > Mammalia > Artiodactyla > Bovidae > Cephalophus > Cephalophus harveyi. Next base: position 694,501 of record SJYT01060664.1, read on the forward strand.
ACTGGAGTGGGCTGCCATTTCCTTCTCCAGGGGATCTTCCCAGCCGAGGGATCAAACCTGAGTCTCCTGCATTGCAGACAGACGCTTTACCGTCTGAGCCACTAGGGAAGCCCCTACTCCTGATAAGCAGGTGCTAATTTATCATATTAATTAGATAGGTAAAACCAAAAAATCTGGAATGTATGTAAAGCAAGAACTTCTCTGAATTATTGATTCAGAGTGATTATCAATACCTTGTGAATGTTGGTGTTATTTACACCATAAACTTTAGCTTTGTACTTTTAGATGTAAAACCTAGACCTCCAGGCTCTAGCTTATATGCAAAAAAACAAAAAAAACCAAAAAACCCATGTACACAATGATTCATTAAAATCTGGCTTAGTTTTAATTGAAAACTGTATTCATCTATATGTTCATCAACAGCATAAAAGAAAACTGATGTGCAATGGATTAATGTAACACAGTGGAAAATAACTAAAATGAATGAACTAGCAGGATGTATATGAATATGGACAAGTTTAGAGATATAGCTTTTAGTGCCCCAAAGCAAAATAAGTAATAATATATACAATATACTATTTTATAAGTTTAAAAATATTCAAAATAAAATAGTATGGCTATATAAGTGTATAGTAAAAATATAAAAAATTTTCACCTGAATGAAAATCATCAAATTCAGACTTCTGTATATCTCAGAGGAGGGATGGAGGGAAGTAAAATGAGGGAGGGAGAAACAATTCAAAGATTATAAGAGATTCAAAACAAACTGGGCAAAATGTTAAGGTGTCCTGAACCTGGGTGTGTTTATATTGATAAAACAAAGCTTATAACATTTTTCTTTGCACTTCTCACTGTTTGGATTATTTAATAATAAAATAGATGATTTAAAAGAGAAGTTGCTATTATCTTTATCAAATAGTTTTGGTTGATTTTCTTTAACTTCATTTTAGTGATAATTTATGTGCTAATTAACAAGTTCACAGCTAAGTGAGACAGCACTGCATGCCAGTTAAACCTCTTCTTATCCAATCTACTGCTTTACTGTTATATGAGTTGTTCCACTGAGAATTGTTCAACTGTAAAGTTAGAGCCTTTGAGGACAAAAAAAACCTATATTTGATTGTATTCAATTTAAGTCATACTTTGTGTGCATAACCTTTTGCCAGCTGCCTCTCTCCATTTCCGCTGACTTTAGCACCCCCTTCAGACAATAGTTCTGAACCTTTAAAAGCCCAGAAACTTGCTTTTACTGTCACATGACACAAGAGATTCTGTTTACATGTGGATGACTTACTGACAATTATTTTAATACCACTTATAAAAAGTCCTTTGTGGATCTATGTCTTCTGCTATCTTGGTAATTCCAGTGCTGAGATGGAAGACTGTTAAATTGTAAAAGCACATCTGAATTTTATCCTCACCATAAAAATAATTGTTGGAAAGTTCCTGTAAAAGAAACCAAAAGATAAAGAGTCCACCTGGAATATGTAGGTTTAGCTGCTTATGAGTTATTGCTGTAAATCAGTTGAGGAATGTAGCAATGAATTTTAGCAAAATGTAAGGTTGCTATATTTGTTTCATTTGGTGTCCGGTGATTCTATTACATTCTTTAATAGTGTAGAAACCTGGGTTTTAATATTATCTTTATTATCTTATTCTGGTTCTTTTAATCTCTAAACTATGGACAATAGTATTTAACTGGTTTTAGAAAGCTTTGTAGTGTTGTAATATCTCTGATTCTCTAATAATAGTTATCTTCCTCTTTTAAAAAGGAGAAATGAAGCAGAAACATTAAAAAAAAAAAGTGTTGTCTAGGCATTCATGAAGAATTCGGCTGTCTGGACTTTTCATTTCATTATACACCCTAAAATTATTCTATTATTTGGGCAAATTTAAATAGGTTTTAAATTATTAAGTAAGATCCCCTCTTCCCTGGAGAAAAGATTTTGAGAATTAATTGCAATAGGTTTAATAATACAGAAGTCCTATCAAATATGGGGCTGGTGCACTGGGATGACCCAGAGAGATGGTATGGGGAGGGAGATGGGAGGGGGGTTCAGGATTGGGAACACGTGTACACCCGTGGCGGATTCATGTTGATGTATGGCTAAACCAATACAGTATTGTAAAGTAAAATAAAGTAAAATAAAGTAAAATAAAAAAATAAATAAAACCCTTGAAAACTCATGCATTTCATTCACACAGACTCATTCCTGGAAAAAATTTTAATCATCTGGATCTATATTTCAGAGTAGTGCAAATATCTCAATATAAAACATATTAACATAACATTTTATCACTTTGGAGAAAGGCAACCCTAATCCATAAATTCAGGAACAAAAAAAATCAAGTCGTCTGCCCTTATAGAAACAATTTAAGGTAGGATTTTCAAGGTGGAAAAAACTCAAAAGTTGAGCCAGATGTTTCAATAACCTAGGCTGATTTTTGGGTCTTTGTAATGAAACAAAAATCAGGTAAATTTTTCATGACTTGAGGTTTCATTACGATCTTTGCTGCCTCCAATTACTGACAGCTGTTACTCAATCACACATCATGTTATAAATTCATACCTTCTGTTCCACAATCAAAATCAATGCCACAGGAAAGGAAATGAAAGAGAATCTACTTTACATCTAGGCCTGTTTCAACCAGGGCCTCATACCATTAAATGAATATTAATTTCCCATCAAATGAAATCGATATTCAGTAAGTTAATACTCATGAGAGAAGCTATAATTTGGAAATTACTTATAAGTGTAAAGCCTTGGAAATGATGAATGGTGCCCTTTTCAGTGCCATGAAAGTGAAAGTCACCCAGTAACGTCTGACTCTGTGACCTCATGGGCTAGAGCCTGCCAGGCTCCTCTGTCCATGGAATTCTCTAGGCCTGAATGCTGGAGTGGGTAGCCCTCCCCTTCTCAGGGGATCTTTCCTGACCCAGGGATCGAATCCAGGTCTCCCAAATTGTAGGCAGATTCTTTACTGTCTGAGACATCAGGGAAGTCCAAGAATACTGGAGTGGCGAGCCTAACCCCTCTCCAGGGGATCTTCCTAACCCAGATGTCCAACCCAGGTCTCCTGCACTGAAGACATTTTCTTTCTCAGCTGAGCTATCAGGGAAGCCTCTTCCAGTGCCATATAGGAGTTAATTTGATTTCTTTTTTTAAATTTCAAGTAATATAAAATATCAGTTCAGTTCAATAGCTCAGTCATGTCTGCTCTTTGCAACCCCATGAACCACAGCATGCCAGGCCTCTCTGTCCATCACCAACTCCCACACGTTACCCAAACTCATGTCCATCGAGTTGGTGATGCCATCCAGCCATTTCATCCTCTGTCGTCCTCTTCTGAGCCCATGCGCAATCTTTCCCAGCATGAGGGACTTTTCCAATGAGTCAG
>SJYT01060664.1:707451-750136 GCA_006410635.1 Cephalophus harveyi
TGTGGTGTTGGAGAAGACTCTTGAGAGTCCCTTGGACTGCAAGGAGATCCAACCAGTCCATTCTGAAGGAGATCAGTCCTGGGATTTCTTTGGAAGGAATGATGCTAAAACTGAAACTCCAGTACTTTGGGCACCTCATGCGAAGAGTTGACTCATTGGAAAAGACTGATGCTGGGACGGATTGGGGGCAGGAGAAGGGGACAACCGAGGATGAGATGGCTGGATGGCATCACTGACTCAATGGACGTGAGTCTGAGTGAACTCCGGGAGTTGGTGATGGGCAGGGAGGCCTGGTGTGCTGCGATTCATGGCATCGCAAAGAGTTGGACACAACTGAGCAACTGAACTGAACTGAACTTTACTGACATCCAATCCCACTGGAAGTAACTTCTTCACTGTAAATTATTTGTGCATTGCATTCTTCTGGATGTAGTTGATGAAGCTAGTCAATATTTTTTTGCCTTTACTTGGCAAGAGAAACATTCATCCATATACTGAAAACTAATAAAATGCTGTAAATCCATCATACATTTTCAACTGAAACAAAAAGGTTCAACCTGAAAGTTGAGAATTATGTTTTATTTTGTGAATATACTGAAGACTTCAGCCCAGAAGACACCCTGTCAGATAGCTCCGAGGGACTAATCTGAAGATGTAAGAGAGGAACGAGGATATATATGTTTTTGAAAAAAAAAAAAAAAAAAATTCAAAAGACAAAGTAACTTCCTCCCCCCCCCCCAAAAAAAAACAGGTAGTTGATATTCAAAAGATGATTGCTAATGAAAGAAAACCAGATATCTCAAGCTAATAAGTGTAACAGTTTCTGTGAGAGGGAAGATGCCACAGTCTAGGCACCCTGAGATCATCCCTTTGATGTGCACTTTAACTCTCTAGGGCCAGTGTCAGGCTTTTCTCTGTCCTAAATCCTCTCAAGATGCACATTCTGGGGTTGCTGTAGTGGTTGATAGTTTGAATGCTAAAACAACCCTTTGTTTACTGATGTAGCAGGCAATATTTTTTCATTCACAACATCAATTTAAAAAAAGAAAAAGAAAGAAAAAGAAAAAAGAGTATAAATGTAGAATCAGACCTACCTGGGGTGACATGCCAACTCCTATCTTACAAGCTCTGTGATCTTGGGCATCTTTATTAATCTATCTAAGCCTGTTTCTTTGTGTATAAAAGAGGATAATGATACTTTGTGTATGTGAGTTGCTCCATCGTGTCTGACTCTTTGTGATCCCATGGGACTATAGCCTGTTAGGCTCCTCTGTCCATGAAATTCTCCTGGAAAGAATACTGGAGTTGTTAGCCATTTCCTTCTTCAGGGGTCTTCCCGACCCAGGGATCAAACCCAGGTCTCTGGTATAGCAGGCATATTCTTTACCATTTGAACCACCAGGGAAGTCCCTAATGATACACTGCAAAGATTAAATATGATCCCTATAAACAGATTAGCATCATGATTGGTACCTGAGAACTATTAGGTCTCAAGGTATGTGGAGTTCTATCTTCCTATTTAAAATCAAAGGGAGGGGAGGAAAGCAAGAACAGGGAAATAACTTTTTTTTTTTCATAATTTTATGCTTCAGACTTACTTCCCCTTATTTAGTGCTTTATACTTAATCCACAACGCTTGGAATAGTTGTGTTTTTATATTTATTTCCTATTTTAAGAATGATGCTTTTATATTTATTTATTTTTTAATTCAAGGATAATTGCTTTATAGAATTTTGTTGCTTTTTATCAAATCTCAGCATGAATCAGCCATGAAAGTGAAAGTTGCTCAGTCATGTCTGACTCTTTGCTACCCCATGGATTATACAGTCCATGGAATTCTCCAGGCCAGAATACTGGAGTGGGTAGCCTTTCCCCTCTCCAGGGGATCTTTCCAACCCAGAGATCCTACCCAGGTCTCCCAGACTGCAGACAGATTCTTTACCAGCTGAGCCACAAGGGAAGCCCAAGAATATTGGAGTGGGTAGCCTATCCCTTCTTCAGCGGTTCTTCCCAATTCAGGAATTGAACTAGGGTCTACTGCATTACAGGTGAATTCCTTACCAACTGTGCTATCAGGGAAGCCCATGACAAACCTAAACAATATATTAAAAAGAAGAGACATTGCTTTGCTGACAAAGGTCCATCTAGTCAAAGCTATGGTTTTTCCAGTAGTCATGTATGGATGTGAGAGTTGGATCATAAAGAAACATGAGTGCCAAAGAATTGATGCTTTCAAACTGTGGTGTTGGAGAAGACTCTTGAGAGTCCCTTGGACTGCAAGGAGATCCAACCAGTCAATCCTAAAGGAAATCAGTCCTGAATATTCATTGGAAGGACTGATGTTGAAGATGAAGCTCCAATTCTTTGGCTGCCTGATGCGAAGAACTAACTCATTAAAAAGACCCTGATGATGGAAAAGATTGAAGGCAGGAGGAGAAGAGGGCGGCAGAGGAAGAGATGGTTGGATGACATCACTGCCTAGATGGACATGAGTTTGAGCAACCTCCGGGAGTTGGTGATGGACAGGGAAGCCTGGCATGCTGCAGTCCATGGGGTCACAAAGAGTTAGACACGACTGAGCGACTGAATTGAGCTGAACTCACTTGTTCCACTTGTCCTTGTCCTTGTGGTAATTCCACAAATTACCACCCAGGGAAGCCTGTTCATATTGCTCTTAGACATTTTAAACTACTTCATGGACAATTTCCTGGTGGCTCAGATGGTAAAGCGTCTGCCTGCAGTGCGGGAGACCTGGGTTCAATCCATGGGTCGGGAAGATCCCCTGGAGAAGGAAATGGCAATCCACTCCAGTACTCTTGCCTGGAAAATTCCATGGACAGAGGAACCTTGTAGGCTGTAGTCCATGGGGTTGCGAAGAGTTGGATACGACTGAACGATTTCACTTCACTTGACTTCAATGGACAATTCAAGGTCTGGAAATGAAATTCACATTACTTCCTCCTCTTACAGATAGAAATATGTTTTAGTTTTGGTGTGTATGTTTTCACACTGCACTGAAGACTTCCTTTGCAGACAGGCTACTGCCTCTTCTGTGGCTAATGTCCTTTGTACCCCTACCTGAGGAACTCCTCTCAAACTTCATAGTGATGGAGGAACCCATTGTACCAGGCAGGTACTTTGACAAGTTTGTGCTATTTTGCCAGTTTTTCAGCACTTTCACTGTGCTTTCCTCAGCCTTTGGTTTAAAACATTAAAGGCATTATTGGAAGACTCAGTTGGCAGCATTTGTAGAGGTACTCCAAATACTTTGGCCAAGAGCATTGCTGTTGGTCCTTCTATAGTTGAGATCCACCTGCTTTGGACACTCAGCTTCGAGGATGGCCAGAGGATGCCTGATGCACCTTGGCTCCTGCTTCTTTTGAGCCTTAACTAATAAAGGGGAGACACTCCAATATTATAAAGGCTACTTGCTTTGAATAAAAATAGCCATGTTTTGGTAGGACAACTTTTTCAGAGTGTGCCCTTGAGAGACAAAAACCCTAAGCTTCATGCTTAGTAAACTGGAGACTTCATCTGTTGGGGAAGCTCTAGTAGAACACTCCTCAACCTCAGTGGAAAGGCTCCTATCAGGTATTGCTTATCAAGCCTTGTGGAGCCGAACTGCAGGACACAAACTCCTGCATCCACCTGACACATCTACAGGAAGCCCAGAACCCTGACTGGAGCTGCACATACTCTGGTGACTTTGAAGTAGAGATTTCCTGGAGCTGAAACCGATGACACTGGATGAGATAACTTTCCCAAGATATCCAGACTAAGCCTGTCGGAAGTTTGTCACCAAACCTTTGGAGATGACATAGCACTTCAGATGATCTCCAATGTCTATGCTCTTGATAACATCAGTTCAGTTCAGTCGTTCAATCACGTCTGACTCTTTGCGATCCCATGGACTACAGCATGCCAGGCCTCCCTGTCCATCACCATCTCCCAGAGCTTGCTCAAACATATGTCCATCGAGTTGGTGACGTCATTCAACCATCTTATCCTCTGTCATCCCTTTCTCCTTCTGCCTTCAATCTTTTCCACCACCAGGGTCTTTTCCGATGAGTCAGTTCTTCGCATCAGGCAGCCAAAGAATTGGAGCTTCATCTTCAGCATTGGTCCTTCCAATGAATATTCAGTATTGATCTCCTTTAGGATGGACTGCTTTGGTCTTGTAGTCCAAAGGACTCTCAAGAGTCTTCTCCAACACCACAGTTCAAAAGCATGCTTTTTAACATGCTTTTTAACATGCTGTCTTGATTGGTCATAACTTTTCTTCTAAGGAACAAGTGTCTTTTAATTTCATGGTTGCAGTCACCATTTGCAGTGATTTGGGAGCCCAAGAAAATAAAGTCTGTCACTGTCCCCATTGTTTCTCCACCTATTAGCCATGAAGTGTTGGGATCAGATGCCATGATCTTAGTTTTTTGAATGCTGAGTTTTAAGCCAGCTTTTTCACTCTTCTTTTTCATTTTCATCAAGAGGCTCTTTAGTTCTTCTTCACTTTCTACTATAAGGGTGGTGTCATCTGCATATCTGAGGTTATTGATATTTCTCCAAGCAATCTTGATTTCAGCTTGTGCTTCAGCCAGCCCGGCATTTTGCATGGTGTACTCTGCATTTAAGTTAAATAAGCAGGGTGACAATATAAGTCTTATCATACTCCTTTCCCAATTCGGAACCAGTCTGTTGTTCCATGTCCAGTTCTAACTGTTGCTTCTTGACCTGTATACACGTTTCTCAGGAGGCAGGTAAGGTGCTCTTGTATTCCTGTCTCTAAGAATTTTCCACAGTTTATTGTGATCCACAGTCAAAGGCTTTGGCCTAGTCAATAAAGCAGGAGTAGATGTTTTTCTGGAACTCTCTTGCTTTTTCAATGATCCAACAGATGTTGGCAATTTGATCTCTAGTTCCTCTGCCCTTTCTAAATCCAACTAGAACATCTGGAATTTCTCAGTTCATGTACTATTGAAGACTGGCTTGGAGAATTTTGAGCATTATTTTGTTAATGTGTGAGATGAGTGCAACTGTTTGAACATTCTTTAGCATTGCCTTTCTTTGGGATTAGAATGAAAACTGACCTTTTCCAGTCCTGTGACCACTGCTGAGTTTTCCAAATTTGCTGGCTGAGTGCAGCACTTTCACAGCATCATCTTTCAGGATTTGAAATAGTTCTACTGGAATTCCATTACCTCCACTAGCTTTGTTCATAGTGATGCTTCCTAAGGTCCACTTGACTTCAAACTCTAGGATGTCTGACTTTAGGTGAGTGATCACACCATGATGGTTTTCTGGGTCATTAAGCTCTTTTTCTTACAGTTCTTCTGTGTATTCTTGCCACCTCTTCAAATATTTTGAGCTTCTGTTATGTCCATGCCATTTCTGTTCTTTATTGTGCCCATCTTTATATGAAATGTTCCTTGGTATCTCTAAATTTTTTTAAGAAATCTCTAGTCTTTCCCATTCTATTGTTTTCCTCTCTTTCCATTGATCACTGAGGAAGGCTTTCTTATCTTTCCTTGCTATTCTTTGGAACTCTGCATTCTGATGGATATATTTTTCCTTTTCTCCTTTCCTTTTAGCTTCTCTTCTTTTCTCAGCTATTTGTTAGGCCTCCTCAGACAACCATTTTGCCTTTTTTGCAGATCCAGAATTACAATTGTCTGCTGATCCTGATCCATCTTTGCTGAAGAAATATCAGTCATTTCTTTCAGATCAACATCAATATGACATCTTCTACTTTCTTCGATTCCTGGTTCTCTTTGAAATTCCAGTTCATTTGCCATGCTCATTGTAAAGTCTTCTTTACTTTCTATTGTTTTCTGTTTAGTATTCCTTTAGTTTATCCCTCTTCTGTAGTGCATGCCTGTGCTACAATACAGTTCTCTACTAAAGTACTTATCCCTTGTTTTCAACTTGTCTTTTCTACTAAAGTTTTAGCAAGTTAAGGGCAGGGCCTGGGTTTAAATCACCTTTCTATTTGCCCAGTTCATGATGTAAGCATGGGCACACTAGTAAGTAAATGATCACTGAGTGAACAAATAGGTGTCTGGATTGTTCCCAAACCTAGGCTTCTGGTCTTGACCTTTCTATTCAACTCTTCTCAAAGGACTATGGGTATTTTTCAATTGTCCAGTTTTTCCTCAAATTCAGCATCACAAACTCATTATCTTCTTCTAAGTCCTTCATGTTTATTAGTAACGCCAACTTCTTGCCAGTTTTCTCAGTTAGACAGTTTAGAGTACTTTGATTCTTCATACGCTCGGGATTTCCTTTACTCTATTTCACTGACTGTGTCGTTCATTAAGACTTTCAACACTCAATTCCTGGAAAAATTCAAGACTATTTTTGGCTAACTGGAGGATCCCTCTGACCCAGATTTGTTCTCTGCTTAAAATTATACTGTATAGATCTGCAAGATCATTGTCACTGGAGCATCATTTTATTCATATCCATGTATTATTCTATTTTTCATGGAATTTTGTGCACTAAACATGTACATGTTTACATGTTTACATGCCATTCTTTTGTATAAAACCTTAATTAAAAATATTCATATGAACTAAATGAGATACTTGAGTCTTGACTGTATGGATTGAAAGGTGGTTGTTGAATCATGATGCCAGGATTCTTGGCTTCCGGAGAATAATTCAATCCAGGGCCAGAGATGAGGCTTGATCACTCAGAGCTTTTGTGTAATAAAGTTTCATTAAAGTATAAAGGAGATAGAGAAAGCTTCTGACATAGGCATCAGAAGTGGGCAGAAAGAGTACCCCCCTGCTAGTCTTCAGCTGGATGTTTATATAGTCAATAGCAGTCTGTCAATGAAAGAAAGGAATGTCTTAAAACTCAGAATGGCACCAGGCCCCTCACCCATAAGATGCATTTTGTGATAATCTTGGCACCAAATGGTTCATTTTGGGCTGTAAAATGGTTAACTTGAATCTTGAAGATCACCATACAAATAGTTTCATTTACATAGATTAGAGGAACAATATCTGAGTATAACATACTGGTTTGTCAAGTAGGTTCTGAGCCAAAAGGCTAACTGACTTGAAGACAGAGTTTGAGGTAAATGCATAGTACATTAGCATAGCTTAAGATAAACATTTCCATAAGAAACAGGCATTGGTTAACTTCAGGTGAAACCAGGTGTCACTATGGCAACACAGAATTTTAAGAGAAACCTCTTTTTAAATTTGTATAGAGAAGGAAAAAATATTGCTAGTTTGTTTCCTCCTGCTGCTTAAGAGAGATAAAAATGTCTGACATTTGCAGGCTATTTCCTCCGTTTGGAGATCCCTGGCCTTCCTGCCTGTTACCCTCTCAGGATCACAACAAACTGTGTAAAATTCTTAAAGAGATGGGAGTACCAGACCACATTACTTGCCTCATGAGAAACCTGTATGCAGCTCAAGAAGCATCAGTTAGAACCAGACATGAAACAACAGCCTGGTTCAAAATTGGGAAAGGAGAACTTCAAGGCTGTATATTGTCACCCTGCTTATTTAACTGATATGCAGAGTACATCATGCAAAATGCCTGGCTGGATGAATCACAAGCTGGAATCAAGATCACCAGGAGAAATACCAAGAACCTCAGATATGCAGATGACACCACCCTAAATGGCAGAAAGCAAAGAGGAACTAAAGAGCCTCTTGATGAAGGTGAAAGAGGAGAATGAAAAAGCTGGCTTAAGAGTCAGCATTCAAAAAACTAAGATCATGGCATCCAGTTCTATCACTTCATAGGAAATAAATGGGGAAAAGTTGGAAACAACAACAGATTTTATTTTATTGGGCTCCAAAATCACTGCAAATGGTGACTGCAGCCGTGAAATTAAAAGATGCTTGTTCCTTGGAAGAAAAGCTATGAGGAAACTTGACAGCATATTAAAAAGCAGAGACATCAATCACTCTGCCCACAAAGGTCCATATAGTCAAAGCTATGGTTTTTCCAGTAGTCATGAATGGATGTGAGAGTTGGACCATAACAGAAGGCTGAGAGGGGAAGAATTGATTGCTTTTGAACTTGGGTGCTGGAGAAGACTCTTGAGAGTCTCTAGGACTGCAAGGGTATCAAACTAATCAATCCTAAAGGAAATCAACCCACAATTTTCATTGGAAGTACTGATGCTGAAGCTGAAGCTTCAATACTGTGGCCACCTGATGTGAAGAGCTGACTCATTGGAAGAGACCCTGATGCTGGCAAAGACTGAGTGCAGAGGAGAAAGGGGAGATAGTGATGAGATGGTTGGATGGTATCACTGACTCAATGGACAGGAGTTTGAGCAAACTCCAGGAGACAGTGAAGGGCAGGGAAGCCTGGCCTGTTGGAGTCTATGTGGTTGCAAAGAGCTTAGGCACGACTGAGCAACTGAACAACAACAAAATTGAGATAGTGTTTTTACCTCCATTTTATAGATAAGGAAAATGAAATTTAGTTATGTCAGGCTTTCTTTCCCAAATCAGTTACACCAGCATGGCAATGGTAGAGCTAAGATTCAAACACAGGTCAATTCAGCTGGACATACTGAGCTTAATTTGTGCTTAATCACTGTATTAGCAAGTAGTACCTCGACTTTAAATTCCTGCTTCTACTTGGAAGACTTCTACAATACATCATGTCAGTCTTTAACTTTCTATCACTGCTGAACTAGCAAATTCTATTCCACATTTCAAATATCTCTATCTCCTGTGCATTGACCCTTTTATTTTTCAATTAAATGGTAAACACCTTAAAACTAGCGACAATGTATTATTCTTGTCATAACTTCTATGAAAGTCTGGCACTGTGGAGGTCACATAAAGAAACTGCATAAATACTGATAGTGTCTTAGGCACAGTCCTTGACACGTATGCAAGCTTACTAAATGGTGACAATGATTACTATTTATTATTATCTGAGGGGCTAATGCCTCAAATTGAAGTTCTAACAGGAAAACAAGAAAATTCTTACCTTTTCTTCAATCCTAAGAACTTCTTGCTTGCCTTCCTTAAGACCTAGAGTAATGGTTTCTCAGGCCATTAGTCATTTTAGCCCCATTCCACCCTTTCTACGAAAGTGTCAACTAAAACACTAACATGTTTCCCCCATGATTCAGTTCAGTTCAGTCGCTCAGTTGTGTCCGACTCTTTGGGACCCCATTAATTGCAGCACGAACTGAATTGTAGCACGCCAGGCCTCCCTGTCCATCACCAACTCCCAGAGTTCACTCAAACTCACGTTCATCGAGTCAGTGATGCCATCCAGCCATCTCATTCTCTGTTGTCCCCTTTCCCCAATCCCTCCCAGCATCAGAGTCTTTTCTAATGAGTCAACTCTTCGCATGAGGTGGCCAAAGTACTGGAGTTTCAGCTTTAGCATCATTCCTTCCAAAAAAATCCCAGGGCTGATCTCCTTCAGAATGGACTGGTTGGATCTCCTTACAGTCCAAGGGACTCTCAAGAGTCTTCTCCAACACCACAGTTCAAAACCATCAATTCTTCGGCATTCAGCCTTCTTCACAGTCCAACTCTCACATCCATACATGACCACTGGAAAAACCATAGCCTTGACTAGACGGACCTTAGTTGGCAAAGTAATATCTCTGCTTTTGAATATGCTATATAGGTTGGTCATAAATTTTCTTCCAAGGAGTCTTTTAATTTCATGGCCCCCACAATTAGTGCTCTTTAAATTGGGGGCGCTTTGGAGAAAACAAAAATATGAGTTGCAATTTTGGGGATGGATGGTCATTGTGTTTGTTGCCTGTCCACTGCTGTAACTCCATTTAACTTTAAAAAAGTTTCCTGTAAGTGTTTGTTCAAGGCTTCCTGACTCAAGTTTCCAATGTGCAGGGCCTCGCCCCATCAGGTGTCTCCCAGTCCTGCCATCCCTCCTTCCCATCTCATCCTCCGTGTAACTGCCCCAGATATAGCAGCAAGAAACTCTCTCCATCTGGCCTCTCACAGTGAGCTTCCCAGGACGCAGGGAAACCAGAGGCTTTAGGACCGCTCGGCTCCGCATGCAAAGGCCTTCGGACCGCCCCGCCCCAGGGATCGCCGTTGTGTCCTGTTACGTCACACGCTGCGCGGAAGTGCCGTTGCGTCTGCTGCGGGGGCGTGTCTCCGGACAGCGTCGCGTGTGGTTATCCGAGCGGCGTGGGAAGCGGGCCTGTGCCTCGTTTCCGCGGCCGCTGTCGGCGAGCGTCCTAAGCTTGTGCCATGGAGGTGGTGGAGGCTGCCGCCGCTCAGCTGCAGACGCTGAAATTCGGGGGCGCCGGCGTCGGAATTGGCCAGGAGGTGGCCGCGCCGGCCCCGGACCCCGCTCCGGTAGCAGCGCCGCCGGCGGACCAGGGGGCCCCGGAGTCTGTGGGCGAACCGTCGCCTCAGCTCCTGCCACCGTCGCTCCCAGGGCCGCCTCCGGGAGGGAGCGGGCTGGAGACGTCGGACTCGGACTCCGACTCAGATTCGGACTCGGACAGGTCGTGCCCCCGGCGATCGGGCGCGCGGGGGAGGCTCTGGTAGCGGGAGGCCTGGGCCGAGGAGGCAGGAGGGCCCGGGAGCCGGGGCGCGTCCTTTGCCGCGTCTGCAGTGTCCCCGGGAGGGAGCGAGGCCGTCGGGGCCCCTCCTCTAAGGCTGAGGGTCCGAGAGCCCACTGTGGACAGTTTGTCGTTTTCATTTAGAACGTAGAAAACCTGAGACTGGGGGCTTATTCCCGTGATCACTCGACGTGGTATGGCCTTGGGGGTTATAATTTAAATTTGTGGCAAATCTTTTCCTCAAGTTTAGTGTGTACTCTTGCTGGTTGAACCAGATAAATGGGGCATCAGATAAAGGATTTTGTCTCTTTTCAGATTGACTCCTGACAGTTTTGTTAGTTCGTAGAATTTCTCTGGTGATGAATTTTTCATGAAATTAGAGAAAAGTGATTCAATTATTACTACAGGCTTTGCGTAGCTTTTTTCAGGCTTCTCCACTCCTACCTCCTGTCTTTTATATAGGAAAGTTCTGAGGTGGGAGGAGAGTTCACTGAACCACGCTGAACCTTGTCTGCAAGTGTTAGAGTGTGTTTTATGCCATGCTGTGTCGGTGAACAATATAGACACGAACCTTGCTTCACATTCTGGTGAGAGGGACGAAAAATGAAGTAAAAAAAAAAAAAAGTGAGTTGTTGAAAATTACAAGGAAGGAACAAGCAAGGCACTTGTAGTAGAACCCAACCAGGTAGGACCCTCTGGCCATGTTAGTTTTCATTCTAACTGCTAGAGAAATTTGAAGAATTTTAAGCAGATGATTTTCATGCTCAAGTTAGCATTTTAATGTTTTACTCTGTGGAGAAGGAACTGAACTGTGTTCGAGTGAAAGCAGAGTGGTTGGCTTAGTGTGAAAGCAATGGGAAAGATGTTATATTAGTCCACCATGTGACCGTGTTTGGATTGAATATTTTGAAACTTCCTTGATTTGGATCGCTAATAGATGTGATAGTGGCCTGTGAAGAGGGGGATCAACTGAGTGGATGGCGGTGCTGTTTACTGAGATGGGGAAAAACCTTTCTGGAATAGGGGCTGTAAACCAATAAGAATGTTAAATTTAGACAGTTAATTTGAGATTTCACTGTCAACAAATTGGAGATGTCGGGGAAGCAGTAGGAGGACAATTCCGGTATGGAAATGTAAATTTGAACATCAGATTACAGGTAAAACTTAGTTTAAGTTTTAAATTTTTAAATTTATTTACTTTTAATCGAAGGACAGTTGTTTTAAAATGTTGTGTTGGCTGGTTTCCACGGTAAATTGGCATGAATCAGACATAGGTATACATTTGTCCCCTCCCTCTTGAACCTCCCTCCCACCCTATCCCACCCTCTGTACTTCAAACTTTTTATTGTGGACATTTTCAGACTCAGAGTAATATAATCACTGTACACATAGCCATCACCAAGTTTCACAGTTTCCAGTATTTCCTAGCTTTATTTAGTTATTTTTGGCTGTGCTGTGCAGGCATGGCTTTCCTCTAGTTAGGCGAGGTTGGGGGGCCGCTGCTCTTGATTGTGGTAGGTGGGCTTCTCATTGTGGTGCGCTCCTTGTGGAGTGTGGACTCTAGGTGTGCAAGCTAAGTAGTTGTAGTACATTGGGCTTAGTTGTTCCACAGCATGTGGAATCCTCCTGGGCAGGGGATTGAACTCATGTCCCCTTCATTGGCAGGTGGATTCCCAATCACTGGAGCACCAGGGAAGTCCCCTTAACTTTGTTTTACCTAGCATTTCTAACTTTTAACTTGATAGTTTTAAAACCAGTCTCAGACCGCATGCCACCTTCCCTGTAAATTCTTTGCTGTGCATTTCTGATAAAATATTTTTTATATAACAACCATGTCATTATCAGCTGTAGTAGAATGAACCCTAATTCCTTAACATCAGCTAATAGCACTCTGTATTTAGATTTTTCTAGTGGAATAGGAGTCATGTTTACCAATTTCATCACTGACTGAGCATGCAGTACTTTGATACAGTTCCAAGGTTTCTACCTCTAGTGACTGGATTCAGGACTAAACAGTGAAATACAAGAGAAACTGAAAGAGAGAAACAGAATTAGTAGGGAGAATGCACTGTTTTTAACTTGTGAGTGTGTAGGTCATTAATTCGGCAGTTATTAAGAGTTTAGGGGTGGAGTTTAGGGATATCCAGACTGAAGATTTAGCAGTTATCTGCACATTGGTAATGATTAAGCTTATTGGAGGTTATACATGGAAAGAGTACCGGAGAGAAGAGAAGAGGAGTATGGGACTTGTAGAAACAGCACATAAAAGGAGCTGAAGGGGGTACCGGTGAACAGCTCAAGCTAAGAGGATAGTTTTTGGCTCTGAGAATTGTTGCGGAAGTCAAGGGCTAAAGGGGTTTTCAGAGAGTGGAGTGTTCAGCATGGATGGTAACTTGGAAAATTTTCCAAATTGAAGACTGAGAAGAAAGTCTCTTTGCTTAATTGATCTGATCCTTGGTGGCTAATAAGACAGTTGCCTGGCCCAGAATTCTCTTCCATCAGTGATTTGTTACATGCTTCAGACTAATGCATCACATAAGAGACAGTTTTAAAAGAGGGTTTGGGTTAGAGCAGGGGTTTTGTGATCAGTTGATTAGAGCGCTTTCCAAACACCATAGTCAATTTCAAAA
The DNA here is from genome assembly GCA_006410635.1 of Cephalophus harveyi. NCBI lineage: Eukaryota > Metazoa > Chordata > Mammalia > Artiodactyla > Bovidae > Cephalophus > Cephalophus harveyi. The sequence goes on from SJYT01060664.1 coordinate 720,607, forward strand.
TGCTAGCCTTTGAATTATACCAGCAATCATAAACATCTAGTAAAGCAGATATTTTCTAGTTGAATAATCATATTTTAATGCCATTATAATAATGCTTTTGTATTGTTTTCAACTTTTTCTTCTCTATAGTGAAACAGATTCCGATAGTTCAAGCTCCTCCTCTTCCTCATCATCATCCTCATCGTCTTCCTCTCGTATGTCCCTTCCTCCAGTTCTGTCAGATGGAGAAGATGACTTACTAGTTGAGAAGGAAAATAAGAATTTTCCTCTTAAAACAAAAGATGAGTTACTTCTTAGTGTAAGTACTTCGGTTTGTTACTAAGCTTAATTTATATGTTCTAAAGTATTTTATGATACTGATGTGATTTCATTTGGCCTGTATCTGCTTCATGAATTTGAAGACCACATAGTGGTCATACTTTTGCCATGCCTTGGCTTTCTTAAGTGAAAGAAAGAATTGATTTTCAATAATTTCTGAAGTTGCTTGTAATGCTAACATTTGATAATGTGCTGGGCATCTAGTTTAGCTTGCTGCCTTTCATTCTTATCTTCCCTAAAGGTTGTAAAGTGAAAAGTGAAAGTGAAGTCGCTCAGTCGTGTCCGACTCTTTGCGACCCTGTGGATTTGTAGCCTACCAGGCTTCTCTGTCCATGGGATTCTCTAGGCAAGAATACTGGAGTGGGTTACCATTTCCTTCTCCAGGGGATCTTCCCGACCCAGGGATCGAACCCAGGTCTCCCACATCGGAGGCAGACGCTTTAACCTCTGAGCCACCAGGGAAGCCACAAAGATTGTAAGATGTACAATTTTTTGGGGGGGAAGGGGTCCAAAACTGAGAGAAACTATACTTCAGTAGCAGTTGAAACTGTTTTTTTAATCAATTGCATTTGGAGAAATAGAAAGTAAAATTAGATCAGTTGTACTTTTGAGGATTTCTGTTTACTGGAAGTTTTTGGACTGTTTTCATTATTACAGTTGGAGAAAACTTGTTTATTGTGGATAGATATTTATTGGCATTTGAACGCATGGTTATTTCCTCTTAGATTGTATGCTGTTCCTAGGAGGTTAATGATAGTCTTGTTGAAGCCTTATGGTATAAGAGGAAAGTCTTCTCAGACTTTCACAGTATGGGCTATATTGCCATATTTTTTTTTTTCAACTCCCATGTGTACTTTTAGTTATTGTTAATGTTTTTAAGAAATTTAATGGTCCCTAATTATAGTTATAAAATGCTTAAACCAGTGAAGTAGTAAAGCAAGATTTGAAAGAAATTTTTAAAGCCTAGAGACATTCAGGAACCTTTTCATGACCATACTGGATCTATTATTTCCTTTTTCTCTACTCACAATAAGGAATTTTCTATCTCAGTTATGCCTTGTGTATTGAGAACCCTGGAATTTGTGTGCGAATTCATCGGTGATTTATGTTTTCATACTGCCGACCTTAATCTCAGTGGTTTTTTTTACACAGAGGCTCTCCCAACTTATGATTATTTTCTGAAGTTATTGGCAGATTTGTTTGATCTTATCCCTGTATCTTAATCACTTTTCTACTTAAATCTCTCTTAGAATATAAGAATCAACAAATAAAGGATCATAGTACTTTGGTGTGTACATGTGTTTCGTTTTCTTATTTATCCTACTAGATCTGAAATTCTTCCCTTGGGAATTCCTTGAAATTTAATGCAAAATCTTAGTCAATTTATTTAGGTATTTCTCTGGATAGAGTGCCCATATTTTCATCAGAAAGTCAAAAAGAGTCTGTGTCCACATTTTTGAGGACTGGTTCATAGCTGATCTTCATGGCTCATGTAGTGCCCAACAGAGTGTTTTTCAGATATCTGACTGTCAGTCAAGAGTAATATGTGACTTGTGGAGTAGGTGAGTGAGTGGGCATCTGACATTCATTCACGTTTAAACTATTACAACATGCCTTCCATGTGCAAGGTGCTGGAAACAAGACCTGTCTAGTTTCTACTCTAAATACACCTACTGGAGAGGCAGACAGTAAATGATGGTGAGAAAAAGTGCTGTTGAAGTGTGAAAGTGTAAAAAGTGCTGTTGAAGTGTGAAAGTGTTGAAAGTGCTGTTGAATTGTGTGAATGTATGCTTAGCTCATATCAAAATTCCTTTTTTGCTGGGAAAATATATTAGTTTTTAAAACTTGAAATAGTGAGAGGGTCTCTTCCTTTTTGTGCTAGTTCTGAAGGATCTTTGGGAAAGATAGAAGGGGCAATTGTAGCCTTTTTTTTTTTTCTTTTAAATTTTGGATTAGTAAATAGCTCCTCACACTATTTTATATTCTTAGGATTAGAAAGCAAATATGCTAGAAGTTCCTACTCCTACATATGGTACTGGAGATATGTAGAGGAATGATTTCTCTGGTCTGCCATAAATCTTTTAGGGCTCTAGAAGGGTATATGAGGGCTCCTTCGGGACTTGCATTCTCAAGGTCAAGGGAAGAGAATGACTTGGCCCTGAATCTCAAGAATGGTGTGGCTACAAGTACTCGTTGTCTTTAGGATCTGCTCTTTGTTGTTCAGGAGATGTTTCTGCACGTGGCCGGTGGCTTGGCCTCTGATACTCCTGAATGAACGTCGTGGACAGAACTTGGATTGGTTTACTGGGAGCCTGGTTCATGGGTCTGAACAAATAATTGAAGCTAGTGAGATGGGTATTCTGATGGGTATTCTGATTGCCTGGACATGAGTTGCACGGTCACTCCTATACTCTCATGTGGAGAGTGTGTAAGAAAGTGTAAATGAGAGAAAGCGAATGGACGAGTGTGAGGGTGGGAGTGTGTGTGATAAGTGACAGAAAGGGAGCATGAAAGTGTGTGAATTTTGAAGAGTATGGGTAGTATCAACCCCATAGAAACCACAAGGGATGTGTTCATGGGAAGGGGAGGCTTAGAACATGGCAGCTGTTGTTCAGTCAGTAATATTTATCTTCTCTGGAGGGAAAGAGGGAAATACGTGGAAGCAGTTAATCACATATGACATAGGTTGGACTCTTGGAGCTGCAAACAGAGACCAGATTACATCAGGAGAAGGGGGATTTACTGTAAACTTACTTGGCTAGGAAAGCCATTGGGAACCAAGGTAGCTATTGCGGATGGCTGTGCTGTTTCTTTTATGTGCTTCTTGACATTCTCATAGCTCTGAGTGTCATTTTATTTTCTGACTCACTTCTGTTTGCCTGTAGATTCAATCATTTTACCTCTGGTTTGCACTTGGGTTTCTTGTTCCTGGCTCTGTAGAAAATTTGATACGTTCTACTTTCACTTTCTCCATGAACTGGCTGTTCATGCCATATTCTTTGCTGACTTTTGAGACAGCCCTATTACTTAGCTTTGAATTTGTCTTTTTTCAGATGACAGTTCATTCTTCCTGGGAAGCATCCCCTCCTTTGTTACATAAAGGAGCTCTACTGCTGCCGCTAAGTCGCTTTAGCCGTGTCCGACTTTGTGCGACCCCATAGACGGTAGCCCACCAGGCTCCCTCATCCCTGGGATTCTCCAGGCAAGAACACTGGAGTGGGTTGCCATTTCCTTCTCCAATGCATGAAAGTGAAAAGTACCTCTAGCTGGTATTGAATGTGCCTTTGTTCAAGTCTACTGGTGTGTTTCTTCTCAGGCAGCAGTGGAACTGTTGGCTGTGTGTAGTCTACTAATTTCCTAATGAAATTCTGAAGAAGACCAGTGAAATATCCTATGTTGTCTTTGCAAAAAGGTGTACATAAATTCAAATGGGTCAAATATTTAGTACCAGTTTCAGAGTTTGTGATGCATCTATGAGATCTTTAGAACAAAGACCAGCTTTACTGGTTTTATGGCCTAACTCTTCATAAAGTTTCTCATATTCTGGACTGTTTCCTTTTGTTGAGGCATTTGTTGTCCTTCAGATGCTAAGTCACATCCCACTCTTTGTGACCCCATGGACTGTAGCACGCTAGACTTCCTTGTCCTTCTCTTTCTCCTAGAATTTGCTCAAATTCATGTCCATTGAGTCCGTGATGCTATCTAACCATCTCATCCTCTTTTGCCCGCTTCTCCTCCTGCCCTCAGTCTTTCCCAGCATCAGGGTCTTTTTCAGTGAGTCAGCTCTTCTCATCAGGTGGCCAAAGTATTGGAGCTTCAGCTTCAGCATCAGTCCTTCCAGTGAATATTCAGGGTTGATTTTCTTTAGGATACACTGTTTTCATCTCCTTGGCATCTTAAGAGACTTTGAAGAGTCTTCTCCAACACCACTGTTCGAAAGCATCAAATAATTCTTTGCCACTCAGTCTTCCTTATGGTCCAACTCTTACATCCATACATGACTACTGGAAAAACCAAAGCTTTGACTACATGGACCTTTGTCAGTGAAGTGACGTCTTTGCTTTTTAATATGCTGTGGAGGTTCCTCATAGCTTTTCTTCCAAGGAACAAGCGTCTTTTAATTTCATGGCTGCACTCAACATTTGCAGTGATTTTGGAGCCCCGCAAAATAAAATTTATCATTGTTTCCAGTTTTTCCCTATTTGCCATGAAGTGAGCGGATCGGATGCCATGATCTTTGTTTTTTGAATACTGAGATTTAAGCCAGCTTTTTCACTCTCCTTTTTCATTCATCAAGAGGCTTTTTAGTTCCTCTTTGCTTTCTGCCATTAAAGTGGTATCACCTGCATATCTGAGGTTGTTAATATTTCTCCAGGCAATCTTGATTCCAGCTTGTGATTCATCTAGCCTGATATTTCACATAATGTAAGTAGGGTGACACCATACAACCTTGACATACTACTTTCCCAATGTTGAGCCAGTTTGTTGTTCCATGTTCGGTTCTAGCTGTTGTTTCTTGATCTACATACAGTTTTCTCAGGAGACAAGTAAGTTGGTCTGGTATTCCTGTCTTTTTTAAGAATTTTCCAGTTTGTTGTGATCCACACAGTCCAAGGCTTTAGCAGTCAGTGAAGCAGAAATAGGTTTTTTTCTCATATTCCCTTGCTTTTACCATGATCCAAGGAATGTTGGCAATTTGGTCTTTGATTCCTCTGCATTTTCTAAATCCAGGTTGTACATCTGAAAGTTCTCAAGTACTGTTGAAGCCTAGCTTGAAGGATTTTGAGCATTAACTTACTAGCATGTGAAGTGGGCACAACTATATGGTACTTTGAATGTTCTTTGGCATTGCCTTTCTTTGAAATTGAAATGAAAACTGACCATTTCCAGCCCTGGGGTCACTGCTAAGTTTTCCAAATTTGTTGACATACTGAGTGTAGCACTTTAACAGCATCATCTTTTAGGATTTTAAATAGCTCAATTGGGATTCCATAACCTCCAGTAGCTTTGTAGTGATGCTTCCTCAGGCCCACTTGACTTCACACTCCAAGTGTCTGGCTCTAGGTGATTGACCACACCATTGTGGTTATCCAGGTCATTAAGACCTATTTGTATAGTTCTTCTATGTATTCTTGCCACCTCTTTTTAATATCTTCTGCCTCTCTTAGGTCCGTACTGTGTCTGTCCTTTATTGTGCCCATGTTTGCATGAAATCAAGATTGCTGGGAGAAATATCAATAACCTCAGATATGCAGATGACACCACCCTTATGGCAGAAAGTGAAGAGAAACTAAAAAGCCTCTTGATGAAAGTGAAAGTGGAGAGTGAAAAAGTTGGCTTAAAGCTCAACATTCAGAAAATGAAGATCATGGCATCCAGTCCCATCACTTCATGGGAAATAGATGGGGAAACAGTGTCAGACTTTATTTTTGGGGGCTCCAAAATCACTGCAGATTGTGACTGCAGCCATGAAATTAAAAGATGCTTACTCCTTGGAAGAAAAGTTATGATCAACCTAGATAGCCTATTCAAAAGCAGAGACATTACTTTGCCTACTAAGGTCCGTCTAGTCAAGGCTATGGTTTTTCCTGTGGTCGTGTATGGATGTGAGAGTTGGACTGTGAAGAAGGCTGAGCACCGAAGAATTGACGCTCTTGAACTGTGGTGCTGGAGAAGACTCCTGAGAGTCCCTTGGACTGCAAGGAGATCCAACCAGTCCATTCTGAAGATCAACCCTGGGATTTCTTTGGAAGGAATGATGCTAAAGCTGAAACTCCAGTACTTTGGCCACCTCACGCAGAGTTGACTCATTGGAAAAGACTGTGATGCTAGTAGGGATTGAGGGCAGGAGGAGAAGGGGACAACAGAGGATGAGATGGCTGGATGGCATCACGGACTCGATGGACGTGAGTCTGAGTGAACTCCGAGAGATGGTAACAAACAGGGCGGCCTGGCGTGCTGTGATTCATGGGGTCGTGAAGAGTTGGACACGACAGAGCGACTGAACTGAACTTGCATGAAATGTTCTCTTTTTATCTCCAAATTTCTTGAAGAGATCGCTAGTCTTTCCCATTCTGTTGTTTTCTTCTTTGTTTTCATTGTTCATTTAAGAAGGCTTTCTTATCTCTCCTTATTGTGCTCTGGACTCCATTCAGTGGGGTATATCTTTCCTCATCTCACATCTCTTCTTTTCTCAGCTATTTGTAAGGCCTCCCCGGACAGCCATTTTGCTTTTTTGCATTTCTTTTCCATGGGGATGGTCTTGATCCCTGTCTCCTGTACAGTGTCACAAACCTCCATCCATAGTTCATCAGGTACTCTATCAGATATAGTCCCTTAAATCTATTTCTCACTTCCACTGTATAATCATAAGGGATTTGATTTAGGTCATACCTGAATGGTCTAGTGGTTTTCTCCACTTTCTTCAATTTAAGTCTGAATTGGAGAAGGAAATGGCAATCCACTCCAGTATTCTTGCCTGGAGAATCCCATGGACGGAGAAGCCTAGTAGGTTACAGTCCACGGGGTCGCAAAGAGTTGGACACGACTGAGCGACTTCACCTCACCCACCTCACCTCACCTCGATAGTCAGGAGTTCATGATCTGAGCCACAGTCAGCTCCCAGTCTTATTTTTGCTAAAAACCTCAACTGGAGATCCTGTAGAGGAAAATGAGTACCTGAGATAAACTCATCTAAAATGCTCTGTATAATTTAGGTTTTCCTGTCTTTTAACAGTTCCCCCAAAGTCATTTTTTCTCTCCCAGACTTAACCCTCATATACCATTAATAGAATCTTTGCACTTTCCTTAAGCCCTTCTTAGGGAAAAACTTTTCTTGGGAGAGTCACTTGTGATCATTTGACAAAGGTGAACACAAAGCTCTGTTTATTTAATTTAAAACCTAAGGTCTGCTTTCTTAGGTTTTTCTTCAACATCTTCTCCACTTCAATATCCAGTATCTGTAGCAACTGACAAACAGTTAGCACCTGGGTCAGAATGTAAAGAAATTTGGTTTTAACCTAGACAGGGAAGAAGATAATCAGGTAACAGCTTCACAGCTTCTTGAGCTAGAACTTACTACATCATTTCGAGGAATTATGTATTTTGTCTTGAAGAGACCAGAAATTCATCTTCCTTTCAGACAACCTCAGAAAAGTTAGCTGTTCCTCTGTTAAATTGTTTAATCATAGTCAAATTAATTAACCACATTAAGACAGATCAGAGAACTCTTCTGTGGAGAAATCAGAGCCAATAGAATTAATTCTCTTCAAGTGGAAAGTCTCCAGGAGTTAATTTATATTATAGTCTCTTTTAGGATGGTCTCTTGTTCAAGTTGATTGGATATAGAGTGGTATTTAGGTCTGTGTTATGGGTTAGGGTGTAGATACTAGATCTCTTGAATCACTTAGGTGGGGAGATGTTGTAGAGGGGAGAAATGTTCAGACACTAGAAAGGATGACATCCAAGAGATGAAAAATATTTAATGTTAATCTCAGAAACAGATATAGCATACTACATGGAAACCATCCTTTTTTAAAACAACAAAAAAAGTTAAAAAAGTTAAGTCCTTGAAGCTTGAGGAAGATTACTGCTTTTTTGTATTACAGGAACTACCTTCTGTTGAAGAACTCACTATTGTTCTGCCTGAAGATATTGAATTAAAGCCTCTTGGGATGGTTTCAAGTATTATTGAACAATTAGGTATGTATGTATTTTTATTAATAATTATAATTTATATCTAAGCATATACTAATAATCAAAGACTTATGATTAAGGAATTTCTCCAAAATATGTAATAATACTTCATTTTATAGCTGTTAAGTTTGAACAGGTAAATTCAGTTTTTACTTAAACAAAGTGAAAGTGAGGTCGCTCAGTTGTGTCCTACTCTTTGCGACCCCATAGACTGTAGCCTACCAGGCTCTTCTGTCCATGGGATTTTCCAGGCAATAGTACTGAAGTGGATTGCCTTTTCCTTCTCCAGGGGATCTTCCCAACCCAGGGCTCGAACCCGGGTCTCCTGCATTGTAGACAGACGCTTTATCATCTGAGCCACCAGGGAAGTAGTACATAAATACAATGTTTTTTTAAAGTGTACTTTTACTGACATAGAAATTTCTCTAAAATTTATTTGAATGATACATGTGTTTTCTGTTGCTGTTAAGTTACTACAGATTTAGTGGTTTAAAACAACACATTTATTACTTTACAGTACTGTGGGCCAGAAGTGTGATGGGTCCCACTGGCTGAAATCAAGGGGTCCTTCAGGGCCACGTTGCTCTCTGGAGGGTCTGAGGGAGAATACATTTCTTGATCTTTTCCAGTATCTGGAGGTCTCTCACATTCCTTTGCTCATGGCCCCCTTCCTTCATTTTCAAAATCCATAATGTAGCTTCTCTCCGACCTTCTCTATCATCATATCCCCCTCTGACGGATCACCACAGACTGGGAAGATTCTCTGCTTCTAAGGACTCCTTAGATTGGGTCTGCCCACTGTTAACCGGGGTAATTTTGTACTGCAAGGTGCTCAGCCTTATTATTATCCTCAAAGTGGATAAAAATATTTTATTTTTTTAATATAAAATATTTACAGGTTCAGGGATTTGGGTGTGTGGATATTTTTTTTGTGGGTAGAGAGCTGTTACTCTGCCTACTGCCTTTGATTTTATCTTACAAACAAGTAAATTATAAAGTTCTATGATTTAACACTGACATTAATGCCATGAAATATGAACCCATTGGAGTATATGGGAACTAAATTTTACAGATTTCTTTTAGCCCCAAGATATTATGTCAGTACAGGAGAGACTTTGAAATTAATGTTGCTACTATTAACTCTAGTAAGCGACACCAAAAAATAGGACTGCAAGTTGACACAGTCATAGGATTTTTGAACTGAGAAAAAGGCCTAAGTGGTCCATCAGTCCTTAGTTTATGACTTAAGGGACATAGAAGAATTTGAGTCACTTGCTCCTATGATCTGTTGTTTAATTGATCAGTGGTAGAAATAAAAATTTATACATTTGATCTTTTTATTTATTTATTTTTAACACCAAAAAGATTTTGTACTGAAGTATAGCCAGTTAACAGTGTTCTAGTACTTTCAGGTGAACAGGGAAGGGACTCAGCCATTCATATACCCGTATCCATTCTCCCCCAAACCCCACTCCCACCCAGGCTGCCACATAACATTGAGCAGAGTTCCATGTGCTCTACAGTAGATCTTTGTTATCCATTTTAAATATAGCAGTATGTACATGACCTTCCCAAAGTCCCTAACTATCCCTTCTCCCCAGGCAATCAGAAGTTTGTTTTCTGAGTCTGTAAGTCTCTTTCTGTTTTACAAGTAAGTTCATTTGTATGATTTCTTTTTAAATTCCTCATATAAGGGATGCCATATGATATTTCTCTTTCTCTGCCTGACTTCACTCAGTATGACACTCTCTAGGTTCATCCAAGTTGCTGCAAATGATATTATTTCATTCTTTTTAATGCTTGAGTAATACTCCATTAAATATATGTACAACATCTTTATCTATTTCTCTGTGAATGAACATTTAGGCTGCTTCCATGTCTTGGCTTTTGTAAACAGTGCTGCAGTGAACATTGGGATGCATGCATCTTTTTGGGCCATGTTTTTCTCTGGATATATGGCCAGGAGTGGAATTGCAGGGTCATTGAAACCATGATTAAAAACCTCCCAACAAACAAAAGTCCAGGACATGACAGCTTCATAGGTGAATTTTATCAAATGTTGAGAGAAGAGTTAAAACACCTATCCTTCTGAAACTGTTCTTTTCATCTTTTTTTAAATTGTCTTATCACTATTTTAAAAAATTAATCTCACTTAGAATTTGGCAGATTATTAATGAAAATTCCAATTAAATGAAACTTTTTTATAAAAATCATAATTACTAAAACTCTACATGATTCTTAAGTCATTACATTTACTATCTTATGGTATTTAATAATATGCAAAAATAATTCAGAAAGGTAATTTCTTGATTACATAGTATGAATCAACTGTTTATTGGACTTGATGTGTGTAGAAAAAGTTTAGGTCATAATGTTCATTCTCAAGGGAAAGAAAAGTAAATTATGTGATACATATGAAATAATGCTTTTTAAAGATACTATTTTGACTAACACATCCTAATAGACTAACAAAATTCTCACCCTAGTGGGAATAAAGATAAATGAATCAAACAGAGCACGTGCTGCTATTGAATATGCTTGTTACATACTCTGTTTTGAAAACTTGAAATGTAAACATCATTTGGACCTTTTACAAAAAAGAAAATAACATTAAATACCAGTCAGCTAGATTGTGGTGATAGTTCTGTGTGGGTTTCACCATACGATCATGTTAAAATCTCTTATGTACTCTTTTCTTCAGTTCACAGTCTCTCAGTCGTGTCCGACTCTTTGTGACCCCGTGGACTGCAGCACGCCAAGCTTCCCTGTCCATCACCAACTCCCAGAGTTTACTCAAACCCATGTCCATTGAGTTGGTGATCCCATCCAACCATCTCATCCTCTGTTGTCTCCTTCTCCTCCTGCCCTCAATCTTTGCCAGCATCAGGGTCTTTTCCAGTGAGTCAGTTCTTTGCATCAGGTGGCCAAAGTATCAGTTTCAGCTTCAACATCAGTCCTTCCAAGGAACACCCAGGACTGATCTCCTTTAAGATGGACTGGTTGGATCTCCTTGCAGTCCAAGGGACTCTCAAGAGTCTTCTCCAACAACACAGTTCAGAAGCATCGATTCTTCAGCATTCAGCTTTCTTTAGAGTTCAACTCTCATATCCATACAGTTCAGTTCAGTTCAGTTCAGTTCAGTTCAGTCGCTCAGTCTTGTCCGACTCTTTGCGACCCCATGAATCACAGCACGTCAGGCCTCCCTGTCCATCACCAACTCCTGGAGTTTACCCAAACTCACGTGCATCAAGTCGGTGATGCCATCCAGCATCTCATCCTCTGTTGTCCCCTTCTCCTCCTGCCCCTAATCCCTCCCAGCATCAGAGTCTTTTCCAATGAGTCAACTCTTCGCATGAGGTGGCCAAAGTACTGGAGCTTCAGCTTTAGCATCATTCCTTCCAATGAACACCCAGGACTGATCTCCAAGAATGGACTGGTTGGATNATCTCATCCTCTGTCGTCCCCTTCTCCTCCTGCCCCCAATCCCTCCCAGCATCAGAGTCTTTTCCAATGAGTCAACTCTTCGCATGAGGTGGCCAAAGTACTGGAGCTTCAGCTTTAGCATCATTCCTTCCAATGAACACCCAGGACTGATCTCCAAGAATGGACTGGTTGGATCTTCTTGCAGTCCAAGGGACTCTCAGGAGTCTTCTCCAACACGACAGTTCAAAAGCATCAGTTCTTCAGCGCTCAGCCTTCTTCACAGTCCAACTCTCACATCATACATGACCACTGGAAAAACCATAGCCTTGACTCGACGGACCTTTGTTGGCAAAGTAATGTCTCTGCTTTTTAATATGCTCGCTAGGTTGGTCATAACTTTTCTTCCAAGGAGTAAGTGTCTTTTAATTTCATGGCTAGTCCAACTCTCACATCATACATGACCACTGGAAAAACCATAGCCTTGACTCGACGGACCTTTGTTGGCAAAGTAATGTCTCTGCTTTTTAATATGCTCGCTAGGTTGGTCATAACTTTTCTTCCAAGGAGTAAGTGTCTTTTAATTTCATGGCTGAAATCACCATCTGCAGTGATTTTTGGAGCCCCCCAAAGTAAAGTCTGTCACTGCTTCCATTGTTTCCCTATCTATTTGCCATGAAGTGATGGGACTGGATGCCATGATCTTTGTTTTCTGAATGTTGAGCTTTAAGCCAACTTTTTCACTCTCCTCTTACTTTCATCAAGAGGCTCTTCTTCACTTTCTGCCATAAGTGTATGTCATCTGCCTATCCAAGGTTATTGATATTTCTCCTGGCAATCTTGCTTCCAGCTTGTGCTTCATCCAGCCCAGCGTTTCTCATGATGTACTCTGCATATACGTAAAATAAGCAGGGTGGCAATATACAGCCTTGATGTACTCCTTTTCTGATTTGAAACCCATCTGTTGTTCCATTTCCAGTTCTAACTTTTGCTCCTTGACCTGCATACAGATTTCTCAGAAGACAGGTCAGGTGGTTTGGTATTCCCATCTCTTTAAGAATTTTCCACAGTTTGTTCTGATCCACACAGTCAGAGGCTTTTATGTAGTCAATAAAGCAGAAGACGTTTTTCTGCAATTCTCTTTCTTTTTCAGTGATCCAGCAGATGTTGCCAATTTTATCTCTGATTCCTCTGCCTTTTCTAAATCCTCCTCGAACATCTGGAAGTTCATGGTTCATGTACTGTTGAAACCTGGCTTCAGGACTTTTGAGCATTACTTTGCTAGTGTGTGAGATGAGTGCAATTGTGTGGTAGTGTGAATATTCTTTGGCATTGCCTTTCTTTGGGATTGGAATGAAAACTGACCTTTTCCAGTCCTGTGGCCACTGCTGAGTTTTCCAAGTTTGCTGGCATATTGAGTGCAGCACTTTTGCAGCATCATCTTTCAGGATTTGAAATAGCTCAACTATTGAAATCACCTCCACTAGCTTTGTTCATAGTGATGCTTCCTGCTGCTGCTGCTGCTGCTGCTAAGTCACTTCAGTCGTGTCCGACTCTGTGTGACCCCATAGACGGTAGCCCACCAGGCTCCCCCGTCCCTGGGATTCTCCAGGCAAGAACACTGGAGTGGGTTGCCATTTCCTTCTCCAATGCATGAAAGTGAAAAGTGAAAGTGAAGTCGCTCAGTCGTGTCCGACTCAGCGACCCCATGGACTGCAGCCCACCAGGCTCCTCCGTCCATGGGATTTTCCAGGCAAGAGTACTGGAGTGGGGTGCCATTGCCTTCTCCGGATGCTTCCTAAGGCCCATTTAACTTCACCTTCCAGGGTGTCTGTGGCTCTAGGTGAGTGTTCACACCATCATGGTTATCTGGGTCATGAAGAATTTTTTATAGAATTCTTCTGTGTATTCTTGCCACCTCTTCTTTATATCTTCTGCTTCTGTTAGGTCCATACCATTTCTGTCCTTTATTGTGCCTGTCTTTGCATGAAATGTTCCCTTGGTAGCTCCAGTTTTCTTCAAGAGATCTCTAGCCTTTCCCATTTTATTTTTTTCCTCTATTTCTTTGCATTGATCACTGAGAAAGACTTTCTTATCTCTCCTTGCTATTCTTTGGAACTCTGCGTTCAAATGGGTATATCTTTCCTTTTCTCCTTTGCCTTTTGCATCTTTTATTTTCTCAGCTATTTGTAAGTCTTCCTTGGACAACCATTTTGCCTTTTTGCATTTCTTTTTTTGGGGTTGATCTTGATCATTGCATCCTGTGCAATGCCACGAACCTCTGTTCATAGTTCTTCAGGCACTTTTACCTTTCTATCAAATGTGAGGGTTTTGAATTAGGTAGTTTTTAATTTTCATGTAATTTGACCCTGGGAAATTCTATCACTATTCAGTATCAGTCTTAGTTGTCTTTATTCCAAAAGCATTTAGCTCAAAAATTGTTGCCCATTCCTTAGTGCATGTTCCAATTTAGAAGTAGTAAATCTTGAAATTAATTGGGATACAATTGAAAATCCTTGAATGGATTTTAATAATCAACTAATATTTTATTTTCCAAGTGGAGATGGCATTATCTGTGTAATGTGATGGAGTATTTTTGTTCTTAGCTTTAATTTTCTAAGAATCTAGTGTGTATGTGTGTCTGTGTGAATGTATATGTGTGTTTGCTTTCGTTTTGCTGTTGTAGATTGTTAGTTTGACATTTGTGGCACTTAACAAGAACAGGAGAAAGTGCTAGACTTGTCTTTTTATTTGTTTATTTATTTTAATTGGAAAGTAATTACAATGTTATAGTGGTTTTTGCCATGCATCTACATGATTCAGCCATGGGTGTACATGTGTCCCCTGTCCTGAATCCCCCTCCCACCTCCCTCCCCATCCCATCCCTCAGGGTCATCCCAGTGCACCTGGGAGCTACATTACTGGGAGCTCTATCATTCTCTTTATCTGTTCAGAGGAAAATATTTTTGTGAAGTCTTTAACTTTTTCATATATCGCTATGTAATAGTACTTTTCAGAAAAGGATTTCTAGGGTGAGAAAGAAGACTAATTTCTTCTAAAACAGGAGTTATGTGACTAAATGTGATTATTATTTTTTGGATAAAAATTGCTTGAGAAAATGTACACAGCTTGACTTTATTGACTTTTGACTAATGGGTAATTCCAGCTTTCTGTGAGATTTTGTACTTTAATCTTTTTTCCCAGAATTGTAGCTTTTGTATAAAAGAAAATAATGTAGAATATATTTCCTTATGCTACTTGTTTATCCAGGAGGAATGGTTACCACGGTATATTATCCCACCTTAAATTTCATTTTAAATTATGTGGAGATTAAAGCCTAAATTCTGATTTGAATTCTGCATTATCTTTTGACTAAATCTTGAAATAATCTATTTTGTTTTATTTTCAGTAATAATTGAATCTATGACTAACGTACCTCCAGTTAATGAGGAGACTGTAATTTTTAAAACTGATCGACAGGCAGCAGGAAAGGTTTGTAAAACAATACTCAAATCCTACTAATTACCCTTTTTCTTTGTTGATTGGATTTTCTGACTTTAGTATCTTAAGTTTATTAGTTTTAGTATGTGAGCAATCTAGAGCTTTCAAATTTTAGTACATTCCTGATTTTCTTCAGTAATTTGTGTCTGTCTGTAAATTGGTTTAATTTGTTGTTGTTGTTGTTGTATAGAATATTTTTCCTGACATTTGTCAGGTTCATTGCCAGGCAGTGGGTCTGTATTTTGAATAAGACACAGTTCTTCCAGATACTCAGTTGGGTGCAGGAGACTTTCCAGTGCATAATAGTTCATAAACCTTTCTGCTTTTTGTGGCCCTTTAAATAGTGGCTCTTGAAACTTTTTAGACTTTGACTTCCTCACTTGGAAGGTGAGAGTGGAATCTTTCAAATGGAAAAAGTTTTCAGTGATACCAGTAAAGTGTCACTGTAAGCACTTTCTGGAGAATTGTGAATATGTACTTTAGTATCGTCATAAGATTAAGTCCCTTTTAACATCCTTACATGCAGGGAAAAACCCTGCATGCTGCATGTCTGCATTTTACCCAACAGATATATAATTCTGAGTGGTCATCTGAGTATAGAAAATCTTCCAAGATGATGAATATAAATATCAGCCAAGTATTCTCTTTCTGGCAGCAGGGGCAGAGTTTTATTCACCTTGGGATATTCCACTGTATATAGTTAGAGTCCTTTGTAGATTATATGGGCTAAGTAAATAAGTATTGAGTTGATAACAATTGAGAAACCAGATGTTGTCTCTGGAGAACTTTTAGGGGTTTAGTTTTTCCTAGATAAGCGACAGTTGACATCTTTTTTATTTTAAGAAGTAGAATTAATTTGTGTCTAATCAGAAAAAAGCATTTATTTTGAATTATATTATTAGAGCAACTCACATAATTTCCCCTTTTCTGTGCCTTTTCCTGCTGTTCCATTCTGACAGATTAGAAAGGGATCCGGCTTTTATGAGGGCCCTGCCATCCTGCACTGACTACTTTTTAGGTTGACAGACTAATTTACCAAAATAAATTAGTCTCTTAGAACTGGAAAGCAATCAATGACAGAATTAATTGGAGTCCAGAGCTAATGCTTTTTGGCAATTTTTGAAAAAGTTTGTGAAGAGAAGAAAGACTTCAATATCTGAAGGGTTGTGTTGACTTTTCTCCCTTTCAAATTCCTAGGCTTAATACTTTTGTTTCAAGTATGGGTCTCAGTATTTTTGGTTCAGAGGAAGTACTGAAATACAGAATAAACTCTGTTTACTGCTGGTACCTTTGTAAGGGGCTAGGGAGAGTCTAGGGGCTTAGCCTGGGAAGCTGTTGAGAGAGAGGAGTGGAGGTGAGTGGAGATGGCTGGGGAGGGGAGCTCTTGAGCACAGGGATGCTGCTGTACCTCTTGGGGAGACCAGGGAGAAGAGGCTAGGGAAAAGTACTTCCTGCTTTTCTGACTGAATTAAAACTGATTATTTCCATGATTCCTTTTATTTATGACATCTTTCCTTTTCCCTCTCTTTTTCAGTAACACTAATAATCAGCTACAGTGTCAGATGCCTTCTGTATCTTTTTAAATTCACTGAAACTGTAAGGAAATGTAATTATCTTCATTTATTCAGAAATCACAATAGCTAACAAAGAGCAAAATGGAATGTATAACACAGGTGATCTGATTTTTTTTGCCCCCCTCCCATCTCCTTCCTTGTTTCCCACTGATTTAAAGGAGGGCAACTTCAGATTTGAAATTCTGCCTTTTGCACTTTAATCCTAGTAATGATTGGTTCCTGTTGATAATTAATGAGTGAATTCCATTTTTGATGTTGGATTTTTTGATCGTCTCTACGTTTAGTTTTGAGCATTTGTTCGAGCGTTTGTTGTTTTTATTGTTTTTTGTTTTACTTTTAAACAAATGTGGACTTTTCAGTCAGTCAGCAACTGAGGATATAATAAAATAGGTACTTTCAGTGCAGTTGATTTAAATTGTTATTTGGAATGTTAATTTAATAATTTGCATCAAGAGTTTTAGTAGTAATCATGCTTTTGGCTTTGATAGTTCCATCTCTTACAAACTAGTTTTCAGGAATTCTGAAGTACAGAGATTTTCAGATAAAGGTGTTCATTATGGCATCATTTCTGAACAAATTGGGAGCTTGTCTCAGTATTCTACAATATAAGATATGTTAAATTCTCCTAGATCTATAAAGGAGTGCTAAATAGCCACAGAAATTATATATTATGAAAAATATATTTAACATGAAAAAAACTAAAACTTTAGGCTTTAAAAGGGAGCAGTAGATCAGTGGAACAGGATAGAAAGCTGGAAAGTAAGCTCATGCACTTATGGTCAGTTAATTTACAACGAAAGAGGCAAGAATAGGCAATGAAGAAAAGACAGTTTCTTTAGTAAGTGGAAAATCTGGACAGCTATATATAAAGATTTTAATTAGAACATTCTCTAACACCATGATGCTAAAGTAAAGTCAGAATGGATTGAAGACCTAAATACAAGACAGGATATGATCAAACTTTTCAAGGAAAACATGGGCAGAACCCTCTTTGACATAAATCATAGCAGTGTTTTTTTTAGCTCTGTCTCCTAGAGTAATGGAAGGAAAGACAAAAATAAACAAAAGGGACCTGATAAAATTTAAAAGCTTTTACACATTAAAGAAAACCATAGACAAAACAAAAAGCCTATAGACTGGAAGAAAATATTTGCAATTTATGCTACCAATAGGATTAATTTCCAAAATACACAAATAGCTCATACAAGTCAATATCAAACAGCCCAATCAAAAATGAGCAGAAGACCTAAATAGACATTTTTCTAAAGACATACAGATGGCTAAGAGGCACATGAAAAGATGCTTAATATCTCTAATTATTGGAGAAATTCAGGTCAACATATATACAATGGAATATTACTCAGCTATTAAAAAGAATGCATTTGAATCAGTTTTAATGAGGTGGATGAAACTGGAGCCTATTATACAGAGTGAAGTAAGTCAGAAGGAAAAACACCAATACAGTATATTAACACATATATATGGGATTTAGAAAGATGGTAATGATGACCCTATATACGAGACAGCAAAAAGAGATACAGATGTAAAGAACAGACTTTTGGACTCTGTGGGAGAAGACGAGCCTGGGATGATCTGAGAGAGTAGCATTGAAACATGTATGTATCATATGTGAAACAGATTGCCAGCCCAAGTTCAATGCATGATACAGGGTGCTCAGGGCTGGTGCACTGGGATGACCCTGAGGGATGGGATGGGGAGGGAGATGGGAGGGGAGTTCAGGATGGGGAACACATGTACACCTGTGGCTGATTTATGTGACTGTATGGCAAAAACTTCCACAATATTGTAAAATAAGTAGCCTCCAATTAAAATAATTAAAAAAGAAAAACTATAGTGAGGTATTACCTCATACCAGTCAGAATGGCCATCACTAGAAAGTCTATAGATAATAAACCCTGGTGAGGGTGTGGAGTAAAAGGAACTCTCTTTCACTGTTGGTGGGAATGTAAATTGGTGCAGCCACTATGGACAGTGGTATGGAGGTTCCTTAAAAATCTGTAGAGTTAGTGTGTGATCCGGCAGTCTTATTTCTGAGTGTATATCCAGAGAAAACGATAATTTGCAAAGGTACGTGTACGCCAGAGTTCATAGCAGCACTATTTACAGTGGCCAAAACGTGGAAGCCACATACATGTCCATTGATAGATGGCTGGAATCTGAAAAATCACACACACACAGTATTGCTTCTGTTTTATGTTTCGGTTTTTTGGTCAGGAGGCTTGTGGGATCTTAACTTCCCAAACAGGGATTCAACCTGCACCCTCTGCATTGGAAGGTGAAGCCTTAACCACTGGACTGTCAGGGAAGTCCCAATAGTACGAACTTTTGAAGTCCTTATTTTACTGTCGAAGGAGAACTTTATGTTTCTTCTCTTTTATAGATATTTGAGATATTTGGACCTGTTGCACATCCATTTTATGTATTACGGTTTAATTCTTCAGAGCATATTGAAAATAAAGGCATTAAAATAAAGGACACTATGTATTTTGCTCCATCAATGAAAGACTTCACCCAGTATATATTCACAGAGAAGCTTAAGCAGTAAGTACTTTATTGGCATGTTATGTTTTTGCTTATCTAGTGTTTGTGTTTTAGGAGTAATTCTTGGTGATGTAGTTTCTTGCAGTTAAGATGATATCTGTCTTCCCAAGAGCTCATTTGTCTTCCTGGTAACATCTCTGAAAGCTACAGTTGTTATCAGGTTTTACAAGGTAGAGATCATTTGTATTTTTTGACCAAAATGACATGATCAACTGGTAAGAGCACATTTGGGCCATATACATTTTCTGAATTTTAATTAATTATCTTTTCCTTTATATACTTTCCTGCATCTATGTGCTACAACTTTTCCATTGTAAAGAAAGATTTATTTGGATTGCATTCATAAGCTTCATTATTTAATGCAACTTTATAATTCTTGAAAAAAGAAAATGAGCAAATTTTAGGTTGCTTATAAATTGTACATTTATAGAAGAACATATTTATGTGTTGTGTATCAAGCTGCCATTAACAGAGTTGACTTAACCAGCAAACCAGTGGTCTCCATCCTGTCTGTAAATGTATGATATCCTGTGGTGTGTATCTGGTGATATTTCTTGTTTCCACTGATGAACTGTATTTTTGTCAGGTATAAATTTGTTGCCAGATGTTAGCTGTAGAGCTATTTTCATTAGATTTGTTATTATAATTACATAATTAATTTTTGCACAAACCAGTGGCATATGAATTAAAGTAGAATAACTTTTTCTATAAATATAAATCGAATGCTTTGGAAAGATGTAATAAATATGTTGCCCAGTTAGGAGTGGAGGAAAATACTGCAAAGGATTGGGGAAGAGATCTTAAATCTGAAAAGATTTTGTACTCAGTTTGACACAAAAGTCCCTTTGAATAGTTGGAAACTTGAAATACAGGTGAAGCATTAGGATTGTGGTTTTTGCAAGAGATAACGTGAGTAGTAACTTTGGTGCTTGTCAAACCATTGTACCAGTTCCAGCTGGGAGAAGGCCTCTTTACCACTTGCATACTAAATCCAGTCTGAGTTTTAATATTTGGAAATCTCTGAAATGAGATGAATATTTTGTTCTTGATAATTTGTTAAACTCATGTTTAAGAAAACACAGAAGTACCTACAGGAACTTAAGTTGTTCTTCAGGCTGTGTAAGATTAATTTTTCTAAATAACCATTAACATGAAAGGTGAATTAAATATAGCAAAGTTATAAAAATTTTAATGTGCTTTAAAATCATGCCTTAAATAATTAGCATTTCGTTCTGTTTGAATATTAAGTTGTTGCTTTGGATATCCCATTTATTAGCTTTTAAGGGGTAAAATATTTTAGCTTAAAATAGATAGCTTGATGAGATTTTTCTGAAGGTGTTTTTAGATAGATTTAGAAGCAGTCTTTGTTCTGATGTGCAAGAACAAGAATTTTTGTCCTTTTCTGCAAAGAAAGAATAAAAAACTAAAGAATCGGGAAATTGAGCCCACTCTGCAGAAGCCCCGCCTGAAGTTCATTCTGTTCTAGACTGCAGTTTTTCTGTTGGTCAAGGGAACTCCTTTCCTTTGAGGTGGAGAAGTTGAACTTATCTCCAGCTTACCTGCTTTTAGTTGGGTTATTTTAATCTTAGCTTCCCATGAACTTACTCTTGTTAAAGGTGCTGTTGGAAATGTTCCTTGTTGTTTTGTTTAGTAGTTTTTGATTTTCTGTGGTAATGCCCCAGTTAGGGAACTTTTCCCATTTCTGTCTTTTGAAGATTTCATTCTTAGCTCACTGCAGGCCTTGAGATGGTATACATGCAAAAAGGAGCCCTGGAACTATGATAAATGCATGGGTAGAAGATAATAATTAAAAATGGAAAAAGTCATTGATAAGGCTTTATGTATAACAACAAAATTCCAAATTAAAACAGTAGAGTAGACTCAGAAAAAAAGATGTCATGTTGTGCAAGCTCACAGACATCTGTAAATTGATTTTAGTGGATTAATGGATTAATTCAGTCCTGGGAGTTTCATTTATTTTTGAGATTTGGTGTCAAGCAATGAGGACATCTACTTCTAATACTCTGTAATATTTTAATGTAATTGAATAACAAATATTGTCAAACTGTGAAATCAGGATCATACACAATTTAAAATGAGCTGTCAGAAATTATAATATAATAGATCTATATGCTTTTGTTGGTCATAGAGTATAAAACTTTTAAGCAAAAAGAGTTAGTGTCCTATCGGATCTTTACAGCTCCTCCTCCCCAAACTCTAGATGCCTTTGTCTCACCCTCTGCTCTGAGAGTCACTCTTGGAGCAAGCCTTGCTTACTCATGTAGGATCATTGATAATTCTCAGGTGAATCGAGGAAGAAGCATTTCATTTTGTGATCTCTGTTGTTGAACTTGTAAAGTCTTACACAAGGAAATACCTCGTATTCCCTCTTTGTGTCCTTGGCACCTGGAACGTCTGATTGTGGTCTTGGATAGGTATTTACTTAAGGAGGTTTATGAGCTGAGCTCAGATATTACGAGGGCATCAGTCAGAGTCAGAGCACCTGGAGCTGCTGAAGAATTGCAGAACCACTTTGCCCTGCACTGCATGGTGTCAGCTTCTCATTCTGATTCTCCACTCCTAATATGTATGTGTGCTCTTCCCACATCTCCTTAAATAAAGAACAGAGAAATGAGCCTTTTTTCTTTTCTCTTATTGTCTTGTATATTGCAAATTAAGATTGAGCTTAGGTTTTTTGCTTTTTTATTTTCCGTGCTATTAGGTTATAAGCACTTAACAGAATCTTAATAAGTACTTTGACCCTTTGGCCTTTGTTCCCCTAGGGATAGGGGATCAGATGCATCGTGGAAGAATGATCAAGAACCACCACCAGAGGTAAGTGTCTTTTCACATAGTATTTGAGAAAGGAAGACAGGACTCAAGACGTCTTATACATCCCTCATTCCTGACCTGAAGGATGTCTTCTAAACTGCTCACTAGTCACACTGCCTTCAGCCAGCCCGCGTGCTCTCCCCTCCCTCCGATGCCTTTTATACCTCGAGTTAGAGTTTGTGGTCATTTCAGAAAAAAATTTTTTCAGTCACATTTTAATTACTATCAGATTATCATTTTCCTTATAGTGTCCTGTTTTTATCAATTTTGTTGATACCTGGTAAAGGCAAAATTATCATTATATAAAACAATTTTTTTAGTAAATTCACCACATGGGATGTGAAGACGTTTATTGATGGTACTTTTAATAAGCTACTTTTCTTTTGGAGGTAGAAAATAATTACAGTCTACCTACTTCTCCATTTTTTACAGTATACTCACCTTCCTAAAAAGAGTGTTCTTTTACTTGTCAGCAATAATATTTTACCTTTCAAAGTAGCTTGATATATATGGTCTTTATTAAAACATGAAAATTACAGCAATGAGTATATACATTCTTAAAAATAGCATGAATTTACACTTTTGCATTTTTATTTTATAATACAAAAATATAATTTTAAGAGAGTTTTTTATGCACTCAGAAGTTCTGATGAAGTTTCTCAGTTTTGTAAATTCTTGATATTTATAGATTTAACTTTGGTCATTGTAGACTCTCAAGCAGTGCTAAAGGTTCATGATCTGTGTTAATCTGTGATTTTGCTAAAGCTGTGTGAGTCAGTGAATGCCCACTTAAAGGATTACTTAATCAGAAGCAGTCCTATTTTAGCATCCACATTGCCATGGCATTATGCCTTCTGATTTGTGTCATGTGTACATGTATTAACTTTCAGGGTCACTTAAATAAGTGCTTTATTCTCTTTACCTCTGATAATGTACCACTGAATTGGTAAATGCATATGACATAAATCTATTTTTCCGTGTAAGGCCTTGGATTTCAGTGATGATGAAAAGGAAAAAGAAGCCAAACAGAGGAAAAAATCTCAGATTCAAGGTCGGAAAAAATTCAGATCTGAATTTAATGAACCTGGTGAGTTAAATGTAGAAAATGTGCATACATGTTAAGTTTCTTCTGTTGTGTCCGACTTTTGCGACCCCAGGGACTGGAATCTGTTAGGCTTCTCTGTCCTTAGGATTATCTAGGAAAGAATACTAGAGTGGGTTGCCATGCCCTCCTCAGCGTTAAGTCCTCTGTCGTCCCCTTCTCCTCTTGCCTTCAATCTTTCCCAGCCTTAGGGTCTTTTCCAGTGAGTCAATTTTTCACATCAGGTGGCCAAAGTATTGGAGTTTCAGCATCAGCTTCAGTCCTTCCAATGACTATTCAGGACTGATCTCCTTTAGGATGGACTAGTTGGATCTCCTTGCAGTCCAAGGGACTCTCAAGAGTCTTGTCCAACACCACAGCTCAAAGGCATCACCACAGCTCAAAAGCATCAATTCTTCGGTGCTCACCTTTCTTTATAGTCCAATTCTCATATCCATACGTGACTACTGGAAAAACCACAGCCTTGACTAGACGGACCTTTGTTGGCAAAGGGATGTCTCTGCTTTTTAATATGCTGTCATAGCTTTTCTTCCAAGGAGCAAGTATCTTTTAATTTCATAGCTGCAGTCACCATCTGCAGTGATTTTGAAGTGAAGTGAAGTCGCTCAGTCGTGTCTGACTCTTTGTCACCCTGTGGACTGTAATCTACCAGGCTCCTCCGTCCGTGGGATTTTCCAGGCAAGAATACTGGAATGGGTTGCCATTTCCTTCTCCAGGGGATCTTCCCGACCCAAAGATTGAACCCAGGTCTCTTGCCTTGCAGGCAAACACTTTAATCTCTGAGCCACCAGGGGATTTTGGAGCCCCAAAAAATAAAGTGTCACTGTTTCCACTGTTTTCCCATCTATTTGCCATGAAGTGATGGTACCGGATGCCATGATCTTAGTTTTCTTAGTGTTGAGCTTTAAGCCAGCTTTTTCACTCTCCTCTTTCACTTTCATCAAGAGGCTCTTCAGTTTTCTTTCTGCCATAAGGGTGGTGTCATCTGTATATTTGAGGTTATTGATATTTCTCCCAGCAGTCTTGATTCCAGCTTGTGCTTCATCTAGTCCAGCATTTTTGGTGATGTACTCTGCATATAAGTTAAATAAGCATGGTGACAGTATACAACCTTGATGTACGCCTTTCCCTATTTGGAACTAGTCTATTGTTCCATGTCCAGTTCTAACTGTTGCTTCTTGACAGGTTGGGTGGTCTGGTATTCCCATCTCTTAAAGAATTTTCCAGTTTGTTGTGATCCACACAGTCAAAGGCTTTGGCATAGTCAATAAGGCAGAAGTAGATATTTTTCTGGAACTCTCTTGCTTTTTCGATGATCCACCAGATGATGCCAATTTGATCTCTGTTTCCTCTGCCTTTTCTAAATCCAGCTTGAACATCTGGAAGTTCACGGTTCACGTACTGTTGAAGCCTGGCTTGGAGAATTTTGAGCATTACTTTGCTAGCATGTGAAATGAATGCAGTTCTGTGGTAGTTTGAGCATTCTCTGGCACTCCTCAGTGTAGTATATAGTATTTTTAATCTTCATTTACATCTGTATAAATTGCTCAGTAATAAAACTGAGGGAGCTATCTAGGGGTTTTCTTGTACTTTCTGGCATCTGCCAGCATTGGAGACATCACACAGTGTGGGATGCGGTGTGGTAGGAGAGGCGCAAGGGACACTTGGGTGGTTTTCAAGCTTGGGGGTGTAAAAACTGGCCCCTTGGGGTAAAAAGTAGAAGAATCATTTGTGCTTATCAGTCCTTTTTTTTTTTTTTCCAAGAAACCTGTTTGCTTCCATTTTTAGAATTAAATGATATGGTGCTTAAGGTAAAATCAAGATGTTTTGTTAGCTATTGACACCAATGCAGTCACAGAAGAAGGTCCTCATGTTGCCTTGTTATATCCACACCCACTTCCTTTCTTCTTCTGTTTCCTCAACTCCCAACAGCCACTCATCTGTGTGCCATTTCTGTGATATATTTTGTCTTGTCAAGAATGGTTTATATAAATTATCAGTTGGGTTTTGTTACTGAGCATATTTTTCTGGAGATATCTAGATTGTTGTATGTATTAAGTTTGTTTGTTTTCATTCCAGGGTGGTGTTCTGTGGTATGAATATACCACAGGTGTTTTAACCATTCATCCATTTAAGGGCATTTGTGTTGTTTACAGTTTTGGATTTTATGAATAAAGCTGCTTTATACATTTGTGAACAGATTTTTCTGTGAACACAAATTTTCACATTTCTCTGGGATAAATGTCCAAGAATACAGTTGGATTATATAATACAGTTAACAAGTAAACAACTTTGGGGTAAGGGGCACTGACATCTCCCTCCCTTCCATGCAGTTGAAAATCTGAATGACTTAAAGTTGGCCCTCTGTACCCATTGTTGTACATCTGTGGAAGGTGGACCTATGCAGTTCAAACCTGTGTTATTTAAGAGCCCACTGTAGTTCCATGTTTAGTTTCTTGAGAGCCTGTCATATTGTTTTTTGTGTGGCTTTACCACTTTACATTCTTGTCCCTAGTTGCCCAGTTTGTCTGCATTCTCACAAGCATTTGTCATTGTCATCATTTTTTATTTTAGCCATTCTAATAAGTATGTAATGATACGTAGTTGTGATTTTAACTTGCATTTTCCTAATGGCTAGTGATATTGACCAGCTTACCATGTGCTCATTTGCTGTCTATATCCCTTCAATGCTTTTTTGTTCATATTGTGCCCACTTTCTAATTGTATTTCTGCTTTACTCTTGAGTTATGAGAGTTTATATTTAATTGCTAATATTTCTTTAGCTTGAGTTTTCATCGTTATAAAGGAGTTTTGCAGAATGAAATTTTTTGTTTTGATGAAGCCCAATTTATCTGCTTTTCTTTGATGGAGTCTGAGAATTCTGTTCCTAGACTTACATTCCAAAGATTTTATCTTTTTTCCTTTGCCTTTCCATATGACTTTTGAAATCAACTTCCCTATATTGACAGAAAGTCTTGCTTGGATTTTGATAGAAACTGGATTGAACCTGTGTATTGGTTTGGAGAGAACTGATGTCTTAACTGGATTCAGTCTTCCATTCCACAAACGTGGTATACATCTCCATTAATTTAGATTTTTAAAAAATTTCTTTCACCACCATTATGTAGTTTTCAGAATGCAAGTTCTGTACATCTTTTTGTTAGATATATACCTGAATATTTCAATTTGGGGGAAATCATTGTTACTGCTATTGCATTTTTAATTTGTGTTCATGTGTTCATTTCTAGAATACAGAAACAATTATTGTTTGTATATTTAGCTTGTGTCTTGTGACTTTGCTGAACTCATTAGTTCTAGGAGTTTTTCTCCTGAGATTTCAATGTAGACAGTTATGTCAGTGGCAAATAGAAATAGTGTTTGTCTTTTCCCTCTCAATCTGTATGGTTTTTTAGCTCTCTTTCATTTCCGAACTGGCTGTAACGTCTGGCACTATATTCAGTAAATATGTTTTATTCCTGATCATAGAAGGAAACATTCAGTATTTTGCCATTAAATATAATATTAGGTATAAGGTTCCTGTAGGTGTTCTTTATCAAGTTGAGGAAGTTTCTGTCTAGTCTTCCTAAACGTTTTTTCAGAAATCATGAATAATAATTTTGACAATTGTTTTTCTGCATTGATTGATAATATCACATGACTCCTTCATTAACTTGTTAATGAAGTAGATTACATTGGTTTTAGAATATTGAATGAGCATCACTGGAATAAACCAGTTAGCCGTGGTGTGTAATTATTTGTAAATATTGCTGAATTTTGCTTATATTTTAATAAGGATTTTTATGTTTATATTCATGAGAGGTATTGGTCTAGTTTTCTTTCAGACTATTTTTAACTGGTTTTATTGTCAGCAGAGTAGCTTCATAAAAATGAATTGAGATTTTCTTTTTTGGTATACTTGAAAACATTATGTAGACTTGCTGTTAATTTTTTTATATTTGGTTAAAAAAGTCTCCAGTGGACCACTTCAGACTGGAGATAGCTTTTTGGAGAGACTTAATTACAAATTCAGTTTACTTAATAGTTTGCTTACTTTTTCATGTTGGATAGGTTATAGTAGCTTTTATTTTTCAAGGAGTTGGTCCATTTCATCTAATTTGTCAAATTATGTATGTAGAGTTGGTTTGCAAGATTGTCTTCATTTTGATGTCTTTGATATTGATCATTTGTGGCTTGTATTTTTTCAGTTTTGCTTAGAAGATAGCAAATTATATTTATCTTTCACAGAGCCAATTCTTTGTTATTGATTTTTATTTATTATTTTTCTATTAACATTTGCATTCTTTTAGCTCTTTATCATTAGCTTTCTACTGCTTGCTTTGAGTTTATTTTGTTTTGGTTTTTATAGGTTCTTAAGGTGGGAGTTTGTTATTAAAGACTTTACTCCTTGAATCTGTTCCACGGATACGCATACATTTTATTTATTGTGATTTAGCTTAATGTTTCTTTGTTTATATTCCTCTTGACACAGTCTCTTGGACCAATGGATTATTTAGAAGAGTACTATTTAGTATTTTCTCTATCCTTAATGATTTTCTGTCTAGTTATCTTGTCAGTTGTTGAGAGAGAGCATGTGGTTGGTGCATACGCATTTAAGATGGCTAAATCTTCTTGGTAGGTGACCCCTTTATCATAAAATGTCCCTACTCTGAAGCTTATTTTATCTGATATTGATATAATTAATATTGCATATTGTAGCTTGTTCCATTCTCTTACATTCAATATGACTGTCACTTGAAATAATCTTTTTACAGACTATAGTTGTTTTCTAATCCACTCTGCCAACTACTGTGTTTTGATTGGTATGTTTAGACCATTTATATTTAATGTAATTATTGATATGTTTGGGCTTAAATCTGCCCTTTTCTGTATTCTTTCTAATTTTTATTTCTCTATTGTCTTTCTTCTGCCTTCCTGTGGTTGTAAATTGTTTTAGAATTCTCTTTGCATTTGTCTGCAGTGTTGACTGTATGAGTATAGCTTTTTCAGTGGTTGGTTTAGGTCTTTAATTATCACAATCTACTGTTGTTGTTTTACCAGCTAGAGTACAATCTATGACCATGAATTTTAAATCATAACTAGGCTCAAACACAACTTTATTAGTCAAAATTGCAACCATTACAATGAACACATTTTCCCAACTAGAAGAAACAAATTTGTTTATCCCTGTAACATAAAAATCTGTCCTTTGGGATTCAACAAACTCTTGGAAAGCATTTTCTACCTTGTGCTATGGAAGCATTTTCCGTGCAAAAAAGTTGTCGAGCTACTTGAAGAAGTGGTCCTCAGTTGGCAAGAGGTTTTGTGAATATGGTAGATGAGGCAAAACTTCATAGCCCAACTCATTAAACTTTTGAAGCATTGCTTGTGTGATGAGTGGTTGGGCATTGTCATGGATAAAAATTGGGCTCTTTCTGTTGACCAGTCCTGGCTGCTAGTGTTGCGGTTTTCAGTGCATCAGTTCAATTTGCTGAGCATACTTCTCAGATGTAATGATTTCACTGAGATTCAGAAAGTTGTAGCGGATCAGACCAACAGCTGACCACCAAACAGTGACCATGACCTTTTTTTGGTGCAGGTTTGGCTTTGGGAAGTGCTTTGGAGCTTCCTGGTCCAGCCACTGAGCTGATCATTGCCAGCTATTGTGTAAAATCCACTTTTCAGCGCATGTCACAATCTGACTGAGAAATGGTTTATTGTTGTTGCATAGAATTAAAGAAGATAACACTTCAAAACAATGATTTTTTTTGATTTTCAGTCAACTCGTGAGGCAGCCACTTACTGAACTTTTTCATCTTTCCAATTTGCTTCAAATGGCAAATGACCATAGAATGGTTGATACTTAGTTCTTTGGCAACTTCTTATACAGTTGTTAAGAAGATCAGCTTTGATGATCCTCGGTCACTGTCAGCTTCCAATAGCCAGCCACTGCACTTTTCATCTTCAAACCTCCTTTGCAAAACTCCTTGAACCACCACTGCACTGTCCATTGGTAGTTGTTGGGCCAAATGCATTGCTGATGTTGCGAGTTGTCTCCACTGCTTAATGACCCATTTTGATCTCTAATAATAAAATTGCTCCTACTTGCTTTTTGTCAAACACCATTTCTCCAGTCTAAAATAAATATAAAATAAACAGCAAATAATAAGTCATTAGGGAAAAAACATAAAGTGAGAAATATGCATTTAATGATGCATCACATAGTCAGATTTATTTAAGAATGTATTCCAATGTGAAATGGCAAAAGTTCAACAATGCAAAACCACAGTCACCTTTGCACCAACCTAATACGTTGTTTTGTTCTTTTGGGGAAAGGAAGGAGGTTGCATTATTACTGTTGACGTCCAGGTGAGTATAGTGCAGTTCAGTTCAGTCGCTCAGTTGTGTCCGACTCTTTGCGACTCCATGAATCGTAGCATGCCAGGCCTCCCTGTTCATTACCATCTCTCGGAGTTCACTCAGACTCACGTCCATCGAGTCCGTGATGCCATCCAGCCATCTCATCCTC
>SJYT01060664.1:755505-803603 GCA_006410635.1 Cephalophus harveyi
GGTTGATATATATTGTAACCTTTATGAAAATTTAATGTTAAACTTGTGGTTGGGAATCCAATTATGTAATATTTAATTAATACTTTGAACCTTGCCTAATTAAATAGTATGCCTCAATCTAATAATCTGGGGCACCTTTCATCATGGATTAAATATGTTGACCATACTGATTATATTCTTGGTATATCTGAAAATAAAATGTTAAGTCCTATTGAGAGCCTTTAAAATAAACTATTTTTATAAATATATTTTAAAAATTGAGTCTGGTTGTAAATGCAGTTTACTAATAAATTAAAATGTACTTTTTTTTTTCTTTAAAGCAGGTGAAAGGTACAGAGAAAAACATTATTGTGTCTTGGCAGAAGTCATGTGTATAATTAAAGTTAATGTTTATTTATTTTGCATTGACAGGCTTTCCATTATCTGTGTAGATTTCCATTATTCAGGCATGATTCAGTAAACTTTACTGTTTAACTGCTTAAAGAGACACAGAGTATTCACAGTAAAATGCATTATTCATTCACAGTAATGGGCATTTACCAACAGCAAAGAGACTTGTGTGTCCATATGGATTTCCCAGATTCTTAGATGCCTGACACAGATTAAGTGCTTAATAAAAAAATATCTATTAAAGGTAGACTTCTAATTAAATAACCAGTGAATGTTATTTCACATGATTATGTACTCATGAAACATAAGTGTAAGGAAATCATAGAATTTTAGAGATAGAAGAGGCTTTAGAAGTAGCCTAGAAGAGTCCTAATTTAATAACCTTGGAGCAGCCTAAGGACTCCAGAGAACTCAAGTCACTAAGGTTGCCAGTGAGGCAGCAAGAAGATAAACTGAATCTGATCTTCAGACCTGTACTTTATATTAAATTGGTGTTTTCCAATCTTTCATTCCTTGGCAGTCTTAGAAAAAATAATACTTGTTTGCTGGTTAGAGTAATCTGGTAATTTATCACAAGCGTGTAGATTCTAGTTGCAGGTCCCCATTTTCTTCCCCTGCCACCCCCAAGGGCTGAGGAGACTCTCTTCAGGGTTCTTGGGTCGTGAGATGAGAGGTTCCTGCTTTGGTGGTAACACTGGCTTAAACGTGTGTATTTCATGTTTCTTTTTTGAAATGTTATTGCAGCTTCTGTTTAGGAGTTGCCTTTATAGATCACAGCACAGTCTTACAGCATAGTAAAGACACAGTCTTCTTTTGGTTCATGAAATATTTTAAGAGTTACGTGAGGCTATATCTAAAAGCCCTGAGGAAACCCCATAACGGAAAGAAACCCTGTAACTGCCATCCAGTTACAAGAAGTTAGTGAGCTGTTATAATCATCAAGGCATGTAAAAAATCTTTAGACCTCTGTTCAAAAGTAGACTGTAGATATTGACAATATCTCTTTAATACCTGAAGAAACTTAGAGCTGAGTGATACCATTTGATTTCTGCTTTCAATTAAGCTGCTGCCTTAAGCACTTAGGTCCAACTTGCCTTCCTCCCTATACTTATTTCAAGGCCTTTGAACTTCAGAAATGACCTAAGCTTTGAATGATTTATTAAAAGTACACATTCTTGGGTTTTATCCCAAGATTCAAATTCAGTAGATCTGAGATAAGATCTAGGAAACCACTTTTAACAGATACCCCCAGGTGATGAATTTCAGTATTTATCCTTAGTCTGTGTGGATTTCAGGGTACATGTCTATTGCAACTTCCACACCCTTCACTCTGGGACTGAAGGGAATTCTGTTTAGGGTAGTAGTGAGGGTGTGGAGGGAGTTGGGGAAGAAGAGAGAAATAAAACTGGCTGCTTGTGAATTGTTCATGACATATCACTCACTTGGTTCTCAGTTATATATGTATATTTTTAGCTGTACGCATCTTTGGAGTTTAAGAGGAGGAACCCAAGTTTGGAAAAAAATGTTACAATTTTCATTCTCTTAATCTTAGGGTGCTACTTTTAAAATCATATGGTCTTAGATCCTTAAATTACTAGCCAATATAAATACTTAGAATATTCTTCACATGCCATTTGTCATCTGAAATAGGCTATTCTTTATATAAGCCTTTTTCTACAATGAAATAGATTGTCATTCACATGATAGCATACAGATAATGCTTTTGCATGTCTGTGTGTGTTAGTTGCTCAGTCTTGTCTGACTCTGCAACAAATGGGCAGTAGCCCACCAGGCTCCTCTGTCCATGGGATTTTCCAGGCAAGAATACTGGAGTGGGTTGCCATTTCCTTCTCCAGGGGATTTTCCTGACCCAGGATTGAACCCGAATCTCCTGCATTGCAGGCAGATTCTTTACCATCTGAGCCATCAGGGAAGCCTTTTGCATGTCTAGTTATAAATAATGATAAAATGAAATTAAAGTTATAGCCTAAGCTAATATGTTTATTTTATTAGATGAGTAACTGTCTTTCTCCTTTCTTTAATGGAAAGGATAGTGAAGTCCTTGGTAATTGGATGACTTGTTCTCATGTTAGAAATAAAGACTGAAAGAACTGGGTTGATTGAGACTCTAGTGTAGACCTAGAATAGGAGGTACAGTACAGAACTTTGCAAAACACATTTCTCAGAAGCCTTATGGTTAAGTCATAAAGTTCTAAAATGCCCCCATCCTGCTGTGTAACTGAATGATTAGTAGGCCCTAGTTGTCATACCAGTTGGATACACTGGCGGAGCCTGTGTACAGGGGTCTCAGCTTTGCAAACGTTGAAGACTGCAGGGTGCTTGCTCTTCTCTCTTTCCCTTCCTCTCTTCCCACCCATTCGTTCTGACTTGTTACTCCCCGCTCTCCACCCCTGCCTCGTCTTGTGCTGCTCTTCTTGCTTGTTTAGAGTTGGTGAAACTCAAGTACGTTAAAATTTCAAGACATAGGAAAAGAGTACAGGGACTTCCCTGGAGGTCAAGTCGTTAAGACTTTGCCTCCCAGTGCTGGGGGTGTGGGTTCAGTCCCTGTTCAGAGAGCTGAGATCCCACATGCTCGCAGCCAAAAAGCTAAGAACATAACACGGTGATGTAACAAATTCAATAAAGACTTCAGTAAATAATGAGTAGAATCTTGAGTGCCAATCTATAATTTAATACTGTTTGATTAAAAAAAAGAAATGGTATTTAAAATCTCGGTATGCTAAAAATCTTAGTGTTTCTTAAGAACAAGTTTTCCTAAGGATTTGGGGAGGGAGAAAATCTTGGACATAATGTATCATTTAGGTATATTCTATTTCAGCAATAATTGGCATTTGCTTTCAATACTATGAATTTAAACATTTTAAGACATATGATTAACTGGTTTAATGATCCTGTTGTTGAGATATGATTCTTTTTCCATCTGTGCTACCAGGGAAGCCCAAAGGAAAATAAGTATGTTAAACACAAGGTCTTTTTAAGAAAGGAATTAAAAACTAGATCAATGTTCTGTAGAGTCAGTTTGTATGTTCTTACAATATGTGTTCATAAAATCTTTCTGACATTGCCTATTTGATTCCAATGAATAAACTCTCAGGTCTATAAAAAAAATAGACAATAGAATGAATGCAAGCTGGAAAATAAAATGATTATGAGAAATTGTCCAGTTATGTTGCAGGTACTCTATGATTTAATACAGTCTATATTTATGACAATACATTCAGGGTAAAAGCAACAGCAGTACACATTTGTGTCCTTTTCTGCAGATAAATTGCCCTTATTCCAAAAGCCTTACTCATCAATCTGACCCAGCCAGGTCCTAAATTTATGTAGCGATTATGTTCCAGAAAACCATGGAAACATTTGCTATACTCTTCTGAAATTAAAGTTGAGAAATACCTTCTTAATACCACCTATCAAGCCAAAGTACTTGTTTTGAGCTACTAGCAGCGATAAAATTATCTCTCATCTTTGACTCTGCACTCTAGACATACACAATTACTTAGTGTTCTGGAAATGAGGTACACAGTTGTGTATCAAATGGTAAAATAATGAAAATAGCCAATGAAAAGTTTCTTCTACACATTCAATAAAGAAGTATACTTAATTATATTTTATATGTGTACTTACAAATATATACATTTGAAAGCTAGTGCAAAAGCCTGATTATTATGCATATTTTAGTTCAATGCCTTTTATTTCTACTCATAAGGTTGATGAAATGGGAATAAATGTTACATTTGACTTATTTTATAGTTAGCTGCACTGTAACATCCCCCAGAAAGAGCAAACTGTCATGATACGGTAAAAGCTTATTATTTTCATTGAAAATACAAGGGCTAAACATTGTTTCTAACACAAAATATGGCCCAAATAGTGGGACAGATACAAAGGAATGAAACATTTTAGCAGAGAATCCCTATTAAAATGTGATATATAGATGGTGGTGGTCTGTAATGTTGAGATGGTAGAAGTGAACTAATATGTTCTCAGTATCCATAGCCACTGGCAGAACTGTTGCTGCAGCTCTTGAAACCTTTCATGTGTGCTCCTGTGACACATGGGAGGGGTGCTCTTCCCCATCGCACCACTCTCCAAATGTCTGCTTGACCGTGCATCCTGCAGTGCTTTGTGTCAGGACATGGCAGTGTCAGCCTCGGGTGTGCCAGCTTAGTGGCTGATTCATTCAAAGCAGATGATTAATTTTAATAGCAGTTTGGTTTTTGACCAACTGTAATTCCTGGTGGTGGTTCAGTCACTAAGCCGTGTCCAACTCTGCAACCCCGTGGACTGCAGCACACCAGGCTTCCCTGTCCATTATCTCCCAAAGTTTGCTCAAACTCATGTTCATTAAGTTGGTGGTGCTGTCTAATCATCTCATCCTCTGTTGACCGCTTCTCCTGCCCTCAGTCTTTCACAGCATCAGGGTCTTTTCCAGTGAGTTGGCTCTTTGCATCAGGTGACCAGAACATTGGAGCATCAGTCCTTCCAATGAGTATTCAGGGTTGATTTCCTTTATGATTGACTGATTTGATCTTGCTGTCTAAGGAACTCTCAAGGGTCTTTTCCAGCACCATAGTTCAAAAGCATCAATTCTTTGGCGCTCAGTCTTTATGGTTTGACTCTGACATTCATACATGACTACTGGAAAAACCATAGCTTTGACTGTACAGACCTTTGTCAGCAAAGTGATGTCTCTGCTTTTTAATAATTCCTGGTACTATATTGCCAGTATCATAATTTCAAAATAAATTCTGTCCAGCAAAATTAGGGGTTTAAAATACAAGGGCTGCTGCTGCTAAGTCGCTTCAGTTGTGTCCGACTCTGTGCGACCCCATAGACAGCAGCCCAACAGGCTCCCCCGTCCCTGGGATTCTCCAGGCAAGAACACTGGAGTGGGTTGCCATTTCCTTCTCCATTGTGTGAAAGTGAAAAGTGAAAGTGAAGTAGCTCAGTCGCGTCAGACTCATAGCGACCCCATGGACTGCAGCCTACCAGGCTCCTCCATCCATGGGATTTTCTAGGCAAGAGTACTGGAGTGGCTTGCTATTGCCTTCTCCAAAAATACAAGGGCAGAAGAAAATAATCTATAGGCATTAACTAATGCATTCAGATACTGTTTGAAATCTATGAAATTGCCTACAAAATTCATTTGGTTCAATCTAATATATGGACTCTAGAATGTGTTACTTCCCACATTTATTTTCCTCCAGTGAGTGTCTCCCTGTCCCATATTCTACAGGACACATTTTAGAAACACTGTCACAGATGTTCACTGGGGAAGCTCATGATGGAGCACATTTCTCAGATATACCTGGTCTTGGTAAGACAATTTATTGAAGTTACAGCTGATCCTGGAGTCTGGCAGTAATGTTAAATACTTTGTATTAGGCTAGGAAATTACTATTTAATATAGACTCTTTGGTTCTTAACCTGTTCTCACCCCATCCCCTACAGTGTACTGCTGCTGCTAAGTCGCTTCAGTGGTGTCCGACTCTGTGCAACCCCATAGACGGTAGCCCACCAGGCTCCCCCATCCCTGGGATTCTCCAGGCAAGAACACTGGAGTGGGTTGCCATTTCCTTCTCCAATGCATGAAAGTGAAAACTGACAGTGAAGTTGCTCAGTCGTGTCTGACTCTTAGCAACCCCATGGACTGCAGCCCACCAGGCCCCTCCGTCCATGGGATTTTCCAGGCAAGAGTACTGGAGTGGGGTGCCATTGCCTTCTCCACCACAGTGTAGAACAGGTCAAAAATTACTGACCAGTCACGGTTGGTTACTATGTAGCTATACAAAAGGGGAAAACAAAAAAAAAAACGATGAAGGACTTAGGATCTAAAGTACATTTCTACTTTTACATATAAAGATTTTTAAACTTTCAAAAAAGAAAACCAAAACAGATGAAAAGCTCCCTATGTACTAATATAAAAAGATCTCCAAGATACATTAAGTGAAAATAGCAATTTAATGGTCAAGTTAGTGTGTAGAATATGCTCACATATGTATATAGGAAGAACAGGAAGACTGGATATATGTGTATGTCTGTACATACACACACACACACACTTACTTGCCTGCATATGCACAGAATCTCTTAAGGAGAAAAAAGCATTGGTAAGGAGAGGAATGAGATAGCCAAGTCAGAGAGGAGAGAATTTTCACTAAGCTATTTTGTTGTATTTATGAATGTTGTATTATATACATATATATTAACTTTTCAAAAATTATATATTAAAGAGCAGGGTAACAGCAGAGTTTTTGACACCAGAAAACAGAGACATAGAGTCCTCAGTAAGGCAGATTCTCAAGTCTGCAGGATCAGCATTTATGTAAATAAAGTCAGATGTGTTAGTACTGGTAAAGCCTGGGACATTTACATTTTTCTAGAAGAGAAGCTTTCCTCTCTTTTAAAATTAATTAATCTTTTTATTGAAGGATAATTGCTTTACAGAATTTTGTTGTTTTCTGTCAAACCTCAACATGAATCAGCCATAGGTACACATATATCCCCTCCCTTTTGAAACCCCTTCCCATCTCCTTCCCCATCCCACCCCACTGGACTGATACAGAGCCCCTGTTTGAGTTTCCTGAGCCATACAGCAAATTCCCCTTGGCTATCTATTTTACATATGGTAATGTAAGTTTTCATGTTACTTTTTTCATACATCTCACCCTCTCCTCCCCTCTCCCCATGTCCATAAGTCTATTTTCTATGTCTGTTTCTCCATTGCTGCCCTGTTAATAAATTTATCAGTACCATTTTTCTAGATTTTGTGTATATGTGTTATGATATTTATTTTTCTCTTTCTGACTCACTTCACTCTGTATAATAGGTTCTAGGTTCATCCACCTCATTGGAAGTGCCTCAAAGTCATTCCTTTTTATGGTTGAGTATTAGTCCATTGTGTATAGGTACTGTAAGTTCTTTATCCTTTCATCTGTTGATGGACATCTAGGTTGCTTCCATGTTCTACCTATTGCAAATAGTGCTATAATGAACAATGGGATACATATGTCTTTTTCAATTTTGATTTCCTCAGAGTATATGCCTAGGAGTAGTATTGCTGGGTCATATGGTGGTTTTATTCCTAGTTTTTTAAGGAATATCCATACCATTTTCCATAGTAGCTTTATTAATTTACATTCCCACCAACAGTGCAAGATCATTTCCTTTTCTCCACACCCTCTCCAGCATCTATCGTTTGTAGACTTTTTGATGATGGCTATTCTGACTGGTGTGAGGTGATATCTCATTGTACTTTTGATTTGCATTTCTCTAATAATGATGAATGTGGAGCATCTTTTCATGTGTTTGTTAGCCACCTGTATGTCTTCTTTGGAGAAATGTCTGTTTAGGTTTTTTCCCCACTTTTTGATTGGGTTGTTTGTTTTTCTGGCAGTGAGTTATATGAGGTGCTTATATATTTTGTAAATTAATCCTTTGTCAGTTGTTTCATTTGCTATTATTTTCTCCCACTCTGAGGGTTGTCTTTTCACCTCGCTCGTAGTTTGCTTTGCTGTGCAGAAGCTTTTAAGCTTAATCAGACCCTACTTGTTTACTTTTGTTTTTATTTTTGTTACTCTAGTAGGTGGGTCATAGAAGATCTTGCTTTGATTTATATCATCAAGTGTTCTGCCTGTGTTCTCCTCTAGGAGTTTTATAGTTTCTGGTCTTACATTTAGGTCTTTAATCCATTTTGAGTTTATCTTTGTGTATGGTGTTAGGAAGTGTTCTAATTTCATTCCTTTACATGTAGCTGTCCTGTTTTCCCAGCACCATTTATTGAAGAGGCTGTCTTTGCCCCATTGTATATTCTTGCCTCCTTTGTCAAAAATAAGGTGCCCATAGGTGCATGGGTTTATTTCTGGGCTTTCTATCTTGTTCCATTGGTCCATATTTCTGTTTTTGTACCAGTACCATACTGCCTTGATGACTGTAGTTTTGTAGTATAATCTGAAGTCAAGAAGGTTGATTCCTCCAGCTCCATTCTTCTTTCTCAAGACTGCTTTGGCTATATAGGATCTTTTGTGTTTCAGTATGAATTGTGGAATTTTTGGTTCTAGTTCTGTGAAAAATGTCATTGTTAATTTGATAGGGATCGCATTGACTCTATAGATTGCTTTTGGTAGTATAGTCATTTTTACAATATTGATTCTTCCTCCCCAAGAACATGGAATATCTTTCCATCTGTTTATATCATCTTTGATTTCTTTCATTAGTGTCTTATAATTTTGTGTGTACAGTTATTTTGTCTCCTTAGGTAAGTTTATTCCTAGATATTTTATTCTTTTTTTGTTGCAATGGTGAATGAAATTGATTCCTTAATTTCTCTTTCTGATTTTTCATTGTTAGTATATAGAAATGTAAGTGATTTCTGTGTATTGAATTTGTATCCTGCGACTTTGTTAAATTCACTGATTAGCTCTAGTAATTTTCTGATACTCTCTTTAGGGTTTTCTATGTACAGTATCATGTCATCTGCAAACAGTGAGAGCTTTACTTCTTTTCCAATCTGGATTCCTTTTCTTTCTTTTTCTTCTCTGATTGCTGTAGCTAGGACTTCCAGAACTATGTTGAATAACAGTGGTGAAAGTGAACACCCTTGTCTTGTTCCTGATCTTAGGGGGAATGCTTTCAGTTTTTTACCATTGAGAATAATGTTTGCTATAGGCTTATAGATGGCCTTTACTATGTTGAGGTATGTTCCTTCTATGCCCATTTTTTGAAGCGTTTTAATCATAAATGGGTGCTGAATTTTGTGAAAGGCTTTTCTGCATTTATTGAGATTATCATATGGTTTTTATCTTTCAGTTTGTTAATAAGGTGTATCGCACTGATTGATTTCTGAATATTGAAGAATCCTTGCATCCCTGGGATAAATCCAACTTGATCATGGTGTGTGAACTTTTTGATGTGTGGCTGAATTCTGTTAGCTAAATTTGTTTGTTGAGGATTTTTGCATCTATGTTCATTAGTGATATTGGCCTGTAGTTTTCTTTTTGTGTGTTGTCTTTGTTTGATTTTGGTATCAGGGTGCTGGTGGCCTCGTAGAATGAGTTTGGAAGTGTTCCTTCCTCTGCAAATTTTTGAAAGAGTTTGAGAAAGATAGGCATTAGCTCATCTCTAAATGTTCATCTTGTCCTGGACTTTTGTTTTTTGGAAGATTTTTGATCACAGCTTCAATTTCACTGTTTATAATTGGGTTGTCCATAATTTCTGTATCTTCCTGGTTCAGTCTTGGAAGATTGGACTTTTCTAAGAATCTGTCCATTTATTCCAGGTTATCCATTTTATTGCCATATAGTTGTTCTTAATATTTTCTTATAAACCTTTGTATTTCTGCATTGTCTGTTGAAACCTCTCCTTTTTCATTTTTCATTTTGCTGATTTGAGTCTTCTTTTTTTTTTCTTGATGAGTCAAGCTAAAGTTTTGTCAATTTTGTTTATCTTCTCAAAGAATCAGCTTTTAGTTTTACTAATCTGTACTATTGTTTCTTTCATTTCTTTTTCTTTTACTTCTGCTCAGACCTTTATGACTTCTTTCCCTCTACTAACTTTGGGGTTTTTTCCTTCTTTTTCCAGTTATTTTAGATGTAAAGCTAGGCTGTCTATTCGATGTTTTTCTTGTTTCTTGAGGTAGGATTGTATTGCTATAAACTACCCTTTTAGAACTGCTTTTGCTGCATCCCATAGGTTTTATGTTGTCGTGTTTTCATTGTCATTTGTTTCTAGAAATTTTTAAATTTCTCTTTTGATTTCTTCAGTAACCTGTTGATTATTTAGAAAAGTATTGTTTAATCTCCATGTGTTTGTGTTTCTTAGTTTTTCTTTTTTCTTGTAATTGATATCTAGTCTCCTAGTGTTGTGACTGGAGAAAATGCTTGATATGATTCAGTTTTCTTAAATTTACTGAGTTTTGATTTGTGACTCAAAATGTGGGCTCTCCTGGAGAATGTTCCATGTGCACTTGAGAAGAAGTTGTATTCTTCTGCATTTTGGATGGAATGTCCTGAAGATATCAATGAGATCTCATCTAATGTATCATTTAAGAATTGTGTTTCCTTATTAATTTTCTGTCCTTTGGTGTGAGTGGCATGTTAAAGTCTCCTACTGTTATTGTGTTACTGTCAATTTCTCCTTTTATGTCTGTTAGTGTTTATCTTTGGAGAAGGCAATGGCAACCCACTCCAGTACTCTTGCCTGGAAAATCCCATGGATGTAGGAGCCTCATAGGCTGTGGTTCATGGGATCGCTAAGAGTTGGACATGACTGAGTGACTTCACTTTAAATTTTCACTTTCATGTATTGAAGAAGGAAATGGCAACCCAGTCCAGTGTTCTTGCCTGGAGAATCCCAGGGATAGGGGAGCCTGGTGGGCTGCTGTCTATGGGGTCACACAGAGTCAGACACAACTGAAGGGACTTAGCAGCAGCAGTGTTTCTTATGTATTGTGGTGCTCCTATGTTGGGTGCAGAGATATTTACAATTGTTATGTCTTCCTCTTGGATTTATCCCTAGATCATATGTAGTGTCCTTCCTATCTGTTGTAATATTCTTTATTTTAAGGTCTATTTTGTCTGATATGAGAATTGCTACTCCCAGCATTCTTTTGCTTCCCATTTGCATGGAATATATTTTTCCATCCTCTCACCTTCAGCCTATATGTGTCTGTAGATCTTTTTTCTTCTCTTGTATTTCTTGACTATATAAGTCCCTTTAACATTTGTTGTAATGCTAGTTTGGTTGTACTGAGTTCTCTTTTGCTTCTCTGAAAAGCTTTTGATTTCTTTATCAATTTTGAATGAGACTCTTGCTGGGGAAAGTTATCTTGGTTTTAGATTTTTCCCTTTCAGTACTTTAAATATATCCTGCCATTCCCTTCTGGCTGAAAGATCAGCTGTTAAACGTATGGGGTTTCCCTTGTATGTTACTTGTTGTTTTTCCCTTGCTGCTTTTAATATTCTTTCTTTGTGTTTAGTCTTTGTTAGTTTGATTAGTATGTGTCTTGGTGTGTTTTTCCTTGGGTTTATCTTGTATGAGATTCTGCACCTCTTGGACTTGATTGATCATTTACTTTTCCATGTTGGGGATATTTTCAACAACTATAATCTCTTCAAAAATTTTTTCATACCCTTTCTTTTTCTCTTCTTCTGGGACCCCTATAATTCAAATGTTGGTATCTTTGACATTGTCCCAGAGGTCTCTGAGACTCTCCTCAGTTCTTTTCATTCTTTTTACCTTTTTCTGCTCTTCAGAAGTTATTTCCACCATTTTATCTTCCAGCTCACTGATTTGTTCTTCTGCTTCAGATATTCTGCTATTGATCCCTTCCAGAGTAGTTTTGAATTTCAGTAATTGTGTTGTTTGTCTCTGTGTGTTTATTCTTTAATTCTTCTAGGTCTTTGTTAATTGATTCTTACATTTTCTCCATTCTATTTTCAAGGTTTTTGATCATCTTTACTATCATTATTATGAATTCTTTTTTAGGTAGTTTGCCTAGATCCTCTTCTTCTTCTTCTTCTTTTTTTTTTTTTTTTAACTTCTGTGTTTCTAAATTGTTCCTTCATTTGTGTAATATTTCTCTGCCTTTTCATTATTATTATGTTTTGTTTTGTTTTTAAACTTACTGTGTTTGAGGTCACCTTTTCCCAGGCTTCAAGGTTGAATTCTTTCTTCCTTTTAGTTTCTGCCCTCTGAAAGTTGGTCCCGTGGTTTGTGTAAGCTTTATATAGGATGAGATTTGTGCTGAGTTTTTTTGTTTGTTTGCTTGTTTTTCATCTAAAGGGCAAGGCTGAGTGAGGTGCTAATCCTGTCTGCTGATGATTGGGTTTGTATTTTTGTTTTGTTTGTTGTTTAGATGAGGCGTCCTGCACAGGATGCTACTGGTGGTTGGGTGATGCTGGGTCTTGTTTTCAAGTGGTTTCCTTTGTGTGAGTCCTCACTATTTGATACTAAGTTCTCTGGTAGTCTAGGGTCTTGCAGTCAGTGCTCTCACTCCAAAGGCTAGGGGCTTGATCTCCAAAAAGGAATGAAGATTCCACAAGTGGTTTGTTATTGCATTAAGTGAGATTAAAACAAATACCCAAAAATGAGAAACCAAAGATGAGCCTCAGACAAATGGCAGTTACAAAATCAGGCAAATAATAATTAAAATAATGGAATATACGTATACACCCATAAGCAAAGTCAAAACACTCTAACAAAAATAAAGTACAATAGATTGACCCTGTAAACAAAGGAAACCAAAGATTATATCTACCAGTTAAGAACAAAACTAAAGCACAAACTGGAAAACAAAACTAAAGGTGCCAATTGGGGAATAAAGGAATGAAAATAAAACTAACAAACATGTTGAGAAGAAAGGAGAGAAAGAAAAGAAAGGAAAATATGCAAATTTAAATAGAGGTAGATAAAGATTTATATACATTGAAGATTAACTGCAAGGGGAAAAGAACAGTAGGAAAAGCAAACTGATAAATGTAGAAAAGATAATAATAAGTTTTAAAAATTAAGAGAGAAGAAAAAAACTCCACAGAACTGCAGAAGCCCAAAGTAGAGGCAGAAGTTTATAACAACAATAAAAAATGTGACTAAGAAAAAAAGAAAAAGCTCAAAAGCTTAATAGATTTCATAGTGCCAATAAAATCATCAACCACAACAGAGGGGGCAAAGAAAAGAAAAAAGTCCACAAGAATCTACAGAACAAGTGAAAACATAGGAATAATAAATGTTTTTCTTGAGTCACTACTGTCAGAATCCTTTCCCTAGCTGGGAGTCACAGTCCACCTCACCTCCCTAGGATGCCCCCCAACACTATGCTGATCTCTGGACCAGCTGTGGGGGCAGCTCAGATTCTAATCTGGTCCTACTCCTGTGTGTTCTTGCCTCCAATGTCCACGCTCTCAGAACTAGTACCTTTTCTTTTGTGGGAGCTCTCAATGTCCTTTTATATA
Organism: Cephalophus harveyi; assembly: GCA_006410635.1. Lineage (NCBI taxonomy): Eukaryota > Metazoa > Chordata > Mammalia > Artiodactyla > Bovidae > Cephalophus > Cephalophus harveyi. The sequence continues at coordinate 768,870 of SJYT01060664.1, forward strand.
TTCCATAGACACAGAGTCTGCCTAGTTGATCATGTGGATTTAATCTGCAGCTTATACAGCTGGTGGGAAGGTTTTGGGTCTTCTTCCTTAGCCACACTGCCCCTGGGTTTCAATTGTTGTTTTATTTCCACCTCTGCTTGTGGGTCATCCACTGGGGTTTGGTCCTGAGGCTGCCCTGGAGGACTTGGGTTTGCCTCTGTGCGGGCCAGGTATGGAGGTGGTGCAGCTGCTTGGGTTGCAGGGGTTCTGGCAGCACCAGGTATTCAGGTGAATTGGTGGCTAGGGCAGCAGGAAATACAGTGCTCTAGAAGGGTATGGCAACCAGTATTGGCCATTTCGCTCCATTATTCTTAACTAGAGAACCCCCTTTACAGAGAAGCCTGGCAGGGCCATAGTCTACAGGGTCACAAAGAGTTGGACACGACCAAAGTGACCCCGTGTGTATAGACACAAGACATTTTTGTGCCTGTGGCAGCTCTGCCCCAGCGAGAGTTGAGCATGAAGGTGGCGCAGCTGCTTAGCTTGCAGGGACCCTGACAGCGCCAAGTGTGCCGCGACATGGCCTGCCTCCACTGCAGGAGTTATGGCCCTATCTGAGGCTTTTCTCGAGCCTCTTATAGCTGGCAATCAGAGGCCTCTTTGGCCAGTCTTTCTCCATAGCTCTGCCTGTTCAGGCAGTTCTTTCCTTTTGTTTTTAAAGAGAGAAGGGGCTGCAGAGAGTCTCAAGTTTTTCTCCATTTAGAGCAAGTATATATAACAAATGATTTTCAGATTTGATAATTCACAAGTCCTTTTAAAAAAAAAAATTATGAACTCCCAAAGCTGTACTCACAGTTTACATTGGGAGACATTGAATTATGAAGCTAAAATCTGTTTCTACAAAAATGCTTCTGGTTTCTTATAGAATGTTTATATCCACAAAACTGTATCTGTGGATACATTCAAATTAAAAAAATGTTGGCCTCAACAATGTTGGATTTCAAATGGCTTTATAGGCAAATTTTCCAAATAATTGTAGCTAGGAAAAAAGGAAATACTTAATGGTCTTGCACATCTAGATAATGTCTTCCCAATGTTTCTGCCCAATGGTGAATTTATAATTTAGACTGAACAGGAAGTCATTCTTACACTAAAAGAAAGGAGAATCATCTACAGCTTACCAAATTTTATTGTCAGTCTCCATTTTAAAAAGCTCTCTCCAGGTATACTGTGATGAGGAGTGATATTTGGGTGTTTGCAAAATCTAAGAACATTCTACAAAGACAAAAAATGCCTGTGCACAAGAACAACAAAACAATAGTTCATGTGGTAACTAAACAGCTCGTGTCTAGAGAAGACAAAGTATTAATTGATCAAGTAGCTGCTGGCAGAAAACATTACCATGGAAGTAAAGATTAAGGATTTTGCATTAGGCAATTATTGTAAATTGACTGGAGAGTTTGCAGGAAAAAAGAGATGAACTCAGGGCTTTAAATTCTAGTCCTGCAACCTGAGTAAGGACCAAGAAAATTGTTCTTATCCTGGTGTAAACAAAGACAAAGCCAATTCCCTTCACAAAGCTATCTCCTAATAACTGAAGTGCTGGGATTTCTGGAAACCAGACCTAGGACTGATCCTGTGGTTGCCTGAATTTAAAAATACAACACTGTGAATGAACCATATTGTAGGGACTTTCCTGATGGTCCAGTGGTTAAGACTTTGATTCTAATGCAGGGTGTGTAGATTTGATTCCTGGTCATGGAGTTAAGATACTGCATGCCTTGAGGCCAAAAAACCAAAACATAAAACAGAACCGGTATTGTAACAAATTCAATAAAGACTTTAGAAAACAATGGCCCACATCTAAAAAAAAGAACAAAAACAGTAAAGCAAAATTGCCATATACAAAAAGAGTAAAAGTACATTGATTCCACTTAAGAAAAGATGAAAAAGGCAAAGTTAAAACCATCTAATCTAATTTTTAGACTTTGGGGATACAAGCTTTGATAGCACAGCTATTAAAAATGAAAAAAAAAAGATAGCAAGAAAATAATTATGAATGTTAGGAAAGTAAATGTCATTTACAGTGAGGAAGGGAATAACTGTTGGGGAAGGGCAAGGGGGGGCCCTCCTATGGTGCCAGCTATGCCTTGTTTATTCCTCCAGATAGAGTTATGTGGGTGATTGCTCTGTGATAATTTGTTTGGCTGTATATTTATGTTCTATGAAATTCCAGATATGTGTATTCTTCAAAGTCAAAAGGATTAAACAACCTTGCATGGCTTCACATCCCATTCAGAGAAAAAAGACAAGGTCCTTAAATGACCTGCAAGTCCCTAATGATCTGGCCCCCCTCTTAAATGATTTCTCAGTTCTTCCTTTTTTCTCATTCTATTCCTGAAGCTGCACATGAATGTGACTGGAGAAAACCAAACTATCATGCTGAAATTCTTCACTTGAAATTCCTCAGTACTACCCCTAAAATGCACCCTTAGAGCTGCCTGGAAATGCACCATATTTCCCAAGACCATTCACCAGTCCTACCTAGGTGGCAATTTGACAACACTCAGTCTCCAAGCCCTCCACTTCCCTCACCCTGTATTTCACTGTCCTTCTGGATACTGATTTTGAATGCCTCTGTACTGAGAAAATGGAAAAAATTATTTGTGGTAGACATACAGATGTATTATCCACATCATCCCTTCAAGAAGAGTCATTGAGATTTCCCCAGTGGTCCAGCGACTAAAGATGCCACACTCCCAATATTGAAAGCCCAGTTTTGATATCTGGTCAAGGAACTAGATCCCACATGCTGCAACTAAGAGTTTGCAACTGAAGATCTCTTGTGAAGATCAAAGATCCCATGTGGCACAACTAAGACCTGACACAGCAAGGGAAGGAAGAGAGGGAGGGAGGGAGGGAGGGAAGAGGGAAGAAAGAAAAGTTTTTGGGGAAGTGGGTAGCAGCAATGTAAAGATAGTTCAGTTCAGTCGCTCAGTCATGTCCAACTCTTTGAAATCCCATGGACTGCAGCATGCCAGGCCTCCCAGTCCATCACCAACTCCCAGAGCTTACTCAAACTCATGTCCATCGAGTTGGTGATACCATCCAACCATCTCATCCTCTGTCATCCCCTTCTCCTCCCACCTTCAATCTTTCCCAGCATCAGGGTCTTTACCAATGAGTCAGCTCTTCGCATCAGGTGGCCAAAGAATTGGAGTTTCAGCTTCAACATCAGTCCTTCACCAAGGGACAAATCCAAAGTTGTCTTTGGAGTTGATACGGCTTTGCCAGGCATGCACTGTACTTTGAATTTTCCTGCAAGCCAATCCTGTTCCCTCCCGCTTCTCTCCATAACTGTTGATCCCTCTATTCAGCACTCCAAACTCCAACTTAATTTTCTTCCTGAGAACTGTCTGTGACACAGAGCATCCAGACTCCCATCACCATGTCCGTCTACTGCACTGCTTCTGTTGCAAAGTCCTATGACTATCTTCTTTAAGTAGAGCTCTTATTTAAAACAATCACATCATTTGTGCTCTGTTGCTTACTCAGACATCACTCCAGCAATTCTCTCCTCTCCCCTCTGACAGCATCAATCTTTCCTTATTGAAAAAATTGCTATTGTTTGTCCCATCCTATAATTTAAAAAAAAAAAAATCATTCTTTTGGCCTACTTCATCAGTTATTGCTCTATTTCTCTGCTCTCTTTTGTAAAAAAAAAAAAAAGAAGAAGAAGATTTTAGACATGATTTATACTCCCAGTCCCCAATTCTTCTCTCATCTCTCTTTAATTTATTCTAATCAGGATTTTGCTCCCACTGATACTCCCACTCTTGTTAAAGCCATTCCATGCCTCCTACAATGCCAGCTACTGTGGTCTGGCCTCAGCCTTCATACTTCACTTTTTTACATGGTTAATAATTTTCTGCTTTTTGAAACTTATTCCAGTGGCTTCTAGGATGTCAGGTTCTCTTTATGCTACCTCACTGGCCACTGTCTTTCTCAGATGGGGCACCTGTTCCACAATTTGCCTGGATGAAAGCACACAGTGTCCTGGAAATGTGCTCGGTGTTCTCCTTTCCTGGTTTGCTCTTTGCTCTGAGTCTTATAGGGCAGAGTTACAGAGCTCTGTGTGTGATGCATTTCTATTCTCCAGTTACACTTATCTCTCCCCCAGACTTTCCTCCATGTTGGAATTTCATAGAGTTCCTGACATTTCCACTTGGACGACTAATCAGCACCTTAAAGTGTCCTTAACGCATCACCTCTGAGTTCTCTGTTCTCAGTTGCTCCACTAGAAGGGTCTGCTTTCTCAGTGGTGACAACTCCATCCTTCCAGTGAATCAGATACCTGATTCAAACAAGACAAAGAGAAAATCAATATGGATTGCATGTTTTACTTTATGCTCAGAGATGGAGAGGGAATGATAGTTAAGGTAGAGAAGTAAGCTACTTTCCAATTTGTAGGAGAAATTCTCTGGGTTTCAATACTTCAAATGGGTTGACAACTTGGCAAGACCAAAGTAATTAACTCTTCTACATCCCTTTCCACTGATAATCTTTCCTCCTTCCTTTGACTAAGGTGTTACCAAACTCGGGTCTGACTGCTTGACACTTGAAAAGCAGCATATGAGAGAGAGAAATGTTGGTAGAAAGTAAAGTTGCTTTTAATCAGAATGCTGGCATCTGGGAGATGGTGGACTCGGTGTTCCCCATAATCATCTCTGAAGATTCCATTGAGCCATAAAGATTTATAAAAAGAAACAGGCAAGTGATCCCAGCTAATCCTTGAGATGGAGGTCAGAGTCATCACCGTCCCCCACAGTGTGCAGGCTTGTCAACTCCTTGTTGCCTTTCTTCAGATGCTATCTTGTTCACACAGTTTGTTCCCAAGATTGCTGAAGGGGAAGCTGGAGAATACTTGGTCATCTGTTAAATACTTATTCTTCAGTTCTACTTCTTTGATCTACAGAAAGAACCAACAAGATAGGCAAGGTATTGTGTGCTCCAAAGATTTGAAAGGTGTGCTTGAACTGGAGATGTGTAGAGCATGGGGTCCCTGGTTTAATGTTAGTGACAAAAGGGCTTCTTCAGAGAGCTACTTACAAGGATATTCATCTATTTGTTTAGCATCAAATCAATTTTTCTGCTTTATATCTAGAAGAATATATTCTACCTCTGTCATTGAAAAATAAAATAAATAAAGGATAGGTGTGCAATAGAGTCCCATCCAGAAATCTACCCCAAGGGAGAAATTTTTGCAAAATCCACTTAGATAAGGAGTTTTCTGAAGAGCCTTTAAAGAGTTATTCCTGGCCTTAACTAGTTATTCTAGTTATTATAAAAGGGAGAAACACACTCAGGTGGCCTTTAATCCATTTTCTGAATACAAATAGTTCCTGGAGCTGCATGATCCCTGGGAATACAGATATAAATACCTTGTTATAAAGTGGTTAGAGGTTGACATTGGTGGGTTCAAAATATCTACACTAGAGTTTCACTTGATGGAAACAAAAAGAGGAAAACACATATATAAGCGATATCATATGGTATTAGTCTCTCTTTCTGACAACTTCACTGAGAACGATGTTTGGAATATAACACAAATGAACCTGTCTATAAACCAGAAACAGAATCACAGACACAGAGAACAGACTTGTAGTTGCCAAGGGGACGGGGAGGGGGGAGGAGGAGTGGGAGTTTGGGCTTAGCAGATGTAAACTATGACACATAAGATGGATCAGCAGCAAGGTCCTACCATGTAGCACAGGGAACTAACTATATTCAAGAGTATCCTGTGATAAACCATCATGGAAAAGAAGACAAAGAAAACTGTATATAAATGTATAACTGAGTCACTTTGCTATACAGCAGAAATTAATACACCATTGTAAATCAAATGTACTTCAATAAAATAAATTTAAAAGAAGGGGAAAAAGCAAAAGCAAAACTAAAATTCAGCTTGAAATCTGTAGAAATTCGTTGAAATACATGTTTACCATTTTTGCTTTAAGTTTCCAGAGCTGAAAAAAAGAGTCCAAAACCTTTCAAGTTCCTTTTAAAATTAAGAGCCTCCCACTCTCAGAGGCTGGCAATGACCTTTAAACAAATGTTGAGTGTGAGTGATCCCAAGGGACACCTTTCTGTGTCAACTGATGTCCGGTTTCCGCTCCCCATGGAGAAGCTCTCTCCTTCCTACAGTGGATCCCGTTGTTGCCACAGAAACAAGTTGCGGCAGATTGTTCTTAGTTCTATCAGGTCAGTCATTATGACTTTGTGCCCTCATAGTTATACCTGTGTTCTTCTCTAAGTCCGTAAGTGTTATTTCCTTTATTAGGATAGGAAAATACTTTAAATAAATATTAGACTCACAGTGAGGATTTTTTCTTCTTAGAAAAATGGAAATGCTATAGACAGTAGAAATAAAAGAATTTTAACGAATTCAAAGTGAATATTTCCACTTCTTTTCTTCCTTCCACCAAACGAGTAAGTGTCAATTGTAGGCTAACATTTAGGATAATCTAGTCAGGTTGTATAAGCTTTTTAAGTATGAAATTATTTTAAGCACTTCATTTTTGGCATACTTGTGACTTTTATGTTGGGGTAAAGTATATGAGGGTAAGAGGTCGTGGAGGGAGAAGAATGACATAGAAGCTATTGCCTCTAGTCATCTTCTCTCAGCCCTTTTGAAATCAAGTCTCTACTTGAGCAAAAAGAAGTTGGGAGAAAAGTATCAAAACCTTGTCTGGTGGAGCTATTTTAATGAAGAGCTTGTTTCTGCTCCGGGCAGAAATGACTCAGAATGTGAGAGCATGGAACTTTCTAAAGAAGTTATTGCCCACATACAGTGAAAATTTGGGGACAAAAAGGAGGGAATGGAGAACTATGTGCCCATGAGCCTAATTTCATTAAGGAGCTGTAACCCTCTGCTTGTGAGGCTCTCTCCTGAGAAGAGAGGGGCTCGACAGATGAGCAGGATGGTCACTCAGCTCCTCTAGCTGCACCTGCTTCCTCCAGCACATGGTGTGCGCAAAGAATGTTGAATAAATGAAGGAATAATTCAGAGAGTATATTTTCACCTGCTACTTTAGTTCAATGCATTTTAAGAACAATATCTCTCTACACTTTAAAATTTAATACTCCTAATTGTTACAAGTGTGAATCACAATAAAGGAAAATATAAACAAAACACATTATTGTTGTCTTAATTGTAAACATTTGTTGATTTATCAACTAACATGACAGAAGAAAACTTTGTAAGTTAAAACATGCAGATTAGTGTAAAATTTTAGCAATTATTAAAATATGATGACTTTCTCATATTGAATTCAGTGTTCAATATTTGAATATTATTTTCTTTCTAGGAAATGGTGGGGGATTTTATTAACTGATAAAGGGGAAATGAGAGATGCTTTCTGAGCACTAACCTGTTAAGTTAGAGTTTCAGAAAAGACAGGGTAAGCTATTAGATGATGAGCTTGAGTAAATATGGGAAATAAAAAATGTGCTATTATCTAAGTATCTTCATCTACTTCTTCCCCTCTTTCCATACTCTTTCCCAGTTCTCCCCTTCCTGTCAGCAGTTACACTGAAAACAGAATAGAATGATTCAAGATCTCCAAGGGCAAATCCAAGGACTTCTTTAACCTCTCAGAAAGCCCAAAGAGTTTATTTCCTCACAAACCTACCAAAGTATGCAAATATGTTGTATGCAGGAAAAAATAAATATTTTCTGTATCCTGACACTCAAGTGAGGTCTAATCTTTGAAGTGTACACACTGCAACATACACAAAGTATCTAGAAAATGGTACCTATTTCTGATATTTCAGTTCCCATTTATTAAGAATTATCACAGGGAGAAACATCACCCCCAACAGGATAAAACTTGATTCTTGGAAAGTGAAACATTCTTACTTTTTTTATGTACTGAAAGGTTGTTGCTGAATCATGAAAGATGCTGGGATTCTTGGCCTCCAGAGGAGAGGAGATTCAATCCAGGGTCAGGGTGAGGTTTGATCGCTCTGAGCTTTTGTGTAATAAAGTTTTATTAAAGTATAAAAGAGAGAAAGCTTCTGACATAGATATCAGAAAGGGGCAGAAAGAGTGCCCCTCTGCTAGCTGTTAGCAGTATGTTATATACCTATGAGCAAACAGTTTGTTAGAGAAAGGAGATGTCTCAAAACTCAGAGTGGCACCAGGTGGACCTCACCCACAACATGCATTTTGAGATAACTTTGGCACAAGGTGAGTCATCCCGGGCTATAAAACAATTGACATGAATCTTGAAGAAAGGCAGGTTTCCAAGAAAATAGTTTTATTAACATAGATTAGGAGAACAATGTATGAGTAAAACATACTGGTTCCTTGAGCCATTATCAGTTCTGAGTCTTAAGTGGAACTGACTTGAAGAGACTCTAGGGTAAATACGTAGTTCATTAACATAGCTTAAGAAAAACATTTCCATAGGAAAAACGCATTGGTTAGCTCGAGATTTGAGAAAAGTTACGTTCAGGTGGAACCAGGTGTCATCATGGCAACACAGAATTTTAAGAGAAACTTCCTTTTAATTTTGTATAGAGAAGGGAAAAAAAAAAATCTGACATTTGTAGTTTGTTTCCTCCTGCTGTTTAAAAGAGAGACAAAAAATGTCTGACACTTGCAGCTTATTTCCTCCATTTGGAGACCCTTAGCCTTCCTGCCTGTTACCCTCTCAGTACAAAGCAGATATACCTACAGTAATTATGTATTAAATATATATAATTATAATTAGATACACAATATCTGAGGTATTAAAATTTCATGCTGGGAAGATTAGTTAAAAATGTCTAAAAAGCAGGAACTCCCTGGCAGTCCAATGGTTAGGACTCACGCTTTCACTGCTGTGGCCCTGGTCAGGGAAGTAAGATCCAACAGTGTGCTCACTGAATTAAAAAAAAAAAAAAGTCTAAAAAGCCTCCCTCCAAGGGAACTATTTTAAAAAGTCTAAAAAATACCCCCACTAGGGGAACTATGTGAAAGTCACTCAGTCATGTCCAACTGACTCTTTGTGACCCAATGAATGATACAGTCCATGGAATTCTCCAGACCAGAATACTGGAGTGGGTAGCCTTTCCCTTCTCCAGGGGATCTTCCCAATCCAGGGATTGAACCCAGGTCTCCCACATTGCAAGAAGATCCTTTACCAACTGAACTATCAGGGAAGCCCTAATGAAATGGGGATTGGAGTGGGGGAGTGAAGAAACACTATTGTGCATCGTACATTTTTTAATTAAAGGTTGTTAGTCTCTCCCCAGTTGGCTAATGGAGCAAATGGTAGAGAAGTATGGAAAACAGTTTTTTAAATAGTTGAGCCAGTGCAGGGCTTTTAGGTAAAAGCTTATTTGTAAGATATGCCTGGGTCTGGGACTGGTGTGAGGTCGCTCTTATCTGAATTGGAGCCAGTTTATTCCTGCAAGATGGCCTAAACTTGAAAAAGAAAGAGACCTGGAGGGAAGATGCCCCAGGGAGAGCACAACCCATCCCATCTTGTCTTACAGTGATGGAGCAGTGGGAGACTCCTACCCCAACACCATTATGGCTCCAAGCACACAGAAGCAGAGGGCTCTGTTGCGGGGCCAGTGGTCGCCACTAACAGCAAGGTGGCCCTGTGAGCACCAAGCTTGGCTGTTTCTCTCAAGAGAGTCTGGAGAAATAATTCTGATATTCTTCAAAATAATTGGAAAAGGATGGAGAATTTTCTCTAACATGAAGAACGAAAAATCAAAGTGAGTTTTGCCTAATTCACCAAGGATGAGTTAACTGATTTTTATTTGGAAATTGCTTGTTAACTAGATAATCACCTGACATAAAATGTTTAAAATATCCATTTCTATATTGTTCTCTAAATTTCTCAGGAAATCTTTTTACTTCAACTTGGTTTTCTAAATTAATTGTTTATTTGAAATAAATTATTCCATTTTGAAACTGAAATCATATTGGCTGATACTATTTTGAGATGAGGAACACAGGTAGAAGAAAATGGGAAAAAAGAAATTAAACAAAGGAATGAAAAAGAGAAAGAAATGAATGTTTAGTCTTCACGTTATTTTAGTAATTCTCTTTTTACCTTAGTTTTCATTACAATGGAAAATGGTAACTCAAGTCTAGTGCCGCCCAGGGCACCTTCTTACCATAATGGAAATGGGCTGCATGGCACTGGAAGTATGGCTGGTGGCACCCAGGAATTCCATCTAAATGTATTTAATTTTAATTAATTTACATTTGACTTTATATACCTGCTTTGGGATAGTGCTACCATTATTGGTCAATGCCACCCCAGGAATATGAGGATGTTTCAGTTCAGTCAGTTCAGTTCAGTCGCTCAGTCGTGTCCGACTCTTTGCGACCCCATGAATCNCTAGTCTTTCCCATTCTGTTGTTTTCCTCTATTTCTTTGCATTGATCACTGAAGAAGGCTTTCTTATCTCTTCTTGCTATTCTTTGGAACTCTGCATTCAGGTGCTTATATCTTTCCTTTTCTCCTTTGCTTTTCGCCTCTCTTCTTTTCACAGCTATTTGTAAGGCCTCCCCAGACAGCCATTTTGCTTTTTTGCATTTCTTTTCCATGGGGATGGTCTTGATCCCTGTCTCCCGTACAATGTCACGAACCTCAGTCCATAGTTCTTCAGGCACTCTATCTATCAGATCTAGGCCCTTAAATCTATTTCTCACTTCCACTGTATAATCATAAGGGATTTGATTTAGGTCATACCTGAATGGTCTAGTGGTTTTCCCTACTCTCTTCAATTTGAGTCTGAATTTGGTAATAAGGAGTTTATGATCTGAGCCACAGTCAGCTCCTGGTCTTGTTGGGCCGGCGCACTACGCGCGGTCCGCTGCGAGAGGATGTTTAATATATTTAATTTACACAGTCAAACTACTTACTTCGAAGCGCTCTAATAAGGACACTGACAAATCACTGCAAGTTTTCCTCACTACAGGCTAACACCTAGTTTTCTTCTAGAACTGTCAGTAGTAAAGCCCTGGTTCACAGTCCACAAGGAGAGGCTTCCTACGGGGGTAGTTGATAGGAAAGCATGGATTCATTGTGCATTTCTTAAATAAAAAATTGAAATCCTTTAAATGGTTAAGCTTAATATTAAAAACTTTGCAGTATATTGAAATGAAATATGCAATTAATTTAGAACAAAATGTTAACTAATACACATTTCATGCATAAAGTAGCATCTTGTTCATTATAATTTTTCTTATTCTCAACCATTACTTAAGCTTATTTCTCAGTAGGAATGAAACCAAGACTCTCATTCAGTGGTAGAACCTAGCAGACAATGATTAAACACTGAAAAATATGCATGTTCCCCACATCTACTAAAAGATAAATACAAATCAGATACAAATGTACATATATTTTATTTATAAAATTAAATATACTAGTTTGGTCAAAGGTAAGTGTATTTTTAGTTTTTTGTTTACTTTCCCTGCTTTACTGAGATGTAGTTGACAGATAACATTGTGTAAGTCTAAGGTGTACAGTGCATTGATTTGATACATTTAGCTACTGGGAAAAGATTACCACCATAGCACTAGTTAACACCTCCATCCCATCATATAATTACCATTTTTTTTGTGTGTGTGTGAGAACAGTTAAGGTCTACTGTCTTAGCACATTAGAGGACGGTAGTTCTTGGGAATTCCCTGGCTGTCTAGTGGTTAGGACTTGGCACTTTCATTGCTATGGCCTGGTGGTTCCTTGGTATACTTGGTGGGGTTTGACTAGGACTTTCATGGAGCCTGAAATCACGGGTGCTCAAAATGGTTCTTGTATGTAACCTAAGTACCTCTTCCCCCCATACACTTTAAATCATCTCTGGATTTTACTTATAACACTGAATACAATGTAAATCATAACTATGCTTCAATATGATTAAAAAGTAAAAAAGAAATGATCATTTCTAACAATTTGATAGCCATTATAAAAGTCTATCTTTTAAATTCCATATATATGCATTAATATCCTGTATTGATGTTTTAAAGTCTAAATACCTCATGAGAGACTATTCACATCATTCAAATATTAAATAACTGGTTAAGAATCATATGTTCAATAGTTTCAACTCGTGATTATCTCCCTTGTTTTGCTGTAATTTTCATTTTGTGATTTAATTATAAGTAATATTTATTAAGTATTTAAAATTATACACCAGGCATCATGTTAAGTGCCAATTTTTAGATGTTATGTCAGTAAATGCTTATATAACAGCTATTACTATCTGAATTATACCTGGGAGTAGTGTAAACCACCCTTCACAGTGATTAACTTACCAAGGCTCCACTGACAGCAAATGGCAGAGCTGAGCTTTGCGTCAGACCCTGCCTCAGTCCAGAAAACAAGGCTCACATCTTTAACCTCAGCACCAACTGCCTCTTAAAATTTTTCTAACACACACAGGACAGGAACAATAATAGGAACACTGGAAACTAGTGATTATGAAGGAAGGGGCTAATGATGTCTTGGTGTAACACTGTAAGTCTGACCTGGGATAACACCAGGAAGAAGGATTTGTAGTAAGCCTAATAATTATAATTTTAAGTGCTGGCCTTCTTTTCCAAATTTTTTAACTTAAAATGTCCTAATGCATGAAAAGACACTGAACAAATTGTTGAATTGTGGCTTTATTAACACAGCTTTGTTAAGTTGGGTTTATCTTAATGCCAAATAGTAGCTTGTCTAGTCGTTTATAGTAAATCACAGAGAATTTCACTGAGACTTCACTACTAAGGTTGGAAAGACATTCTACTGGCATTCTCTTGGAACCATTGCCCTGCTTTCTTTCAGAAAGGGAAGCTTATCATTTTCAGAATTGCAAGTTGATTCTTAGTGATCATTTATTATGACTCTGGTTAATAAGTTAATGACCTCAGAGATTGGGATGGGTGTGTCTCCATAAATATAAATGTCCATCCTTGCTACTTTAATATAGATGAGTAATTTCAGACATCTTTGTATGTCCATGTTTTGTTATCAGTAAAACTAGGAACAAAAATAAATCACATGTATGAAATATAGCAGAAACAGCCCAAAATTAACTATATTTTTATGGACATCTCTATAATAGCATCTTTTTATTATTATTATTATTAAGTAAGTATACATCACTGACTCAATGGATATGAATTTGAGCAAGCTCTGGGAGATGGTGAAGGACAGGAAAGCCAGGCATGCTGCAGTTCATGGGGTCGCAGAGTCGTACATGACTGAGCGACTGAACAACAGCAAAAGGTGTATTCAGTTTTATTAAAAGCCCATTTTACAAGATGTTACCAAACCCAAGTTCAGTCTGCTCACTACATGATAGGTCATTGACCAGGAGACAAGGTGTTGAGACAGGGAGCAGCAACTTTATTCAGAGAGCCAGGTATTTGAAGAGGTGTGGACTAGCATCCCAGAGTAACATCTTACCAGGGTCTGGATGCCAGTTTCTTTTACAGAACAGACAAGAGGAGGAGGAGATGGGAAGTAAAGTAAAAAGGCCTTAATTCTTGCAAAATATCTGCTGGCTTGGCCAGCCTCCGGGAGTGGACATGTTAATTTCTTCTTTTCTGTAGACATTCAAGTGGGTAGAGTTTGAATGTCTCTCTGCAAACTTAACAAAGGCAATTTATCAGCAAAGGGGCTGGGTTCTCCAAGGTTGCACATTATGTATGCTCACAGCTATAGATAGCATCCTTTTAGTGATTATAGTAACAAAAGCAACAGGGAGCAAAGGTTAAAGTAAAAGAAATAGATCCAACAGGGAATCAGGTTCTGTTCTTCCCTGTTACAAAAATGCTAGTTACACCAGATATGGCATGAACAGAAACTGCCGTCTTAGCCACGTATGTCTGAGGAGCTAATAAAATCACCCAGCGAGTGTATTGTTGAAACAGAGTAGCTGGTCCAGGCAGGGAGAAGATATATTCTAAATCTTCATCAAGCTTACAATCTGGTTAGAAACAAATGTCTAAGAAACAATCAGGAAAATTCCAAGCAATGCCGCTAATAACTCAAACTCTGACAATCATAACTTGGGTGTCTCTATCGAAATGCAGCAGTGCTGCCACTGTTGTTTTATTAATAGGACACTCAGCCAAGACGCAAGCAAACTGGAATACAGAATAAGAGAAAGCACACGTGAGCTTCTGGAGGCTGCGGGTCATTTTCAAAGGTGGGGGATCAAGCCTGGCAGCTTTGGTCTTTCAGTGCTGAAACAGAACCTGATATTCTAAATCTTCATCAAGCTTACAATCTGGTTAGAAACAAATGTCTAAGAAACAATCAGGAAAATTCCAAGCAATGCCGCTAATAACTCAAACTCTGACAATCATAACTTGGGTGTCTCTATCGAAATGCAGCAGTGCTGCCACTGTTGTTTTAATAATAGGACACTCAGCCAAGACGCAAGCAAACTGGAATACAGAATAAGAGAAAGCACACGTGAGCTTCTGGAGGCTGCGGGTCATTTTCAAAGGTGGGGGATCAAGCCTGGCAGCTTTGGTCTTTCAGTGCTGAAACAGAACCTGAGATGATTCCCTTCCTCTCTGGAAGGCGAGTGCAGCGAAAAAGAAAGAGAGCCACGCAGTGAGTCAAGAAAAGGGAAATTTATTAGAGGGAAACAATAGGATGACTGGCCCTGAAGGAGAACCAGTGTCCTCCCTTTCTGACAGGGTCTTTCTTATACCCCGCCAGTGAAACATTCTCTGAAGGGGTGGTTAATTATTAGCCTGTAGTTGCGTAGTCCACTGATCTCCAGTAGCATATTGGGCACCTAATGACCTGGGGAGTTCCTCTTTTGGTATCCTATCATTTTGCCTGTTCATACTGTTCATGGGGTTCTCAAGGCAAGAATACTGAAGTGGCTTGCCATTCCCTTCTCCAGTGGACCACGTTCTGTCAGCCCTCTCCACCATGACCCGCCCGCCTTGGGTTGCCCTGCAGGCATGGCTTGGTTTCATTGAGTTAGACAAGGCTGTCGTCCTCGTGTGATTAGATTGACTAGTTTTCTGTGAGTATGGTTTCAGTATGTCTGCCCTCTGATGGCCTCTTGTAACACCTACCATCTTACTTGGGTTTCTCTTACCTTGGGTGTAGGGTATCTCTTCATGGCTGCTTCAGCAAAGCACAGCCGCTGTTCCTTATCTTGGACGAGGGGTATCTCCTTATCATTGCCTGACCTTCAACGTTGGATAGCTCCTCTAGGCCCTCCTGTGCCTGCGTAGCCACCGATCCTTGGGTTGCTCCTCCCTGCCGCTGGCCCTGGCCTTGGGCGTGGGTGGCTCCTCCCAGCTGCCGCCCCTGGCCTCGGGCTTGTGGTGGCTCCTCAGGGCCACCGCCCCTGGCCTCCAGCATGAGGTGGCTCCTCCCAGCTGCCGCCCCTGGCCCGGGCTCATGGTGGCTCCCCGGGGTCACCGCCCCCGGCCTCAAGCTCGAGGAGGCCTCTCCCGACTGCCCCCGACCTCGGACGTGGGGTGTTCTCCTCCCGGCCGCCCCCAACCTCGGACGCAGGGTGTCTCCTCCCGGACGCCACTGGCCCCGGACGCGGGGTATTTCCACCCAGCTGCCGCCTCGACCTCGGACACCAGATGTCCTCTCCCGGCCGCCACTGGCCTCGGACGTGGGGCAGCTCCTCCCGGCCGCTGCCCCGACCTCGGATGCGGGGTGTCTCCTCCCAGGCCGCCACTGACCTCAGACGCGGAGTAGCTTCTCTCAGTCGCCGCCCTGACCTCAGCACAGGGTAGCTCCTCTCAGCCCTTCCTGGGCCATCACAGCCTGGCACTCTAGGCTGCTGCCCCCAACGTCGGACATGGGGCAGCTCCTCCCGGCCGCGCGTAGTGCACCGGCCCGGCTCTTAGCATCCTTTTAGTGATTATAGTAACAAAAGCAACAGGGAGCAAAGGTTAAAGTAAAAGAAATAGATCCAACAGGGAGTCAGGCTCTGTTCTTCCCTGTTACAAAAATGCTAGTTACACCAGATATGGCATGAACAGAAACTGCCGTCTTAGCCACGTATGTCCGAGGAGCTAATAAAAATCACCCAGCGAGTGTATTGTTGAAGCAGAGTAGCTGATCCAGGCAGGGAGAAGACACATTCTAAATCTTCATCAAGCTTACAATCTGGTTAGAAACAAATGTCTAAGAAACAATCAGGAAAATTCCAAGCAATGCCGCTAATAACTCAAACTCTGACAATCATAACTTGGGTGTCTCTATCGAAATGCAGCAGTGCTGCCACTGTTGTTTTAATAATAGGACACTCAGCCAAGACGCAAGCAAACTGGAATACAGAATAAGAGAAAGCACACGTGAGCTTCTGGAGGCTGCGGGTCATTTTCAAAGGTGGGGGATCAAGCCTGGCAGCTTTGGTCTTTCAGTGCTGAAACAGAACCTGAGATGATTCCCTTCCTCTCTGGAAGGCGAGTGCAGCGAAAAAGAAAGAGAGCCACGCAGTGAGTCAAGAAAAGGGAAATTTATTAGAGGGAAACAATAGGATGACTGGCCCTGAAGGAGAACCAGTGTCCTCCCTTTCTGACAGGGTCTTTCTTATACCCCGCCAGTGAAACATTCTCTGAAGGGGTGGTTAATTATTAGCCTGTAGTTGCGTTCTGTATGATCACATAGCTGGAGGTCTGGAATCTGGTGGTCTTGTAGCTTTGAGAAGGTAGGCTCCAGAGAGAAAACAGAGTGTTGTTTGGGCAGTTTGGTCAGTCTCGAGGGTCATTGTGACTTTATTCTTTGTTTGCGAGGTCAACATAATGAGCCGTTTCAACCATGAGCCCCCATGAGGGCCCTGTCACTCTCCCTGCCCCACACTGGAACTGAAGGGGGCCCGTGGGGAGGGGCAGCCAGGGAGATTCCTCTCTCCACAGTTCATCCACTGACAGATGAAATTGGGGGAGCCCGAGTTTGAAGTCACAGCCACGGGAAACAGCCTGGTTGGACACATGGTGTCACCCTTTGAACCTTCCCAAACTCTTCCGGTTGGTGGTGGCTTATTTGTTGGGTGTTCCTTACCAGAACCTACTGTCGTAAGACAACTCACACAAACGGTTACTATGGTGCTCGGCCAGGGTAGGCGGTTTCAGGCAGTGTGCTTCCCCTAACATAATCGCCAAAAGGATGCTGTCTATAATTGTGTGTGTGTCACCCTTCTTTGTTCTATAATAGAAACTGGCATCCAGACCCAGATAAGATGGTACTCTGGGACATAAGTCTACCATCTTTTCGAACACCCTGCTTTCAGAATACAGTCGCTATTCCTTGCCTCAATACCTTGGCTCCAAATTACTGGCCTGTCATGCGGCAAGCAGATGAAACTTGAATTCAGTAACATTAAGGCTTTGACATGTAAATTTTTGGAAAAATCAAAATTTGGGGAATGTTAAGCCCGTAACATCTTCCATCTACTTGATGACACTGTGCTGCTGGAGACTGAAAAAAAAAAAAGCACAACAAAAGCTGAGAATTCTGTTTTACTCAGATTTTCTGAGGACTCACATATTTTGGCCACCTGATGCGAAGAACTGACTCCTTGGAAAAGACCCTGATGCTGGGAAAGATTGAAGGCAGGAGCAGAAGGGGACAACAGAGGATGAGATGGTTGGATGGTATCACCGACTCAATGGACATAAGTTTGAGTAAACTCTGGGCGCTGGCGATGGACAGGGAGGCCTGGCGTGCTGCAGTCTGTGGGATTGCAAAGAATCAGACACGACTGAGCAACTGAGCTGATCTGAACTGAGGGTTCAATTCCAGCCTCTCAAGTAGCTTTGAGGAGCTGCTCTGAAGAGGTAAAGGAAGAGCAAGGATACATAGAAGTTTCTGCAACAAAAACCAGTTAGTCAGAACATGAAAAGATTATTGTTAATTAAAGAAGCTAAGGAATTTACCACTTTTCAGCGTATGGGAACATACACACAGGAGTCTGGGCTCACTGAAACCATTGCTTTGCCATGTGCCTCTGCTATCTGGGGCCCGAGTCCTGTGCTTTCTCATCTTGAGTCTGCACAGGGCACACCACAGGGAGCAGTTGCAGAGCACTAGGGCTTGGCAGTGAGCAGCCTGTGTGTCTCCATTCTGAATTCCATCAGGGTGCACCGCGTGGTTGACTGCAGCAGCTGACTGCTACATGCTAAGCATTCTTTGTTTCCAGCCTGATATCACCCGGGCTCACTGGTGGGGGGACTGTAGTGGCTTGAGGCCTGCAACATCCCTTGTTTGCTAATGTGCCAGGCAACATTTTTTATTCACACTGCTAAGTTTATTTTGAGGTGGCTTGTGCCCAGGTAGATATGGGCAGAAGGGCAGCTTGTGGACATAGGTGCCTTCCTCTAGTGCCCTCCCTTCCCTTGGTTTCTCTCTTTCTCCCTAGAGAACCTAAAATTAGACATGCATATGAACACCTCACTTTCCTTCTGTTTTTCTGTTCTCCCCACAATCTCGGTAAGAGGATTTTCTTTACAGCATTTCTTCTGACTTCCTCTCCTCCTTCTGATTCTAGCTAAAACTTAAGAATAGATAGCAGTTCCTTCTGTACATGAAAAAATATCAGTGAGCTACTTGCTTCTAAATTGGTTGTTGATTGGCTAGTAGGAAGAAAAAAAATTTTTTTAATTATCTTTCTACTCTGTCAATGGAGTTATTGTCATGCTGCATAATCTTATTTCCCAGTAATAAGTTTAAGCCTACTTAGATAATATATTTGTGTGATTCATTTTGTATGTGACTGAAACAAAAGCAAAAACAATCACAAGGAGAAATAAAACATTTGATATGTGTACAAAGTAAGGTAGAATTTGCAACTCAAGCCATTCTATTTAATGTAACAAGGAGAGAAATGTTTTTCATTTAGGCTCATAAACTCTTATATTAGATAAGTGCTTATCAGCTTACATTGATCCAGGGAATTATTAAACCAAAAAGAGCAAGTTGAATGAGCTACAGAGAAATTCTTAAGCAGAAGTGCAGATTTTCTTCTTACACAGTTATCTTTGATTGCCAGTAAATCTTAGAGATGATCAAAACAAAAAGGACATAAGAGTTTTTAGAACATATAAAGCTTGTCAGCAAATGGCTGAAACTCACTGAAAGTCACTTAATGCTCCTATGGATCTAGAAGATGGAAATCATTTCTTTCCTCCTAAGTTCTTACAAGGTGTCCAGAAGCTACAAATATTCCTGATTTTTTTTATAAAGGTATCAATTTTCATATTTTGTGAGTTCTCTATTCTATGGGACCTCTAGTTAATGGAATTCTTCCTCTAGGCAATCTTTAATAGAAAAGACATTCTTTAAGTTTCCTTGTCATTTCTGGTTTCAATTAATGAACCAGAAGCATAAGTGACCATACATTTTTAAAATTTATATTATAAATGTTTAGTGAGTATCTGTGTTCCAGATAATGCTTTCAGTTCTGGAAAAACAGTGACTGAACCACAAACCATGAACTCTTAAGGACCTCACTGTCTAGCAGGGATGGCAGGGAAAGGAAAAATTGGTTTCTGTTCAGTGAGATGAGTGCCTTGGTGGAAATAACTATGAGCTGGAGTGAGAAAATAAAGGAAAGAGCAGGGAAGGCAGCACAGAGGAGGTGTCACATGTGCTGTGTCTTGATGGATGTGTAGGAGTTTTCCAGGTTAACAGAGTAAAGAACCTTCAGAATAGTCTACAGCATGTGCTAAGGGAGAGATCACATCTTTGTTTTAGTTATGTTCTGCTGACTCTAGGCAAAATCAGAATCATTTTATCTTTGGTAAGTTGTAATTTCTAAAAAATTGAAACCAGTGGTGCATTTTATGTATTTTCATACATTGGTCTTCAAGAGTGAAGTTCATCCTTAAGTTCAGAATGAAGTTCAATTTCATGTAAATATTTTATATTATATTTTCCTTCCACTTGTGTCAAAACAAAGATAAAAACAATTACATGCTTCCCTGGCATCTCAGATGGTAAAAAAAAAAATCTGCCTGCAATGCAGGAGACCCAGGTTCTATCCTTGGGTTGGGAAGATCCCCTGGAGAAGGGAATTGCTACCCACTCCAGTATTCTTGCCTGGAGAATTCCTACACACAGAGGAGCCTGGTGGGACTATTGCTCCCTGCAAATGTCCACACTGGCTGCCTAAAATAAATTAGATCTTCATGAAGGGCTTCCCTGGTGGCTCAGATGATAAAGAATCCACCTGCAATGCAGGAGACTCAGGTTTAATCCCTGGGTTGGGAAGATCCCCTGGAGAAGGGAATGGCAACCCACTCTAGTATCCCTGCCTGGAGAATTCCATGGACAGAGGAGCCTGGTAGGTTACAGCCCATGGGGTGGCAAAGAGTTGGACATGACTGAGCCACTAACACTTTAGGGCTTCCCTGGTGGTTCAGACAGTAAAGAATCTGCCTAAAATTTGGGAGACTTGGGACCAGTCCCTGGGTCTGGAAGATCCCCTCGAAAAGGGAAAGGCAACCCATTCCAGTATTCTTGTCTGGAGAATTCCATGGATGGAGGAGCCTGGTGGGCTACAGTTCCTGGGGTTGCAAAGAGTTAGACACGATTGAGCAGTTAACTCAATGTGCCAAGAAGGAGAGGTGCTTATAGATTTGCTTGTGTCACAGCACTCACTTTGCCCAGAAATAAGCAGTTTTAGGAAACATGTCCTGGTCTGATGTAGGGTGGCTTCTCTTTCTGGTCTCCCTCTGACAGCTGGGGAAGGAGGACCTCTCTGCTCTGTTCCTCTCTGTCTTCCTGTATCCACTTGAGGAAGAGGAGCTGCTGCTCTCATATATAAATAAATCCAAGAAATTCTGCTTCCTTCACCAGTGGTGAGAAAACTTTAAGTTAAAAATACATGTTAATCCAGAAATATTCTCCTCTGCTCTTCTATCTTAGGTGACTGAGTTAGACAATTCACCGACAAACTCAGCAGCTCTATCCGTGATTTCCTCACCTAATAGGTTGTCAAGTCCTCCCAAGATACAGATTTGGGTGAGGGGAAGGTGGCGTGGGTAAAGGTCATGCTTAGCCACAGCCCCTGGGCTCTGCCAGATATGTGCTTTTGTGGTCACTGGTCACTGACTCCACGGTCACTAAGTGATACTTTGTTTTCCATTTGCTTTGTTTCTTTTATAGAGTTCTTGGGAAAGTTATGGGGAGAAGGGAGAGGGAGGAATGACTGGCAGATTTGGGGCATTTTTGTATTTTTGGATATAGTACTGCCAAGTACTATTAAGAGTATGCTTTTAATGCCTAACTTTCTGGTACAGTGTCAGCAGGCTGGAAAGTGAAATAATGCAACTAGCATATGGAAACCAAACTCTATCTGGAAAAGTAAGGGCAATGTAGGGTCAGCAGATGGAGGCCATGCTTCAGACAATCAAGAGAAGAAATTGGGGCTAAGGAAAATAAATCTGGAATTTGCTGAGGTTTGGGGAAATAAGAACTGATATTGTGAATATGTTACTTCATGTAACCCTTTAGTGAATATTAAAGATTGGGTACACAATGCCATTAATCCAGAAATTCCAGTTTGAGGTATTTATCCTTTAAATATACTTGCATAAGCAGTTAATTTTTTGTGTATGAAGATCTTCATTGCAACTCTGTAAGATTGAAAATAACCCAAATAATAATAATTAATTGGTTAAAAATGACACAATAATGTGTGATGCATTGTACAAAAGAATATCAAACAGACATTGAAAAGGATGATACTATGTGGTCATATCTACTGTGGAGAAATTTGTTGTTAAATAAAAAAGCAAGATACAAAGCACTTGTTGTTCAGTCATCCAGTCATGTCTGATTCTTTGTAACCCCATGAACTGCAGCACCCCAGGTCTTCCTGTCCCTCACCATCTCCTGAAGTTTGCCCAAGTTCATCTTCATTGCATCAGTGATGCCATCCAGCCATTTCATCCTCTGATGCCCTCTTCTCCTGCCCTCAATCTTGCCCAGCATCAGGGACTTTTTCCATGAGTCAACTGTTTGCATTAGATGACCAGAATACTTCAACATCAGTCCTTCCAGTGAGTATTCAGGATTGATTTCCCTTCAGATTGACTGGTTTGTGCCGGGGTCCAGCCCCAGTGGATCTAGGGTGATTCGAAGGGTGGATGGCGTCGGCGAGGAAAGATTTATTTATTTATTAATATAAGATTAGATTAGATTAGGAAGAAATAGTGTAGTAGGAAAATTAAGTGGAGAAAAGAGGCTGAATAACTTGGTTTACAGGGAAGGCCAATAAAACTCCACACAAGGAGCTTGCACTATCTATATTAGGCCACCAGCGTCCATTTGAATATCGGAGAGTGCCCCGCCTTGGGCTCTCTCTCTTACAGATCTTAAAAGCCAGGGCAAGTAAGTAGACATGATGAGCCTCCCAGCTCCAGATGGGAATTTAGCCTGAAATTAAAGTATAAAGAGGAGACACGGGGTAACCAATCCAGCTACTGGTCCCAGCCTCTATTCTCTAGAATCTCCTTTTATACCTTTGATTGTACATAGAGATCAATGGGTAATAGAAAATTATTCAGCGTCAGCAGCCCTGACTGTTATCAAAACCAGGCTTTTCTCTCTGCATACCTAATTGTATTTACAAGTCTTAGGTGATTTGCATAATCTTCTAGCCAGAGGGTCAATTAACATTTTACAGCCTTTTTCCTGATAAAGGTTTGTCAACCAGAAGACTTATTTGTGTTGATTTCCCAAAGTTTGGTGCCACTCTCAGAAAGCACTAAATAAAGTTACATTCTTATATAGCAAGGACACAAGAGGAGTGCAGTGATATATAACAAAGAAAA
This sequence comes from Cephalophus harveyi, assembly GCA_006410635.1. Lineage (NCBI taxonomy): Eukaryota > Metazoa > Chordata > Mammalia > Artiodactyla > Bovidae > Cephalophus > Cephalophus harveyi. The sequence continues at coordinate 791,674 of SJYT01060664.1, forward strand.
GTAATTAACTCAAAAGTCTAGTGTTGCTAACATCAAAACTACTATCTATCCTTTTCCATATCCCGTTTACATTGATTAACATCCTCTCAGGTGCCTAAAAGATAAAGAATATGGAGGCCTGGCAGCAGTCATTGAGTCAACAGTGAAAACCTACCAATATAATTTCTAACTCTTTAGAAAAGGCTCTGTTTCTTTAAGATGCTTTTAAGCTTTATGCCTCTCGTGGTTGGAGGCTGTAAGCAATTCACAAGCTGTAAGAGGTCTGGGGAACCTGTTAGGCAACCTAGAGAGTTATCAGAGAGGGTTTAACTGAAACATCCTTTCAAATGCAGAAGACTAAAGCCCTGAATTGACTTTTTCCAGAGAATATCAGAAGAGTGGAAAAGCAGAGTAGAAAAGCCGGCAGATTCTTATATTTTGGGGGGTGGATGCTCAGAGATTCCAGGGGGAATCCCTGAAACCTGATCACATCCTTGCATTTGTCAGGCTTCCTTCCGAATGACCTTGTCACGGGCGGGATTCCTCACGCTGGCTCCCGACAGTTTGGTCTCCTTGATGTCCAAGGGAATCTCAAGATGTTCAAAGGCATCAATTCTTCAGTGGTCCACTTTCTTTATGGTCCAACTCTCACAACTGTACATGACCACTGGGAAGATGATAGTCTTAACTATATGGACCTACCTTTGTCAGCAGAGTAATGTCTCTGCTTTTCAACACATTGTGTTGAAAAGGTTTGTCACAGCTTTCCTGACAAGAAGCAAACGTCTTCTGATTTCCTGACTACAGTCACCATCTGCAGTGATTTTAGAGCCCAAGAAGAGGAAATCTGTCACTACTTCCACATTTTACCTCTCTATTTGCCAAGAAGTAATGAGTAATGGGGCTGGATGCCATGATCTTGTTTTTTTTTTTTTTTTATATTTAGTTTTAAGCCTACTCTTTCACTCTCCTCCTTCACCCTCATCAAGAGGCTCTTTAGTTCCTCTTTGCTTTCTGCCATTAGAGTGGTATCATCTGCATAGCTGTGGTGTTTGATGTTTCTCCCACAGACCTTGATTCTAGCTTGTAACTCATCCAGCCTTGCATCTCATGATGTGCTCAGGGTATAGATTAAACAAACAGGGTGACAGCAGATACTCTTTTTTCAATCTTGAACCAATTAGTTGTTGTTCCTAACTGAACTGAACTGATCTTAAGATGCTAGGGGAAAATAAAATTTAGAAAGATAAGAAATAAACTGAGGAATGTAGCATGAGTTACAATGTAATCACAATTTCAGTTCAGTTCAGTTCAGTCACTCAGTCGTGTCTGACTCTGTGACCCCATGAATTGCAGCACTTCAAGCCTCCCTGTCCATCCGCAACTCCCGGAGTTCACTCAGATTCATGTCCATCGAGTCAGTGATGCCATCCAGCCATCTCATCCTCAGTCGCCCCCTTCTCCTCCTGCCCCTAATCCCTCCCAGCATCAGAGTCTTTTCCAATGAGCCAACTCTTCACATGAGGTGGCCAAAGTACTGGAGTTTCAGCTTTGGCATCATTCCTTCCAAAGAAATCCCAGGGTTGATCTCCTTCAGAATGGACTGGTTGGATCTCCTTGCAGTCCAAGGGACTCTCAAGAGTCTTCTCCAACACCACAGTTCAAAAGCATCAATTCTTTGGTGCTCAGCCTTCTTCACAGTCCAACTCTCACATCCATACATGACCACAGGAAAAACCATAGCCTTGACTAGACGGAACTTAGTCAGCAAAGTAATGTCTCTGCTTTTGAAAATACTATCTAGGTTGGTCATAACTTTTCTTCCAATGGGTTAATTTCATGGCTGCAGTCACCATCTACAGTGATTTTGGAGCCTAAAAAATCAAAAAGTCTGACACTGTTTCCACTGTTTCCCCATCTATTTCCCATGAAGTGGTGGGGCCAGATGCCATGATCTTCGTTTTCTGAATGTTGAGCTTTAAGCCAACTTTTTCACTCTCCTCTTTCACTTTCATCAACAGGCTTTTTAGTTCCTCTTCACTTTCTGCCATAAGGGTGGTGTCATCTGCATATCTGAGGTTATTGATATTTCTGCCAGCAATCTTGATTCCAGCTTGTGCTTCTTCCAGTCCACCGTTTCTTCTGATGTATTCTGCATATAAGTTAAATAAGCAGGGTGACAATATACAGCCTTGATGTACTTCTTTTCCTATTTGGAACCAGTCTGTTGTTCCATGTCCAGTTCTAACTGTTGCTTCCTGACCTGCATGCAGGTTTCTCAAGAAGCAGGTCAGGTGGTCTGGTATTCCCATCTCTTTCAGAATTGTCCACAGTTTATTGTGATCCACACAGTCAAAGGCTTTGCCATAGTCAATAAAGCAGAAATAGATGTTTTTCTGGAACTCTCTTGCTTTCTTGATGATCCAGCGGATGTTGGCAAGTTGATCTCTGGTTCCTCTGCCTTTTCTAAAGCCAGCTTGAACATCAGGAAATTCCCGGTTCACGTATTGCTGAAGCCTGGCTTGGAGAATTTTGAGCATTACTTACTAGCATGTGAGATGAGTGCAATTGTGTGGTAGTTTGAGCATTCTTTGGCGTTGCCTTTCTTTGGGATTGGAATGAAAACTGACCTTTTTCTGTCCTGTGGACACTGCTGAATTTTCCAAATTTTCTGGCATGTTGAGTGCAGCACTTTCACGGCATCATCTTTCAGGATTTGAAATAGCAAGAAGTTCTCATACTGTTGCAAAACGTTCTAGGGCCTACAACATTTTTCCCATCTTGGATACCCAGCAAAGGGACTGAGAACCCCCAGAAAATTTGACTTTGTAGGCCAGTGGGATTTGATTACAGAACTTCCACAGGACTGGGGAAAGAGAGACTCTTGGAGGGCTCAAACAAAACCTTGTTCTCACCAGGGCCCAGGAAAAAGTAGTAGTGACCCCTACAAGGACTGAGCCAGACTTGCCTGTGAAGGCCCAGGTGTCTCCAGCAGAGGCGTGGGTCAGCAATAACCTGCCATGGGGTCAGAGGCACCAAGTACGAAGGTCCTGGAGCTGTGGCATGCTGGCATAAGTCGTTTGGAAGGAGGTTGCCATTACCGCCATTACACCTACCAAAGTTTGGCTTCAGGCCAAACTACAAGGAGGAAACAGAGCCCCACCCATCAGAAGAAAATTGGATTGAAGATTTACTGAGCATGGCCTTGCTCAGTAAACTAAGACTCAGTTTCCCCCACAGCCAGTCCCTCCCATCAGGAAGCTTCTACAAGCCTCTTATCCTCATCCATCAGAGGAAAGACAGAATGAAAACCACAATCACAAAATATAACCAAACTGATCACATGGACCACAGGCTTGTTTAACTCGATGAAACTATGACACATGCCATGTAAGGCCACCCAGGATGGATGGGTCATGGTGGAAAGTTCTGACAAAACGTGGTCCACCAGAGATGGGAATGGCAAACCACTTCAGCATTCCTTCCTTGAAAACTTCATGAACAGTAGGAAAAGGCAAAAAGATAGGGAACTGAAAGATAAACTCCCCAGGTCTGTAGGTGTTCAATATGCTACTGGAGAAGACCAGATAAATAGCTCCAGAAGGAATGAAGAAACTGAGCCAAAGTGGAAACAACGTCCAGTTGTGGATATGTCTAGTGGTAAAACTAAAGTCAAATGCTATAAGACCAATATTGCATAGGAACCTGGAATGTTAGCTCCATGAATCAATGTAAATTAGAAGTGGTCAAACAGGAAATGACAAGAGTGAACACTGACATTTTAGGAGTAAGTGAACTAAAACAGACCAGAAAGGATGAATTCAACTCAGATGACCATTATATCTACTACTGTGGGCAAGAATTCCTTAGAGGAAATGGAGAAGCCATCATAGTCAACAAAAGAATCCAAAATGCAGTTCTTGAGTAAATTCTCAAAAACGATAGAATGACCTTGGTTTGTTTCCAAGGCAAACTATTCAATATCACAGTGCTCCAAGTCTATGCCCCAATGACTAATGTTGAAGAAGTTGAAGTTGAACAGTTCTATGAAGACCTACAAGATCTTCTAGAACAAAAACATCAAAAAAGATGTACTTTTCATCATAGGGGACTGTAATGCAAAAGGAAGAAATCAAGAAATACCAGGGGTAACAGGCAAGTTTGGCCTTGGAATACAAAATGAAGCAAGACAAAGACTAACAGTTTTGCCAAGATAACACACTGGTCATAGCACACACACTCTTCCAACAACACAAGAGACGATTTACACAAGGACAACACCAGATGGTCAAAAACGAAATCAGATTGATTATGTTCTTTGCAGCCAAAGATGGCAAAGCTCTGTATAGTCAGCAAAAACAAGACTAGGAGCTGACTGTGGCTCAGCTCATGAGCCCCTTATTACAAAATTCAGGCTCAAAAAAGTAAAAGAATTCCAGAAAAACATCTCTTTCTGCTTTATTGACTACTTCCTCCCTCATAGTTCAGTTGGTAAAGAATCTCCCTGCAATATAGGAAGCCCCTATTCCTGGGTTGGGAAGGGATAGGCTACCCACTCCAGTATTCTTGGGCTTCCCTTGTGGCTCAGCTGGTAAAAGAATCTGCCTGCAATGCAGGAGACCTGGGTTTGATCCATGGATTGGAAGATCCCTGGAGAAAGGAAAGGCTACCCACTCCAGTATTCTGGCCTGGAGAATTCCATGGACTAGTCCATGGGGTTGCTAAGAGTTGTACACGTTTGAGTGACTTTTGCTTTCACGAAAGCCTTTGACTGTATGGATCACAGCAAACTGTGGAAAATTCTGAAAGAGATGGGAATACCAGACCATCTGACCTGCCTCCTGAGAAAGCTGTATGCATGTCAAGAAGCTTGTCACCCTGCTTATTTAACTTATATGCAGAGTACATCATACATAATGCCAACTGGATGAAACACAAGCTGGAATCAAGATTGCCAGGAGAAATATCAATAACCTCAGATATGCAGATGACACCACCCTTATGCAGAAAGTGAAGAAGAATTAAAGAGGCTCTTGATGAAGGTGAAAGAGTAGAGTGAGAATGTTGGCTTAAAACTCGTTAAGATCATGACATCTGATCCTTTCACTTCATGGCAAATATATGGGAAACAATGGAAACAGTGACAGACTATTTTGGGGGGCTCCAAAATCACTGCAGATGGTGACTGCAGCCATGAAATTAAAAGATGCTTGCTCCTTGGAAGAAAAGCTATCTCACACCTAGACAGGGTATTAAAAAGCAGAGATATTACTTTGCCAACAAAGATCCATATAGTCAAAGCTATGGTTTTTCCAGTATCATGTAGGGATGTGAGTGTTGAACCACAAAGAAGGTTAAATGCCAAAGAATTGATGCTTTCGAATTGTGGTGCTGGAGAAAACTCTTGAGAGTTTCTTGGGCTACAAGGACATCAAACCAGTCAAATCTGAAGGAGATCAACTGTGAATAATTACTAGAGGGACAGACACTGAAGCTGAAGCTCCAATACTTTAGCTACTTGATGCAAAGAGCCAAATCATTGGGGAAAAGACCCTGATGTTGGGAAAGATTGAAGGGAAAAGAAGAAGGGTATGGCAGGAGATGAGATGGTTAGATAGCATTATTTACTCAATGGGCATGAATTTGAGCAAAATTCAGGAGATAGTGAAGGACAGAGGAGCCTTCTGTGCTGCAGTCCATGGGATGGCAAAGAGTCAGACACAATTTAGTGAGTGAAAAACAACAACTACCTCTTACCCAATGCTTGTCTCTCAATATTAGATTCTTGAATGATGAGTAGCCAGATGTGAGTTTGATAACAATGAAGCTTCAATTTCTCATCAGAGAGAACAAAGTCAAAAAGTTAATCAGCCAATTTTTGCCATGTCTTTTTGGTGGTGCTCAATGCCAGCCTTTGGCAAAGAAAGCATGTCCATTCCTCTGAGAAGCAAAATATTATGGTAGAAAGGACAGCTATGGTTCAACAGCCATGGCTAAGAGCCCTTTGATGATTGCATATCTAAGGGTGAGGCTGGAGGGGGAGATCGATTATTAAAATCTCTCTTAAAATAAGAGAGATTTGTTTGTATCCTCTTGATTATCTTCTTTTAGACTGGTGGCTTAGGAAAACCGAGTTATATATTCCTTTTGGTGTACAAATTCTGATGGTTTTTTGACTTGCTATTTACTGGATAACAACAGAAAACTAGGCACACAGGTCTGAAGTAATTGTATTCAAAATCACCCCGCTAAATAAAGACCTTTTGTCCACAACAGATGAATTTATAGAAGGAAATGGCAACCCACTCCAGTGTTCTTGCCTGGAGAATCCCAGGGACGGGGGAGCCTGGTGGGCTGCTGTCTGTGGGGTCACACAGAGTCGGACACGACTGAAGTGACTTAGCAGCATACATATATAAGTTGAAGCTATCAGGAAAAAATTATTTGCTTCTCTATTTTCTCTCTCTAACTTCATTCATTCTTAAATTTTTGCATTTCATAGACATAAAAGTTCTCAATTTTATAAGAATAATCTGAAACCTTGAGCCCACCCTCTAGAGCAAGTTTTAATAAAAATTTTCAGTAAAAGCCCAGAGAATTAACTTTCAGTCTTTCTAGTCTCTAATGCAACTCTGCCTCCTTCTTTACAACCCTTGAAAAGTGAGCTTTCAGTGGACAAGTTCAGGTTGAATTTGGCCTCTGTCCTAGACCTCTGTGTGTCCATTATTCCCTTTTCTCTCTTTAAAATTATTTTAATTGGAGAATAATTACTTTACATTTACTGTGGTGGTTTTTGCCACACAATGTACATCAACATGAATCAGCCACAGGTGTACATGTGTCCCCACTATCCAGAAACCCCCTCCCACCATTCTCCCCACCCTAGGTATTGGGATCAGTAGGAAATGGTGGTGGGATGAATGAGCAAAGAAGAGTCAACAGGAAAAGAAGAAAGGAAGACCCATGCAAATTTGATGCATGAAGCAGGGCACCCAAAACCAGTGCTCTGGGAAAAACCAGAGAAATAGGGTGGGGAGAATGGTGGGAGGGGATTGTTTACAACCCTTGAAAAGTGAGCTTTCAGTGGACAAGTTCAGGTTGAATTTGGCCTCTGTACTAGACCTCTGTGTGTCCATTATTCCCTTTTCTCTCTTAAAAAAAATATTTTAATTGGAGAATAATTACTTTACATTTATTGTGGTGGTTTTTGCCACACAATGTACATCAACATGAATCAGCCACAGGTGTATATGTGTCCCCACTATCCAGAAACCCCCTCCCACCATTCTCCCCACCCTAGGTATTGGGATCAATAGGAAATGGTGGTGGGATGAATGAGCAAAGAAGAGTCAACAGGAAAAGAAGAAAGGAAGACCCATGCAAATTTGATGCATGAAGCAGGGCACCCAAAACCAGTGCTCTGGGAAAAACCAGAGAAATAGGGTGGGGAGAATGGTGGGAGGGGATTTCTGGATACTAGGAGTATCCAGAACAGTTTCATGACTGTACTCTCCCTGTGTACTCCTAGCCAATTTCACCACTATTGCTTTAATCACTGTTGATTAGAATAGCTTCTTAAAAGAAAAATATTTAGTAATATCGGTCTTAGTTGTAACACTCAAGATCTTTCATTTTGGCTCATAGACTCTCTAGTTGTGGCACGGGGTTAGTTGCTCCACAGGATGTGGGATCTTAGTTCCCTGACCATAAATCGAACCTGTGTTCCCTGCATTGTAAGGCAGATACTTAACCATTGGACCACTGGAGAAGTCCTTAGAACAGTTTCTTTGACCCCAATCTGTGAATCCTAACTCATCATTTAAGGATCACTCCTGAGGCCACCTCCTCTGAGAAGCCCTCTACCCTCTGTGGGGACGTGGCCCCCTGCCTTCTGCATTCTGTGCCCTACACCTTACTTTTATGCTTCTTGCATTATCCATCACATGGGTCTGATACTTTTCCTCTCTAGAGTGCGAGCTTTTGAGTATTGTTTCATCCCTTTTTACATCCACTGTGCAGTGGCTGGTTCACAGAAGAAGTACAGTAAGTGTTTTTTAAAAACAATGGAAGAATACAAAGAGCATCTTTCCATCTCTCTGGATTATGGTTTCTGTTATTATGATACAAGCCTTGAAAATAGAAGAATTGTGAAACTAATGTCAAGTAAATTAATTGTCTCAACAACTTTCTTAAATCTCATTTTAAGGATGACAGCTGTGGTTTCTCTTTCTAGGTTGACTTATTCTACTTCTTGTTCTACTTCTCACAGAGAGGGCAGAATATATTCTTTTCAAATGGAATATGGCATTATCACTTATTGATAAATCAAATTAAAAGTGAGAAGAAAGAACAAGTTTAATTTTTTTAGAGATGAGGAAAATATATTCCAAATGAGGATGAATGGAGGTTTATCTTCAGAAGGTTAACAATATACTTAGACATCTACTCATTTGATTATCTACTTAACAAGTGGTATTAAGCATTTATTATGTGCTCAAAACTGCCTTGAGAGTTTAACACTAAAAAGGACTGGGCATGATTCTTCCTTTTTGTAATATACCAGTTTCCCAAAATTCAAAATATCAGTCTACTTTTTTGCCTTGAGCCATGAAAAACAAATATATTTTATGCTTAAAGTATGCTTGAAACATCAAAATAGCTTCAGAAATGGATCCTATTATCTCTTTCCCACGGGCAATGTTTTCTTTGTTTAAAAAGTAGGATTCAAATTTGCTTGTCTTGAGAGAAATGGACATTAAATAAGATTTCAGGAAGCAATTTTACTTAACAGGCTTATTCTTCTATTATTGGGAAATAGTTACAAAGAGGTTCTCCTTCCTACCCCCACCCCAACTGATGAAGAAAGGATAGTAAAAATAATTTGTAACCTATCTTTAAAAAAACATCAGCAACAAAACATCAGTGGATGACTTTTCAAAGTGAACTAAAGATGCTTTGGAACTAATTCAGTTCAGTTCAGTCGCTCAGTCGTGTCCAACTCTTTGCGACCCCATGAATCGCAGCACTCCAGGCCTCCCTGTTCATCACCATCTCCTGGAGTTCACTCAGACTCACGCCCATCGAGTCCGTGATGCCATCCAGCCATCTCATCCTCAGTCGCCCCCTTCTCCTCCTGCCCCCAATCCCTCNTTTGGTAATAAGGAACTAATTAGGACAAGAATAATATTTCTATACAACATTTGTTTACTTTGCCTTAACTTTTTAACTTCTTAATCTCTCACCTTTTGAACTAGTTTTTGGAGCTGGAGAAAACTCTTGAGAGTCCCTTGGACAGCAAGGAAATCAGACCTGTCAATCCTAAAGGAAATTGAAAGTGAAAGTGCAAGTTGCTCAGTCCTGTCTGACTCTTTGCAACCCCATGGACTATACAGTCATGGAATTCTCCAGGCCAGAATACTGGAGTGGGTAGACTTTTCCTTCCCCAGGGGGGTCTTCCCAACCCAGAGATCGAACCCAGGTCTCCTGCATTGCTGGCAGATTCTTTACCAGCTGAGCCATACAAATCAACTCCAAATATTCACTGGAATGACTGATGCTGAAGCTGAAGCTCTAATACTTTGGCCACCTGATGGAAATAACAGACTCATTGGAAAAGACCCTGATAGTGGGAAAGATTGAAGGCAGGAGGAGAAGAGGAATGACAGAGGATGAGATGGTTGGATAGCATCACCAACTCAATGAATATCAGTTTGAGCAAACTTTGGGACATAGTGAAGGACAGGGAAGCTTGGCGTACTTCTGTTCATGGGGTCATGAAGAGTCGGACACAACTTAGTGACTGAACAACAGCAACATAAAGCTAGGACACTCAAGATAAGCAGACTTTAGCACTTTATATCACTTATCTTCTAAGAAACTGCTTAGTCAGAGGTGAGGTTCCATGGGAAGTCAACTGTGAGACTGTGATTGGCTTACATGGAGTCAGGGAATGCTCTCAAGATTAGAAGGGGTGGGGAGAGAAAGAGGCAGGACCCAGGAGGAAATCATCATGGAAACACTAGCTAATTGTACAGGGAATTGGGTCCTGAATGTGGGCAATAAGGATGTGCTTTCACAGCCCTTCCTACACCTGAGGACCAGTCAGAGAGCTGCTCATGGCAGGGGTGAAATGTTAGGCAAGGATGTTGCCTTTAGCCAAAGATGGTCACCTGGAGGGGGGATCCCATGACCCAATAACTGTCAGTCTTCCTATATGCCAGGGAAGAGTTCTTCCATCTTGAAGTGGGAAGTCCAGGCAGTGCAAATCCAGATGCACTGAATAGGTTGAGTGAGGAGACAGATGACTGAAGACCCAGGTGACTTTGGGTTTATGTAGACCACACCATGGCATTGAGGTTGGGAGATAAGGAAGTTAAATATCCGTGTCACCAGGCAATTTAATAAACAAACTGGTGAGATGTTGTGTTTATATGTACAACTGTCCTGTGACATCATCCAGCCTCTCTCAGCTAGTTGAGTGAATTAATAATCCAATGCATTAATTGCCCAAGCTATTCTGAAGTGATCTCTGAGAAAGGATTTTGGGGGATTTTTGCTTTAAGAGCACCTTGAATTTTGAAATTTTTAAATGGACTTGAAATATTTTCATGATTTTACGAAATTTCAGATTATGAAACTCCAGTACTTTGGCCACCTCATGCAAAGAGTTGACTCATTGGAAAAGACTCTGATGCTGGGAGGAATTGGGGGCAGGAGGAGAAGGGGACCACAGAGGATGAGATGGCTGGATGGCATCACTGACTCAATGGACATGAGTCTGAGTGAACTCCGGGAGTTGCTGATGGACAGGGAGGCCTGGCGTGCTGCAATTCATGGGATCGCAAAGAGTTGGACACGACTGAGCGACTGAACTGAACTGAACCTCACAGTAAAAAACTGATGGGAGTATTATTGAGTGCATAAAAAAGATGGAAACTCTTGGTAGGCTAAATTTACTGAGTCTTTAATGATCAAGTGAAAAAGATGATTTCTTTGAATTAGTGAAAAGAAAGAGGCAATTCAGTCCTTTGAACATGAAAGTATTGTTCTTTTTTATCTTTCATTTTTCTTTTCTGGAAGAAATGGGAACTGAACTCTGGGAGACTTTTCAGTCTTCAACTGTGAAGTTGGGCTGTCAGAGGACTGCAATCCACATCCTCCTCAAATCTTGTATACTGACTTTGTATATTTTGTAGTTTGTAAAAATTTTAAGCTATCATTAGTTTTTCTAATTTAATGGTGGGTTCCTTTGAACTTTTTGTATATAATAATAAAAATTTCAAATGACAGTTTTATTTCTTTTACATTCTTTAATTATCTATTATTATTTACTTATCATTGTACTGTTTAGCATCTTCAATGTCATGAAGGTCAGTCTGCTGTGGCTGCCATACAAAAGACCACAGACTATGTGGCCGAAACTAAAGAAATTTAATTTCTCACAATTCTAGATCAACCTCCTCATCAAGATGTTGACACGGTTGGCTTCTTCTAGGTCTTCTTTCCTTGGCTTGTGCAGTGTGTCTTCTTCTGGACTCTTTGTGTGTTTTTTCCTTTAGTGTGTGCCTGTGTCCTAATATCCTCTTCTTATGATGACATCCATCAGAGTTGACTAAGGCACACCCTAATAACCTCACTTTAACCTAATTACTGTACAAGATGCTGTCTTCAAATACCTTCTATGGTACTGGGGGTTAGAACTTCAACACAAAATTTTGTGGGGGCACAATTCAGCCTAGAACAATAAATATTCTTGTTTTGATCCTGATTTTAAAACAATTATTTTCATGTTTTACAATTAACATAATATGTTAATTTCAGTGGCATCAACTGAATGGCAGTTAGCTCTGGACCCTTCATATCCCACCCACAGCCAACACATCAAGTCTGTAATATTTCATGGACAAATTCCCTTTGGAATAAATCAAGAACTGATTGTAAGTCTTCTGCAT
>SJYT01060667.1:0-30137 GCA_006410635.1 Cephalophus harveyi
GATCAACCCTGGGATTTCTTTGGAAGGAATGATGCTAAAGCTGAAACTCCAGTACTTTGGCCACCTCATGCGAAGAGTTGACTCATTGGAAAAGACTCTGATGCTGGGAGGGATTGGGGGCAGGAGGAGAACGGGACGACCGAGGGTTAGATGACTGGATGGCATCACGGACTCGATGGGTGTGAGTCTGAGTGAACTCCGGGAGTTGGTGATGGACAGGGAGGCCTGGCGTGCTGTGATTCATGGGGTTGAAAGAGTCAGACACGACTGAGTGACTGAACTGAACTGATTATTAGGATTAATATTATGTTTGGGGAAAACTTACTATATCTAGTATTGTAATACCAGATGTCTCATTGTTGTTTTAGTTTGCATTTCCCTAAATATAAGTGAAGTTGGGCACTTTTCTTGTGCCAGTTGGCCTTTAGAATATCTGTCTTGGAAAAATGTCTATTTAGATCTTTGACCATTTTAATTAGATTATTTTTTTACTATTAAGTTGTATGAATATGCTATATATTTGGATATTAATATTTTATTGAATAGATGTTTTGCCAATGTTTCCCTCACTCTGTATGTTAAATTTTCAACCATCATCTCATGAAATCTCCATTCTCTTCACTTTTCTTTACATCTCTATTCTTATGTTTGAATAGTTTTTATTGTAATATCCTCAATGTCTCTTGTCATTTCTCTGAAACACTTAATCTACAGACTGCCCAGTGAAATTGTTTACCTCACTTATTGTAGGACTTTCCTTGTGGCTCAGTAGTGAAGAATCCACCAGCCAAGAAGGAGACTCACGCTTAATCACTGGCTCAGGAAGATACCCTGAGGAAGGAAATGGCAACCTATTCCAGTATTTTTGCTGGAGAAATCTCATAGACAGAGGAGTCTGGTAAGCTACAGTCCATGACGTCTCAAAGAGTTGGACACAACTGAGGAACTAAATAACAAAAACAAGAGCACTGTATTTTCCAGCTCTACATGTTCCATTTTTTCTTGTTATGTATTTTATGTGGTTCTTATTATGTTGAAATTTCCTTTAAATCTTTGCCTATATGTGTTTTAATTTAACACAGTGTGTTTTATTTGCTAATTCCATCACTCCTGTCATTTCTGAGACTGTTCATTTTAAGTGAATTTTCTCCTGGTTATTGTTCTCATTATTCCTACTTCTTTGAGTATCTGGAGTTTTCTTTTGGATACTGTATATTGTGATTTTACATTGTTGATCACAGATTTTTTTGTCTTCTTGTAAAGAGGATTGAAGTTGTTTGGACAATTGATTTAAACAATTAAAACATCTATGAAACAGTATGATTCTTTTGAGGCTTTTTAAAGCTTTACTGTGGCAGACCTAGAGTACCTTTCACTCTGTTGTTGTTGTTCAGTTATCAAGTTGTGTTGGACTCTTTGCGACCCCATGGACTGCAGCACTCCAGGCTTCCTTATCCTTCATACCTCCCAGAGTTTACCCAAGTTCATGTCCATTGAATCGATGATGCCATCTAACCATCTCATCCTCTGTCACCCTCTTTTCCTTCTGCCTTTGATCTTTCCAGCTTCAGGATCTTTTCCAATGAGTCACCTCTTTGAATCAGATGACAAAGCAGTGGAGCTTCAACTCACAGCAAGTATGTTGGAGTAGTTTGCCATTCCCTCCTCCAGTGAATCAAGTCAGAACTCTCCACTATGACCTGTCCATCTTGAGTGGCCCTGCACCACATGGCTCATAGCACCTTTCACTCTATGGGTAGTTTATTACTCTAATAAAGTTATGCCTCTTTTGGTATTTTTACTTAACATCCTAGGTGCTCAAGAAAGACTCTTTACTCTGCCTGGTCCTAACTCAAATGTCTCTCAGCCCTCTCCCAACTCAAAGAATTGATCATGATCCATCAATTATTTATACCTTCTTATGGAGTCTCACCCTGTGCAAATGCATGTTAGTGTTCAGCAACAGAGACTTCTGGGTCAACGTCTTTGCATAGCTCACCCCTCTCTGGCTCTCTTCCCCACACTTCTCAGATGTCTCTGCCTTCCTGAACTTTCATCTCCTTTTCTTCCACTGATAGTGCCACTTGAGATTCTCCTTCTGGTGCTACTGTTATGAATATGACTCTTAAAAAAAAACAGCCTAGATGAGAGAGTGGTTTACCTAATATTGTTTCTTATATGAAATTCTATGCTGCCTGTTTTTCAATGTCTGAGAAGCATTTTTTCATATGTTTTGATCAGTTTCCTAGATTTTACAGTGGGAGAACATGTCCTGAATCATTTATTGTATCCTGGATTCAGAGAAATATGTGATTAAATTTTATAAGTGAAGTAAAAAACACAGTTAAACATCACTAATCATTGGGGAAATGCAAATAAAGACTGCAATGAGATAACACTTCAGGTCCATTAGAATGGCTATTATCAAAATAGAACAGAAAATATGTGATGATGAGAATGTGGAGAAATAGAAACTTTATGTACTGTTGGTAGGAATATAAAAAGAATGGTGCAGTCACTGTGGGAAAAAGGTAATTCCTCAACAAGTTAAAAATAAAATTACCATATGACCCCACAATCCTCTGGACATCTGACCAAAACAATTATCAAGCAGAATCTTGAATAAATATTTATATACTCATAGCAGGATTATTCACAATAGGTAAAACATGGAAGTAGCAAATGTGTGCACTGATGGATGAATGGTAAACAAAATGTGATCCATCCATACAATGGAACATTATGCAGCTTTTTTTAAGCAAAGAATTCAAATATATGGTACAACATAGATGGATGTTGAGGACTTTAGGCTAAGTGAATAAACTAGTTGGAAAATGACAAATACTGGTTCCACTTATATGAAGTACCTAAGCATTCAAAATTATAGAGACAGAAAGGTGAATGGTGGTTGCCAGTAGCTGAGAGGAGGGAGCAATGGGAAGTTATTGTTAGTGGGGACAGAATTTCAGCTTTATGAGTTGCAAAGAGTTGAGGAAATTATTGATTGGAATGGTTGTACAACAATGTAAATGTACTTAATACCAATGAATTGTACACTTAAAGCTGTTATGGTAAATGTCACGTTATGTATAGTTTGCATTTTTTAATTATGTAAACTAAAAACAGAACAAAACCACAGTTTAATATTTTTTCTTCAGACTTGTCTCTGGTTGTTGGGATGGATAGGAATAGAACAAGCAGGAGAGATGTGGTGGTGTATGGATGTATTGGGCTTAGGGATGTGAGTGAAGTAGGAGAGGTAAAACTGGGTAGAAGTGAAAAGAGAGTAAAACATAGGAGGTCAAAGAATTGGAATTTCATGGACTGCTTACACAGATTTTTCTAGCAACCGTGAACAGAAACTGGAAGCTGAATATTTGAATATTGAGCTTTTGGGGGATATATGGTTATTGCCTAGGAATCAAATATAAGTTTGAAATCAGATTAATGGTCCTGATGTACATCATGGTTTGTCTATCCATAGCCAACTGCATAGGGCTGACTCTACAGTGAACTTGGACTCTGAAAGCTGACCACTTGTTGCCTCTGTGCAAAGAAGTAGGATTCACGGTATTTCCACCCGCCTCCCTCAGTACTTATCTCCTGCATGTTGTTTTCACCAGGGCCTAGGGTTGCATCCACAAAGAAAGCTGATGAATCTTACCCTCCTCCACCTGCTTGCCATTCCTTTTCTCTGAACTGCCTGTATTTGATGAGCCCCTTAACTGTGTCTTGCTGAAGAGATCAGCCTAAGCTTTACTCATAAATAATTACTTACTCTGACATCTCAGTAATATTCCTACGTGTAATTGCAGGTCCTTGTGATTTGAAACAATCAACCAAGATCCTGGATGTATATGTAGAAGGAAAGATGAAGCCATCATATTCTGTGGGGGGAGAGGGGGAGTCGTGTGTGTGGGTGGGCGTGTGTACATGTTTGACACAGCATGAAAAGCCTGTAGGAGTTTGACAAGGAGTGGGTTAAGAGCTTGACAGAGTAGGAAGGCATCACAAAGGCTGAAGGAAGAAAACAGGTAGCATTGCCTTACCCTCTTAAATTTGTGCTTCAGTCTCCCTGATGCATTCATTATTCCCAGAGTTGGAAAGGATGCAGAACCTACATTGAATCATGGGGCCAAATGCAAAAAAAAAAAGAAATTGGGGCTATTTGAGGGAAGTCCAGTATAATAAACCATTTTGTACTATTTCTGAAGACAAAGCCACCAGTGTAAGAGAGCTGAGTCTAGGGAAGAGATGTGGGATAGAACGGGGTCTTCTGCCCTCAGGAGAGCCTTCCAAGAGCACCTTGCCTCCTTTGTCTCTTATCAGCACCCTGAAAAGTGGGGGTGGGACAAAGAGGGACAAAGAGCTGTGTTTTCTGCATTGCTTCCCTCATCTACCTGTCTCTCTCCATCCCTCTGAGTTTGTGTGTGATGTGTCCCAGAGCAACATGATTCTGGACTCACATGACTGACCCCCTTGGTTTCTCTGGTTGATAAATTCAGATACTTGTAGCTGCTGAGTTTCAAGGTGGATTTGTGGGTAAGCATGCTAGAGATCAAGTAAAACTGGAAATGGAAAGGAGGTTTTAATTGAACAAACTGTGTACTTAATGGATCAGAGAGTTGAAACAGTATCAGTACAGGATAACTGTGCCTTTAGAAAAGTTGCTTTCTTTACAGAAGCATCCACTGTTTTCCTAATAGCTTTAGTCCACAATTTTAAGTAAAACGATTCTGTAGGATTTGGAGGACACCCTATGTGAATAAAGATATTGCAGAATGCTTGAAATTAAAGGACTTCAGACAATGCAGTGTGGAAGCTGTATTGTGAAGAGGTTGTATGTGAGAGCCAGCTGCTGGCAGGCATGGAGTAGAGCCTGCAGAAAGGAGACAAGGGGACGTCCTCTTTGTGCATCAGGGGGTCTCCACACTGGACTTTGTATTCCAAGGGGTCCTCTTTGTGCCTGGGCTCTTTTATCCTTTCATAAGAGACACAAACCGCTGGGGGAGGGGTGTTTGGGGCTCAGAGATGCTGGCCGTGCTGTTTCTCCATTCTAACTCTCACTGCCTATTCTTTTCCTCATGCTCAACCACCTTAATCATCTATTATATATTCTGTAATGATTCCTATTTAAATTGACTCCACTTAAGCTGCCTTTAATTTGCTGATCAGCTACAGTAAAGTCTAAAGGGATCTCCGAGTTCCTATGAGGGATGAAAGGTTGCAAAAACGTGGAGTGTCCCTGGCTTCAGTGAATCAGGTAACACTAGGGCTGGACAATGTGAATTTAGAGTGTGAAGGAAGAAAGGAGTCTCAGTGAAGACTGAGTGAATATATCGGAAAAGCTTCATGTAATGAAATACTGACAGCCACTTTCATCATCCCACATCTCGCAAACCCAACACTGTATGGCCGTTAACAAGCAAGGATGCACTTCACATGTGAGATTCCCTGCTATTTGACAAGACTCTGAGACATGTTTGAAGTTGGGGGTGTTCTTGGGAAAATTGGTGTGTGGGTCTGTGTCTGCAAGAGCTTTGTTTCTGAGAACAAATGTGTGGACAGACAGCTGGGAGGGGCGGGTTTGGGAGGGAGGGGCAAGCCGTGAGCCCTCCCGTTGAGAGGAGGGGGCTTCCGGCCTTGCACTCTCTTCTTTGATGCCTGGCAAGTTCTTCATTGTGCTCGTGTCTCCTTTAGGGTCACAGAAGCAAGGGTGGAAATCGTAGGGAGATACAGAGAGCTAATTCTCTGTCTATTTTTCTACCCTGCCATTCCTTCCTTTGGGCTGACAGCCGTTCATCAGCCATTTTCTATTCTATTCTTCTGAAGACCTCTTTTAGTGGCTACAAATAAATTGCCTGTCTGCCCATCTGCTCCCCATCTAAATGCAACTGTGAATGTGGACATTTGGGATGGAATATTGGGGGTCTTCGATTCAGGTGTGGATGGATGGACAAGTCCTGATCATCTGTGGTTTAAGATGTGGAATTAAAAAGCAGATGGAATTCGACAAGAGGTGAGTTAAGAACTTCATAAAGCCAAGGGCAACACCAAGAACAACCTCCCCCCCCCAAAAAAAAAAGAAAGAAAGAAAGAGAAAAGGGAGAGAGAGAGGAAGAGAAAAAGCCCATAGTCTTAGAAAACTCTAATATCAGAAATGTAAATTGAGCTCAATGAAAGCCTTTCCCTCACTATAATTCTCTAATGCCCAGAAGCATGCCTAGCTCAGGACTGGTACAGGATGCTGTAGGAATTCTACATGGTTATCCTAGGGGAGGCCACAGTAGGTGTAGTTTGAGTCAGTCCAGAGCCATATCTGTGCAAGTTTTTTGTTTTTTGTTTTCCTGGCCTTTTGATGACAAAAGTAATTAATCCACTGGAAGGGATTTTGTTGTTTTTTAACAGCTTCACTAATTTTAGTGTAGTAAAGCTTGGATGTTTGAAGTTGGGACTCTTGAGTAAAAGCTGATTTCAGGCCCATCATTAAAAATCTGTGTTTCTGAAAACAAAGCTCCTGAGGAACCACTTGTGTTTGCAACAGCTGTGGGGGAGGGGAGGGGACCTGTGTGTCTCGGTGCAGGGAGGAGTCTTCTGGGAGCTTGTGCCACTGCTCCACTGCATTGCAGGGTATCATATGCTCCTGCGTGGGTGATGGGCTCCTGCTGGTGGTGGTTTGGGCAGAAGGGGGTGGGGGAGGATGTGTATGTGTCATTGTCTCTCTGCTCTCCCTCCTTCTCCTCCCTCCATCTCAGTGGCATCACTATTATTAATAAACTCTTTCTCACTTATCTCTGTAGATATAAACTTCATCAGAATTGCACAGTTCTTGCATGTGCTGTCCAATTCACATAATAGGTGTGCCGGGGTTTGCAATTAGCTATAAGTACCTTATATTTAGGCGTAAAATAAGTTTAAAACACACTGACCATCAGGAATTAAGACATAGAATAAAAGGATGACTGATATTTCACAAAAAGTATATTTAGAAGCTTGAGGGGTGAGGAGGAGATTGAACATTAATTCCTGTTGACCCCCTCTTCAGTTTAACCCTCTTATCCACAGTGGCTCTGTCAGCCTATAGAGATCTGGCTGTTTACATGGAGACTCTTTAAGGAAAATCTGTGCAATTTCTTATTTGAGATAAAGGCAGTGGCAGCTCAGTGGAGGGGTTTGGGCTACAGTGTCGGCGTATGAATGTGAACTGTCTGGGAAGTAATATTCCTCAAATAAAATGTGAACATGGGGATGGGTGTTCTCTGCACGTATTTCATTTGACTATGAGTGATAAGTGTTGGGAAGGCTGTATTGTACATTATGTGGATTTTGATAAATGCAAAATGTATGTCTCCATCATTACAGTGTTATGCAGAATAGTTTCACTACCCTTTGCTTCACCTACTCAGTCCTCGAACATCTTGAACCCCTGGCATCACAAATCTATTTGTTATATGAAATTATACAGTGTGTAGCCTTTTCAGACTAGCTTCTTTCACTTGGCAACATTTAAGTTTCCTCCTTTTTTTTTTTTTTTCGTGGAGCTTGATGGCTGATTTTTTTCTGCATAGTATTCCACTATACAGGGGTTTCCCGGGTGGCTCGGTGGTAAAGAATCCACTTGTCAATGCAGGAGATGTAGGTTCTATCCCTGGGTCAGGAAAATACCCTGGAGAAAGAAATGGCAACCCATTCCAGTATTCTTGCCTGGGAGATCTCATGGACAGGGGATCCTGGCAGGCTACAGTCCATGGGGTTGCAAAAGATTTGGACATGACCTAGTGACTAAACAATAGTAATTCCACTAAATGAATACACCACAGTTCATTTATCAGTTCTCCTTAGGGCATCTTTATTGCTTCCAATCTGTACTGATTATGAGAAAAAGTTATGCAAACAGTATGTTCAGGATTTGTGTGAATATAAGTTTTTATTGAAATCGTTGGAACGAATATGTAGCTATGGCAACTGTATGGTAATGCTGGATTGTATGCTAATATTATGGCTAGCTCTGTAATGCTGGATTGTATGGTAATACTTTGGCTAGATTTGTGAAATACCAAATTATTTTCCACAGTGTCTGTGTTATTTTGCTTCCTTGCCAACAGTGAATGAGAGTTTCTGTTGCTCTGCATCTTCAACAGTGATTTTGCCAGTTGTTTGGAATTTGCCCATTCTAGTAGATGTAATAGGATGCCATTGATCCTAGTTTTCATTGTTCTAATGAAAAATGATGTTGAATATTTTTATATGCTAATTTCCCACCTGCATATCTTCCTCGATGAGATAGCCTTTTAATCTTTGCCTTTTAAAAAATTGGGTTAATTACCTCTTATTGAATTTTAAGTAATCTTTGCATATTTGAAATATAAGTACTTTATCTGATGTATGTTTTGCATATCTTCTACCAGTATGTAACTTGACTTATTCTTTTAACAGTGTATTTCACAAAGCAGTTTTTTCCCCAAAACTTTAAGCTTTATATTTTATATCAGGGCATACCAATTAAGGGCTTCTCAGGTGATACTAGTGGTAAAGAACCTATCTGCCAATGCAGGAAGCAAAATGAGATATGGGTTTGATCCCTGGGTGGGGAAGATCCCCTGGGGGTCATGGCAACCTACTCTAGTATTCTTGCCCAGAGAATCCCATGGATAGAGAAGCCTGGCAAGCTACAATCTATAGGATTGTAAAGGGTTAGACACAACTGAAGTGATGTAGCACTCATGCTCATGTAATCAATTAACAATGTTGTGGGAGTTTCAAGTGAACAGTGAAGGGACTCAGCCATATATATACATGTATCCATTCTCTCCCAGGGTGGCGCATAACACTGAGCAGAGAGGAATGGATAGAGAAGATGTGGTACATATCTACAATGAAATATTACTTAGCTATTAAAAAGAATGAAACAATACCATTTGTAGCAACATGGATGGACTTAGAGTATTATACAGAGTGAAGTTAGTCCGACAAAGAATGAGAAATATAATATGAAACCCCTTATATGTGGAATATAAAAAGAAATAATCCAAGTGAACTTACTTACAAAATAGAAAAAGACACAGACTTAAAAAATGAACTTATGGTTGCTGGGAAGAAGGGAGAGTGTAGGACTGTGGGAAGGTCATGTATACACTGCTGTATTTAAAATTGATAACCAACAAGGACCTGTTGTATAGCACATAGAACAAGGCAATTATTAACTATAATAAATTATTATAAATTATAATAGATTAATTATAATTTATTGTAATTATTAATTATAACAAATGCTTTATTATATTTATAATCTATTTATTTCATGAAGTATGATTTTGCTGTTGTGTTTAAAAACCCATCACCAAATTGTCACATAGATTTTCTCCTATATCTTATTTTAGACTTTGCAATAGATATATGATCCATTTTAAATTAATTTTTTGTAAAGTGTAAGGGATGTGTCTATCTTTTAGAACATGGATGTCCAATTGGTCCAACACCATTTACTGAAAGATTGTCTTTTGCTAATTGAATCTTCTCTGTGTTGACTGTACTTGTGTGGGTCTCTTCCTGGGATCTATATTTTATTCAGTTGATCTCAGTTCAGTTTAGTTGCTCAATCAGGTCTGACTCTTTGCAACCATGGACAGCAGCACACCAGGCCTCCATGTCCATCACCAACTCCCAGAGTTTACTCAAACTCAAGTCCATTGAGTCGGTGATGCCATCCAACCATCGCATCCTCTGTTATCCCCTTCTCCTGCCACCCTCAATATTTCCCAGCATCAGGGTCTTTTCCAATGAGGCAGTTCTTCCCAAAGTATTGGAGATTCAGCTTTAGCATCAGTACTACCAATGAATATTCAGGACTGATTTCCTTTAGGATGGACTGGTTGGATCTCCTTTCAGTCCAAGGGACTCTCAAGAGTCTTCTCCAACACCACAGTTCAAAAGAATCAGTTCTTCAGTGCTCAGGTTTCTTTACTCTGTCATCCATACATGACTACTGGAAAAACCATGGCTTTGACTAGATGGACTGTTGGTAAAGTAATGTCTCTGCTTTTTAATATGTTGTCTAGATTGGTTATAACTCTTCTTCCAAGGAGCAAGCATCTTTTAATTTCATGGCTGCAGTCACCATCTGAAGTGATATTGAAACCCTCCCCCCCCCAAAAAAAAAGTCTCTAAATGTTTCCATTGTTTCCCTACCTATTTTGCCATGAAATGATGGGACCAGATGCCATGATCTTAGTTTTCTGAATGTTGAGTTTTAAGCCAACTTTTTCACTCTCCTCTTTCACTTTCATCAAAAGGCTCTTTAGTTCTTCACTTTCTGCCATAACAGAGGTATCATCTGCGTATCTGAGGTTATTGATATTTCTGCCAGCAGTCTTGTTTCCAGCTTGTGCTTCATCCAGCCCAGTGTTTCTTATTATGTACTCTGCATATAAGTTAAATAAGCAGGGTGACAATATACAGGCTTGTCTTACTCCTTTCCCAATTTGGAACCAGTCTGTTGTTCCACGTCCAGTTCTAACTGTTGCTTCCTGACATGCATATAGGTTCCTCAAGAAGCAGGTCAGGTGGTCTGCTAATCCCATCTCTTTCAGAATTTTCCACAGTTTATTGTGACCCACACAGTTAAAGGCTTTGGCATAGTCAATAATGCAGAAATAAATGTTTTTCTGGAACTCTCTTGTTTTTTTGATGATCCTGTGTATGTTGGTAATTTGGTCTCTGGTTCCTCTGCCTTTTCTAAAACCAGCTTGAACATATGGAATTTCACAGTTCACCTACTGTTGAAGCCTGGCTTGGAGAATTTTGAGCATTTCTTTGCTAGCATGTGAGATGGGGGCGATTGTGCAGTAGTTTGAGCATTCTTTGGCATTGCCTTTCTTTGGGATTGGAATGAAAACTGACCTTTTGCAGTCCTGTGGCCACTGCTGAGTCTACTAAATTTGCTGGCATATTGAGTGAAACATTTTCACAGCATCATCTTTTAGCATTTGAAATATTTCAACTGGTATTCCATCACATCCACTAGCTTTGTTCCTTGTTATGCTTCCTAAGGTCCATTTGACTTCGCATTCCAAGATGTCTGGCTCTAAGTGAGTTATCACACCATCGTGATTGTCTGGGTCATGAAGATCTTTTTTGTAGAGTTCTTATGTGTATTCTTGCCACCTCTTCTTAATATCTTCTGCTTCTGTTAGGTCCATACCATTTCTATCCTTTATTGTATCCATCTTTGCATGAAATATTCCCTTAGTATCTCTTATTTTCTTGAAGAGATCTCTGGTATTTCCCATTCTATTGTTTTCCTCTATTTCTTTGCATTGATCACTGAGGAAGGCTTTTTAATCTCTCCTTGCTATTCTTTGGAACTCTGCATTCAGATGAGTACATATTTCCTTTTCTTCTTTCCTTTTTGCTTCTCTTCTTTTCACAGTAATTTGTAAGGCCTCCTCAGCTAACCAATTTGCCATTTTTCATTTCTTTTTCTTGGTCATGGTCTTGATCACTGCCTCTTGTACAATGTATCCATGTCCATCACCAACTCCCAGAGTTTACTCAAACTCAAGTCCATTGAGTCGGTGATGCCATCCAACCATCGCATCCTCTGTTATCCCCTTCTCCTGCCACCCTCAATATTTCCCAGCATCAGGGTCTTTTCCAATGAGGCAGTTCTTCCCAAAGTATTGGAGATTCAGCTTTAGCATCAGTACTACCAATGAATATTCAGGACTGATTTCCTTTAGGATGGACTGGTTGGATCTCCTTTCAGTCCAAGGGACTCTCAAGAGTCTTCTCCAACACCACAGTTCAAAAGAATCAGTTCTTCAGTGCTCAGGTTTCTTTACTCTGTCATCCATACATGACTACTGGAAAAACCATGGCTTTGACTAGATGGACTGTTGGTAAAGTAATGTCTCTGCTTTTTAATATGTTGTCTAGATTGGTTATAACTCTTCTTCCAAGGAGCAAGCATCTTTTAATTTCATGGCTGCAGTCACCATCTGAAGTGATATTGAAACCCTCCCCCCCAAAAAAAAAAAGTCTCTAAATGTTTCCATTGTTTCCCTACCTATTTTGCCATGAAATGATGGGACCAGATGCCATGATCTTAGTTTTCTGAATGTTGAGTTTTAAGCCAACTTTTTCACTCTCCTCTTTCACTTTCATCAAAAGGCTCTTTAGTTCTTCACTTTCTGCCATAACAGAGGTATCATCTGCGTATCTGAGGTTATTGATATTTCTGCCAGCAGTCTTGTTTCCAGCTTGTGCTTCATCCAGCCCAGTGTTTCTTATTATGTACTCTGCATATAAGTTAAATAAGCAGGGTGACAATATACAGGCTTGTCTTACTCCTTTCCCAATTTGGAACCAGTCTGTTGTTCCACGTCCAGTTCTAACTGTTGCTTCCTGACATGCATATAGGTTCCTCAAGAAGCAGGTCAGGTGGTCTGCTAATCCCATCTCTTTCAGAATTTTCCACAGTTTATTGTGACCCACACAGTTAAAGGCTTTGGCATAGTCAATAATGCAGAAATAAATGTTTTTCTGGAACTCTCTTGTTTTTTTGATGATCCTGTGTATGTTGGTAATTTGGTCTCTGGTTCCTCTGCCTTTTCTAAAACCAGCTTGAACATATGGAATTTCACAGTTCACCTACTGTTGAAGCCTGGCTTGGAGAATTTTGAGCATTTCTTTGCTAGCATGTGAGATGGGGGCGATTGTGCAGTAGTTTGAGCATTCTTTGGCATTGCCTTTCTTTGGGATTGGAATGAAAACTGACCTTTTGCAGTCCTGTGGCCACTGCTGAGTCTACTAAATTTGCTGGCATATTGAGTGAAACATTTTCACAGCATCATCTTTTAGCATTTGAAATATTTCAACTGGTATTCCATCACATCCACTAGCTTTGTTCCTTGTTATGCTTCCTAAGGTCCATTTGACTTCGCATTCCAAGATGTCTGGCTCTAAGTGAGTTATCACACCATCGTGATTGTCTGGGTCATGAAGATCTTTTTTGTAGAGTTCTTATGTGTATTCTTGCCACCTCTTCTTAATATCTTCTGCTTCTGTTAGGTCCATACCATTTCTATCCTTTATTGTATCCATCTTTGCATGAAATATTCCCTTAGTATCTCTTATTTTCTTGAAGAGATCTCTGGTATTTCCCATTCTATTGTTTTCCTCTATTTCTTTGCATTGATCACTGAGGAAGGCTTTTTAATCTCTCCTTGCTATTCTTTGGAACTCTGCATTCAGATGAGTACATATTTCCTTTTCTTCTTTCCTTTTTGCTTCTCTTCTTTTCACAGCAATTTGTAAGGCCTCCTCAGCTAACCAATTTGCCATTTTTCATTTCTTTTTCTTGGTCATGGTCTTGATCACTGCCTCTTGTACAATGTCATGAACCTCCATCCATACTTCTTCAGACACTCTGTCTATCATATCTAATACCATGAATTTATTTGTCACTTCCACTGTATAATTGTAAGGGATTTGACTTAGATCATACCTGAATGATTTAGTGGTTTTCCCTACTTTCTTCAGTTTAAGTCTAAATTTGGTAATAAGGAGTCGATCTATGGATATTTTTTCCCTGTTTAACAGAACTACACTGTCTTGATTTCTATAGCTCTGTATTATGTGTTTAATCTGGTAGTGTGAGTTCTTCCTCTTCACTTTTGTTTTGGCTCTTCTTAGTGGTTCTGTGTGTTTTCACAGCCATTGAAAATCATCTGGTTGATACTCACAGGTTGGTTTCTTGAGATTTTGACTTGGATTTCATCAAGTCTATAAATCAATTTAGGAATAATTTAACGTTTTAGAAATACTAAACCTTCCAGAAGGTTGTGGCTAGTGGATACCTCTTGGTTGACTTATTTCATGGCTCTATGCATGAATATCCTAATCCTGTTTATACTAAGTATTTCATTTTTTGGTGCTATTGTAGATAACATTAGTTTCATTTTTAGCTTCCAATAGTGAATTTTTATATATAGTAAATAAATTGTATCCTGTAATCTTTTTATGCTTGTCTATTACTTCTGGAAGCATTCTTGTAAATTCTTTGTTTATTTCTACATAATCTTGTAATCTGTAAATAAAAACTTATCTATTTCTTCCTTTCTGATTTTATTTTTAATTTGTTTATGGCTTATTTTTACTTATTTTTTCTTCTTAAACTTACTAGAATGCCCAGAACAATGTTGAATAAGATTGATAAGAGACGACATTCTTGCCTTGCTTCTGATCATAAAAGAAAACCATTCAGTCTCTCACTATTGTGATGTTTGTATATACTTTACTAGGCTGGGGATCACCTTCTATTCTCAGATTTTTAAGAGTTTTATTATGGTGAGAGTCGTACTGGACCTTCTTTGGCTGTGCTGGGTCTCTGTTGTGAGGCGTGGGCTCTGTGTTGAGGTACATGGGCTCTCTCAAGGTGTGGAGCCCAGGGGGCCTCTCCAGTTGCAATGCATGGGCTTCTTTTGTTGCAGAACTCAGACTCTAGACTATACAGGCTCAATAGTTGCAGCCTATGGGCTCTAGAGTGCATGGTTTGGTGTTTGTGGCATGCAGACTCTCTAGTTGTGGTGGGTGGGCTCTCTAGTTATGGTGTATAAG
Source organism: Cephalophus harveyi (assembly GCA_006410635.1). Lineage (NCBI taxonomy): Eukaryota > Metazoa > Chordata > Mammalia > Artiodactyla > Bovidae > Cephalophus > Cephalophus harveyi. Next base: position 14,617 of record SJYT01060667.1, read on the forward strand.
CTTAGTTGCCTTGCAGCATATGGGATCTTAGTTCCCCGAGCAGAGATCAAACTTGTATTCCCTCCCATATGTTGGAAGGCAGATTCTTAATCACTGGGCCACCAGAGATTATTATAGGTATTGTGTGTGAGAGTGTTTGCATGCTAAGTCACTTCAGTTGTGTCTGACTCCTTGCGACCCAATGGACCACAGCCCACCAGGCTCCTCTGTCCATGAGATTATCCAGGCAAGAATATTGGAGTGGGTTGCCTTGCCTTCCTCCAGAGGATCTTCCTGACCCAGGGATTGAACCCGCATCTCTTGTATCTCCTGCATCAGCAGGCAGGTTCTTTACCACTAGTGCTACCTGGGAAGCCCATCTATTAGTGGTACCATGGAATAATATGCAGTAATGAAAAATTAAAGTGAAGCCATAGAGATCTGTAATAATAGGACTAATATCATCTACAAAATGTTGAATAAAAAGTACCACATATTGTATAATTTCATTTAAGGAAAGCTAAAAAAATATTCAAAGAAAACCTATAGTGTCAGAGGTCAAAATAATGCTTGTCTTGAGAAGGATAGTAGCTAGACACAGAGGGACCTTCTGGGGTAATGGGATATGCTTTATATCTTGATCTAGGTGATGGTTATACTATGCTTGTCAATTCAGTTCAGTCACTCAGTCGTGTCTGACTCTTTGCAACCCCATGGACGGCAGCATGCCGGACTTCCCTGTCCATCACCAACTCCTGGAACTTACTCAGACTCATGTCGATCGAGTCAGTGATGCCATCCAACCATCTCATCCTCTGTTGGCCCCTTCTCCTCCCGCCTTCAATCTTTTCAAGCATCAGGGTCCTATGTACTATGCTTGTACACTTGGCTAAAACTTCATCAGGCTGTATGCTTAATATATATATGCTTAGTACATAAATATATATTTCTGTTAAAAAAAATAAAAATTGGGGTTCCTGAGGTTGTAAGCCCATCTCTGTGAAAATGAAACTATGTATTAATATGTGGGGGAAAGCCAATAAGGTGGCTCTTTGGTCTGAGAGTCTTGGTGATAGTCTTTCTTGTAAACTTTATGTACTGAGGGCTTTTCTCTTCCCCATTCTCTGCACATACATTGAAAGTCATAGACCCAGTTGCTTGCCAAGACCTACCTGCTCTCTGTCTCTGATCTGTTGTGTGTTGGTACAAAATGTTTTAGGTGTCACCAAAGAGAGGATCTTAAATGTTACTTTCCACAAGAAATCTTCTGCCAGAAAGAAAGTGTAACTCTGGGATAGCTATCTGGGATATGCTATCTGGGAAAGCATAGTGTAACTCTGGGATATGCTATCTGGGATAGCATACTATCTATCTGGGATAGATAGTATGTGCTTTGTGGGCTTTAACTTGGGGATAGAATAAATATTTTAAGCCTTGATGTTTTGTGAATAAAATTAGAATAAATGGAAATTGTTGAAATTTAGGAAGTGGCACCTTAAGATCTGTTGGGAAAGGAGGGAAAATTGATTAAAGAGAAAAACAGTGATTTTTTAAAAAGGGTAAGAAATCTAACTTCTGCTCCCCATTGGCCTCATTTCTCATTTTCATCCTCTGATGCCCCTTTCTAAATGTAACACTCAGGATATCATTTACAAATTCATTGAATATATTCCAGAATGTTTGATTTGGGCATATCTTAGGAAAGGGAGTCATGCCTTGCTCTGAGTGTTTGGCAGTTCTGAACTGAGAGGTGGCCTTCTGAAGCATCGTGACTCTTCATGTGCCGGAGGGCTATCATGGCACTGTATCTTCCTATTAACTGTGCATATAGACATAACAGAAGTTGTGGAGAGTAGAATTGAAGGAGAAGTAGAAAAATGATGGCTGTTACAGAACAGTCAGAAGGATAATAGCACTGCCTTTTCATTTTGTGTGGTTCTTCTGATACACTGTCACTGTAGATATAGACAAAGCAGGGCTCCCCTGTTTTGATCCTCAGTATGTCTACCTTCCACCCTGTCCTGTGGGTGAACCATGGGAGCACCTCACACAAGGAGCAAGCAAATGACAGAGCAAGCAAATCCAGATAATATGGGATAATGACATGTTCTGAAAGGTGATTGGTGTTTGATAAGTAGACAAGTGATAAATTTGAGGAGTGTAACTGAAGAAGATATGCAGATGACACCACCCTTATGGCAGAAAGCGAAGAGGAACTAAAAAGCCTCTTGATGAAAGTGAAAGAGGAGAGTGAAAAAGTTGACTTAAAGCTCAACTTTCAGAAAACGAAGATCATGGCATCCAGTCCCATCACTTCATGACAATTAGATGGGGAGGCAGTGGAAACAGTGTCAGACTTTATTTTGGGGGGCTCCAAAATCACTGCAGATGGTGACTGCAGCTATGAAATTAAAAGACGCTTACTCCTTGGAAGAAAAGTTATGACCAACCTAGATAGCATATTCAAAAGCAGAGACATTACTTTGTCAACTGAGGTCCGTCTAGTCAAGGCTATGATTTTTCCAGTAGTCATGTATGGATGTGAGAGTTGGACTGCGAAGAAGGCTGAGCGCCGAAGAATTGATGCTTTTGAACTGTGGTGTTGGAGAAACTCTTGAGAGTCCCTTGGACTGCAAGGAGATCCAACCAGTCCATTCTGAAGGAGATCAGCCCTGGGATTTCTTTGGAAGGAATGATGCTAAAGCTGAAACTCCAGTACTTTGGCCACCTCATGCGAAGAGTTGACTCATTGGAAAAGACTTTGATGCTGGGAGGGATTGGGGGCCAGAGGAGAAGGGGACGACCGAGGATGAGATGGCTGGATGGCATCACGGACTCGATGGACGTGCGTCTCAGTGAACTCCAGGAGTTGGTGATGGACAGGGAGGCCTGGCGTGCTGTGATTCATGGGGTCAGAAAGAGTCGGACACGACTGAGTGACTGAACTGAACTGAACTGAAGAAGAGCAGCGTTGATCCCCCAAATAAGAAAGGTACCCATTTCCAGTACATGTTTCACTGAATTTGGCTAGGTACCAGGTGGTTTCTCTGTGCACAGGGCAGAGGCTCCAGATGGAGGCTGTAAATATGAGTTATTCCATGTGTTAGAATGTTTCAACTGGATTAAGTAGATTATGAACAAAGGTTGGCACCAGAACTGTCAGGGAACCAATGGCATTTCTGAGATAAATGTGGAGAAGGTTGGTTGAAGGTTTGAGGTGGGGTGCATGGAGAGAGGAGGGTTTGGTGTAGGTACATGAGGTCTCTCCCTTTGACTCAAGGGCAAAGAGGAGAGAGACAATGCCTGTTCATTTGTCTCCTTTCTCTGTCTGAGCCCTCCTTTAAAAAATGTTGTTGAAGTATTTGATTTACAAATTTTGTGTTAATATCTGCTATATAACAAAGTGATCCAATTATATATATACACACATGTATATATTTTCATATTCTTTTCCATTATGATTTGTCACAGCATATTGAGTATAGTTACCTGTGCTATAAAGTGAGACCTTGTTTTTTATCCATTTTCTATATAATAGTCTGCATCTGTTAACCCCAAATTCCCAATACATTCCTCCCCACAACCTTAGCAAATGCAAGTCTATTCTCTATGTCTGTGAGTGTTTGTGTATTGTCCTTATAGATAGTGCCCTAAGGGTGACAATGTGACTTGAGACTAATTTCTGCTGTCATCCCTTAACTTTCCATTTTCACATGAAACTCCAGCTGTCCAAGTTTCTCTGGAGCTGCTGCAGAGACAAAAGATAGCATTATTCACCTTGACAGCCTATGAAAAATAATGTTGAATGGTGAAACAACTATACTTTCATAAAGGTTGGTTTAAGGTGCATGTGAATAACAATTCAGGAGGACTTAATGGAGCTATTCTGCTGCTGCTGCTGCTGTTGCTGCTGCTAAGTCACTTCAGTTGTGTCTGACTCTGTGCGACCCCATAGATGGCAGCCCACCAGGCTCCCCCGTCCCTGGGATTCTCCAGGCAAGAGCACTGGAGTGGGTTATTTCCTTCTCCAATGCATTAAAGTGAAAAGTAAAAGTGAAGTCGTTCAGTCGTGTCCAACTCTTAGCAACCCCATGGACTTCAGCCTACCAGGCTCCTCTATCCATGGAATTTTCCAGGCAAGAGTACTGGAGTGGGGTGCCATTGCCTTCTCCAGAATGGAGCTATAAAGCCCACCTAAAATATGTATGCTGTGTTGCTCAATGACTCTGGTCTGCATTCTGACCTACTGTGTCTAGATATTTCCTGTAAGCAGGAGTAGAGATAGCCTGAGGAGATGGTGTGTGTCTCCTAACCAAAGGCGTGTGTCTGAAATTGAATTCACAATGATCTAAATTGTTATTGACAAGAGCTAGTCTTTGCAGTCATCCCTGACTGGGTAAATGTGTATTTTTGTTGGTATCAGGAAGCCATTCTATAGCCTGGGCTAAGGAAGTCCAACCAGCAAGGCTGGGTCTGGATCTGACTTGCTGTTCTTGCTGTCAGTTCCAGAATCACTTCCTTGCAGAGGGAAGGGGGTGAAGTGCTGACAACCGACTATGTAAGTCAGGCCACAACAGAGACAATTTGCAACTGATGTCTTTTTATAGAAACATTATTTTCAGATAAAACTATGTAGTGATAGGATTATAAAAGCCTTTGATGGTCAATGTGTATGTGTAGGAACCAAGTGGGTTTTGCCCTGGGCTAGGAGGGGTCTCCCTCATGCTTGGCCACTCAGTTTGGTGCAGTATAGAGCCTTCTTGCCTTTGCCTCCTTACAATGGTGGGAAGTGAAAAGAAGGGTTTTTCTATGTTGTAGGGTTTCCCAGGGGCACCTCTCCTTGCTGTATTGTGTCCAGTCTGACTAATTGAATGGGAAAAGAGGGAAAGTGATTATTAGTTTTTTTTTTCTTTTAATGAAAAGTTGCAAAGATAGTACTGATAGTTCCCGTATATGGCACACCCACTTTCCTCTATGACTAATATATTGAATTAGTTTGGAACCTTTGTCATAGCTAATGCATCATTTCTGATACATCACTAATGACTAATGTTTATTGATGTTACCTCAGGTGTTTTTTATTGTACAACAGATTATATCAGATTTTCTGTGTTTTCCTCCCCTAGTTGCTGGATAAAATCAATACAAATGAAATGCTGACTCACGCAGTAAATAACAATGAAAAGGTAAAATCATTTTACAGAGAAGCTGGTACATATAAGACATCATCTTGAAGATATTTCCTTAGTTTTTACCTAAATGTCCTTTTCTTGTTCCAGGATCCCATGCAGGACACTACACAATAGTTAGTCGGATGTGTATTAGGTTCCTCTTGGCTGTGATATTTTCTCAACTTTTTGTGACCTTGACAGTTTTGAATGGTACTGATCAGGTATTTTGCAGAATGTCTCTATATTGAAATTCAACTGCTGTTTTCCTCATGATTAGGTGGAGATTATGAGTTTGGGGAAGAAGACCATAGAGTGAATGTGCCATCTCCACCATATCACGTATCAAAGGCACGTGTGACTTATCTTTGTTGATGTTGACCTTGGCCACCTGGCCCAAGTAGTGTTTGTCAAGCTTCCCCACTCTGAGTTACTCTTTTTTTTTTAACTTTATTTTTACTTTATTTTACTTTACAATACCGTATTGGTTTTGCCATACATTGACATGAATCCGCCACGGGTGTACACGAGCTCCCAATCCTGAATCCCCCTCCCACCTCCCACCCCATATCCTCTCTCTGGATCATCCCAGTGCACCAGCCCCAAGTATCCTGTATCCTGTATCGAACATAGGCTGGTGCTTTGTTCTTACATGATAGTATACATGTTTCAGTGCTATTCTCCCAAATCATCCCACCCTCTCCCTCTTCCTCAGAGTCCAAAAATCCGTTCTATACATCTGTGTCTCTTTTGCTGTCTCGCATACAGGGTTATCACTACCATCTTTCTAAATTCCATATATATGTGTCAGTATACTGTGTTGGTGTTTTTCTTTCTGGCTTACTTCACTCTGTATAATAGGTTCCAGTTTCATCCATCTCATTAGAACTGATTCAAATGAATTCTTTTTAATGGCTGAGTAATACTCCATTGTGTATATGTACCACAGCTTTCTTATCCATTCATCTGCTGATGGACATCTAGGTTGTTTCCATGTCCTGGCTATTATAAACAGTGCTGCAATGAACATTGGGGTACATGTGTCTCTTTCAATTCTGGTTTCCTCGGTGTGTATGCCCAGCAGTGGGATTGCTGGGTCATAAGGCAGTTCTATTTGCAGTTTTTTAAGGAATCTCCACACTGTTCTCCATAGTGGCTGTACTAGTTTGCATTCCCACCAACAGTGTAAGAGGGTTCCCTTTTCTCCACACCCTCTCCAGCATTTATTGCTTGTAGACTTTTGGATCGCAGCCATTCTGACTGGTGTGAAATGGTACCTCATTGTGGTCTTGATTTGCATTTCTCTGATAATGAGTGATGTTGAGCATCTTTTCATGTGTTTGTTAGCCATCCGTATGTCTTCTTTGGAGTTACTCTTTTAATCCCCTTGGATACTGTATCTTTGGAAAGAAGTCACTTTAGGCAGCTCATATAAGGTGTGCAGAATTATACTTACTATTTTTGAGGGTAGAACATCTATATAATTTTCTGGAATTCTTCTGCATGGTGTGCTTGCTTTAAATCTCTGATACTGAGAACATGAGAGATACAAGATATCAAGTGTTAGCGAATATAAATCATGAGTTTAATTGTAAGTCTCTTGTATAGCCTGGTATCTAATCTTATGCTAGTTAAAATTTTTTCTGCTTTAACTTCTGAGGGAGCAACTTGGTAGCAGGTATCTGAGAGTACTTGGAGAGCTGGAGTGGGGCAGAGCTTTTTTCATAACCCACACACTAACCAGGGACACAGCTGGGTTATCCCAAGTGCCTGAAGCTTCTCAAAGCGTGGAAGAGGGTGAGTAAGGTTGTGAAGTGGAAGGCGGACATGTATTTGGGTCTGGGTGTAAGAAGGCTTTGAAGGGAGTTGTGATGGTCTTGGTGGGTGCTGGGGCCCTAATGGGGACAATGCCCAGCACAAGTTTGGGATTTGTGAAAGTGTTCTCCAAGAGTAGAATTTTGGTTTTCATTATCCTTAACATGCACTTGTACTTAATGTGTCTACAAGATGTAAGCAGTCTCCCGTGGTGGTTGCCCTCTTCTCTGTGTGCTTTCTTTCCTGATTCAGATTCAACACTCTGACTGGTTATAGCATGCCCATGCCTTCCTAATCCTCTTCAGTTCAGATGTGCCACATAGAGCTGCCCCTTTCTTATGGCAAATCACTCAGGATTTCTCACCACTCACTTTTCTTTCCCCTTGAGATTAAAAAAATACAGAGAGAGACCATGATGTCTGAGATTTCAGCTGTATGACAAAATGAGGTATTTAGGACCCCTTTTTATCAGACTTTGTTCCTGAAAACAAAGCTGAAGAACTGAAATGTATGGCATTTATATTGGCTTTCACTAGGGCGTATTGATACTACAGTATAAAAGACTCCTGAAATTTCACTGATTTACAATAAAAACATGTATTTCTCCCTAATGTATATATCAACAGAGGTCAATCAGAGCTTTGTTTTATGTATCTTCTGAGATCCAGGCAGAAAACACATCACATTAAAAAAAATAAAGTATATTTGACATAACACATCACATTCTTATAGCAGAAAGAAAAGCAACAGTACATCCTTGGATGAGTCTTCAAGTGTCTGGTTGGATGTGGCATTTACCACTTCAACTCACATTCTAAAGGCAGTACAATAGCCAAACTGAATGTCTATGGCACACAGAATAGATTCTATTTTGCATGGAGGTAGCAAAGGAACCATTGGAAACTACAATGGAATCTGCCACAATCCAACCTTTGTTACAAAAATTATTTCCTTCCTTCAAGTGTGCAGAATTTACTCCTTCCTCTAAGTGAAATCTCCACAGTAATATCTCATCATATTATCAGACTCAACAACTCCTGAATCTCATGACAGCACTCTATACTATGTTAGTTCTTCATTAATTATCCAGAGGTATAAAAAATAAACTGTCTACTCCACACACAATCAACAACACTGGTGCAGGGTCATCTCAATAAGTTTCTTCTTCAGAAGGGAGGAAATTGGGATACACTTAGCTTAAATTGCAGGAATTCTGAAATCCTTTTGACGGACATTAGGTCTCCTCTCCCCCCCATGCCACCTCTGGCTAATCTGTAGACAACCTGACTAGTTCCAGTGTCTGTTCTCCTGGAGCAGGTATCCAGGCTCTGTGGTTCTTGGCCCCACCCTCTGAGAGTCCATAATTCTTCACCACCATCCTTGGCCAAACTGAAATATGGCATTAAAGAATATTCCCTCTTTGAAGGTGAACAGAAAATTAGGGGCACAATCATTTAAAGTCTCAAACACCCACAGGCTATTTTAATTTAGGCTGGTGGCTCTTTGACAATACAACTCTCTCAAAACATCATTGGCTTTTATTTTGTATGATCCCTATGTGTCCATAGTCATGCTCACAATTCTCTCCAATATATGCTTCAGTTGTAGCTTAGAGTAATCTGGAGTAAATTGATGTAACCTGAGGCAATCAAGCTTCCAAGAAAGATTAACACTTTTAGTATTTTTTGTTCTTTGGGACATTTGTACAACTAAAATTGTTTACTGAATGTTACTTTAATCCATTCAGCAGTTGTAAAAAGAGTGTGAGATCAAGCCTTTGATTTGGTCTTTACTATAATGTTGAATTTTTATCTTTGTTTTCAATTTCACCTTTCCTTGTTTACAGATGATCACAAATCTTATCTTTCAACTTTGCTATCAAATCTACACGTTATCTTCTGAAATTTTCTTTTTCTTAGAATATCTTTTCTATAACAGCCAAGTCATGGAAGTTACTTTCATGTTCCCAATCTGACTGCCTAAGCACATATGCTTATTCCATCACATACACATACCAATTTTAACAAGTGTTTTATCAGTAAAAATCTGGGCCACTCTATTTTGTATACATCAATAACAGCTTTGTAACTGACTCTTGTCTGGGTCTGATACAAATATCTTAATTTTTTTGTTCTGGTGGCACCTCATAACTGATGTGATTAATATCTTCATTTAGTTTTAACTAAGTTATTATTATATGGGGCTTCCCTTGTAGCTCAGTTGGTAAAGAATCTGCCTGCAGTGCAGGAGACCCGGGTTCGATCCCTGGGTTGAGAAGATCCTCTGGAGAAGGAAATGGCAACCCACTCCAGTATCCTTGCCTGGAAAATCTCATGGACAGAGGAGCCTGGAGGGCTGCAGTCCATGGGGTCGCAAAGAGTCGGGCACGACTGAGCAAATAACACTAAGTTATTATTATAGTAAGAAATATATCTCAACTAATCATGATTGCTGGGAGAAATATCAATAACCTCAGATATACAGATGACACCACCCTTATGGCATAAAGTGAAGAAGAACTGAAGAGCCTCTTGATGAAAGTGAAAGAGGAGAGTGAAAAAGTTGGCTTAAAACTTAACATTCAGAAAACTAAGATCATGGCATCTGGTCCCATCACTTCATGGGAAATAGATGGGGAAACAGTGACAGAATTTATTTTGGGGGACTCCAAAATCACTGCAGATAGATGGTGACTGCAGCCATGAAATTAAAAGATGCTTACACCTTGGAAGAAAAGTTATGAGCAACCTAGACAACATATTGAAAAGCAGAGACATTGCTTTGCCGACAAAGATCCGTCTAGTCAAAGCTATGTTTTTTCCAGTGGTAATGTATGGATGTGAGAGCTGGACCAGTTGGACCATAAAGAAAACAGAGGGCCAAAGAACTGATGATTTTGAACTGTGGTGTTGGAGAAGATTCCTGAGAGTCCTTTGGACTGAAAGGAGATCCATCCAGTCCATCCTAAAGGAAATCAGTTCTGAATATTCATTGGAAGGACTGATGCTGAAGTGAAACTCCAATACTTTGGCCACCTGAGGAGAAGAACTGACTCATTGGAAAAGATCCTAATGCTGGGAAAGATTGAAGGTGGGAGGAGAAGGGGACAACAGGGGATGAGATGGTTGGATGGCATCACCAACTCAATGGACGTCAGTTTGAGTAAATTCCAGGAGTTAGTGATGTACAGGGAGGCCTAGCATGCTGCAGTCCATGGGGTCACACAGAGTTGGAAACAACTGAGTGACTGAACTGAACTGATCTGATGGAATATTACTCATCCATTAAAAAGAGTGAAATTGGGTCATTTGTAAAGACCTGGTTGGACCTAGAGACTGTCATACAGAGTGAAGTGAGTTAGAAAGGAAAAAAAAAGTAAATATTGTATATTAATGCATAGGTGTAATCTAGGGAAATAGTAAATGTGATCTCATTTACAAAGCAGAAATACAGACACAGACATAGAAAACAAATGTATGGATACCAAGTGGGAAAGTCGGGGTGGGAGGAATTAAGAGATTGGGATTGATACATACACTATTGATACATGCATGCTAACTTGCTTTGGTCATGTCCCACTCTTTGAGACACTGTGGATCATAGGCATACAGGCTCCTCTGTCCATGGGATTTTACAGACAACAATACTAATGTGGATTGCCATGCCCTCCTCCTGGGGATCTTCCCAACCCAGGGATCAAAACTGCATCTCTGACATCTCCTGCATTGGCAGGCAGGTTCTTTACCACTAGGGCCACCTGGGAAGCCCACACTATTGATATTATATATAAAATAATTGGGGCTTCCCAGGTGGCTCAGTGGTAAAGAATTCACCAGTCAATATAGGAAGCACAGATTCAATCCATGGGTCAGGAAGATCTCATGGAAGAGGAAATTGCAGTCCATTTCGGTATTCTTTCTTGGGAAATCCCACGGGCAAAGGAACCTGGTGGGCTACAGTCCATGGAGTCACAAAGAATCAGACACAATTTAGCAACTTAACACACATACATAAAATAAATAATTAACAAGAATATGCTGTATAGCACAGGGAACTCTATTTAAAGCACTATGGTGACCTGAGTGGGAAGGAAGTCCAAAAGGGAGTGTATACATGAATATGTGTGGCTGATTGATTTTGCTGTACAGCAGAAGCTAACACAACACTGTGAAGCAACTATATACCAATAAAAAATAATTAAAAATAAGCATAATAAAATTTTAAATGTATTGGATTATAGTTGTTTTACAATGTTGTGTTAGTTTCTGCTGTATAGCAAAGTGAGTCAGTTATACATGTATCCACTCTTTTTTAGATTCATTTCCCATATAGATCATTATACACTATTGATAAGAGTCCCCTGTGTTATACAGTTGTTGTTCAGTTGCCCATCTTGTCTAACTCTTTGTGACCCATGGACTGCAGCACAATAGGCCTCCCTGTCTCTCACCATCTCCCAGAGTTTGTCCAAGTTTATGTCCATTGCACTGGAGATGCCATCCAACCATCTCATCCTGTGATGCCCTCTTCTCCTTCTTCCCTCAATCTTTCCCAGCATCAAGGACATTTCCAATGATATGGTTCACATCAGATGACTAAAATACTGGACTTAGCTTCAGCATCAGTCCTTCCATGAGTATTCAGGGTTGATTTCCCTCAAGATAGACTGGTTTGCTCTCCTTGCTGTCCAAGGGACTCTCAGGAGTCCTTCTCCAGGACCAGAGTTTGAAGGCATCAATTTTTTGGCACTCTGCCTTCCTTATGGTTTAGCTCTCACAAATGGAAGTGACCACTGGGAACACCATAGCCTTGACAATGCAGACTTTTATCAGTAGAGCAATGTCTCTGCTTTTCAACACACTGTGTAGGTTTTTCTTAGATTTTCTGCCAAGAAGCAATTGTCTTCTGATTTCATGGCAGCAGTCACCATCTGCAGTGACTACAGAGCCCAAGAAGAGGAAATCTGTCACTACTTCCACCTTTTCCCTTTTTATTTGCCATGAAGTAATCAATAACCTCAGATATGCAGATGACACCACCCTTATGGCAGAAAGTGAAGAGGAACTAAAAGCCTCTTGATGAAAGTGAAAGAGGAGAGTGAAAAGTTGGCTTAAAGCTCAACATTCAGAAAACTAAGGTCATGGCATCTGGTCCCATCACTTCATGGCAGATAGATGGGGAAACAGTGGCAACAGTGTCAGACTTTATTTTTTAGGGCTCTAAAATCACTGCAGATGGTGATTGCAGCCATGAAATCAAAAGACGCTTACTCTTTAGAAAGAAAGCTGTGACCAACCTAGATAGCATATTCAAAAGCAGAGACATTACTTTGCCAACAAAGGTCCATCTAGTCAAGGATATGGCTTTTCCAGTAGTCACATATGGATGTGAGAGTTGGACTGTGAAGAAAGCTGAGTGCCGAAGAATTGATGCTTTTGAACTGTGGTGTTGGAGAAGACTCTTGAGAGTCCCTTGGACTGCAAGGAGATCCAACCAGTCCATTCTGAAGGAGATCAGCCCTGGGATTTATTTGGAAGGAATGATGCTAAAGCTGAAACTCCAGTACTTTGGCCACCTCATGCGAAGACTTGACTCACTGGAAAAGACTCTGAAGTTGGGAGGAATTGGGGGCAGTAGGAGAAGGGGACGACAGAGAACAAGATGGTTGGATGGCATCACCAACTCGATGGACATGAGTTTGGGTAAACTCCGGGAGTTGGTGATGGACAGAGAAGCTTGACGTGCTGCAATTCATGGGGTCACAATGAGTCGGACATGACTGAGAGACTGAACTGAACTGAACTGAGTGAGCCTGGATGCCATGATCTTTATTTATTTATTTTTTTTTNCAGAAGCTTTTAATTTTAATTAGATCCCATTTGTTTATTTTTGCTTTTATTTCCAGTATTCTGGGAGGTGGGTCTTAGAGGATCCTGCTGTGATTTATGTTGGAGAGTGTTTTGCCTATGTTCTCCTCTAGGAGTTTTATAGTTTCTGGTCTTAGGTTTAGATCTTTAATCCATTTTGAGTTTATTTTTGTGTATGGTGAGTGATCTACTTTCATTCTTTTACAAGTGGTTGACCAGTTTTCCCAGCACCACTTGTTAAAGAGATTGTCTTTAATCCATTGTATATTCTTGCCTCCTTTGTCGAAGATAAGGTGTCCATAGGTGTGTGGATTTATCTCTGGGCTTTCTATTTTGTTCCATTGATCTATATTTCTGTCTTTGTGCCAGTACCATACTCTCTTGATGATTGTGGCTTTGTAGTAGAGGCTGAAGTCAGGCAGGTTGATTCCTCCAGTTCCATTCTTCTTTCTCAAGATTGCTTTGGCTATTCGAGGGTTTTTGTATTTCAATACAAATTGTAAAATTATTTGTTCTAGCTCTGTGAAAAATACCGCTGGTAGCTTGATAGGTATTGCATTGAATCTGTAGATTGCTTTGGGTAGTATACTCATTTTCACTATATTGATTCTTGCCATAAATTAACATGAATCTGCCACAGGTGTACATGCGTTCCCAATCCTGAACCCCCCTCCCACCTCTCTCCCCATATCATCTCTCTGGGTCATCCCAATGTACCAACCCGAAGCATCCTGTATCCTGTATTGAACCTAGACTAGCAATTCGTTTCTTACATGATAATATACATGTTTCAATGCCATTTTCCCAAATTATCCTACCCTCTCCTCTCCCACAGAGTCCAAAAGTCTGTTCTATACATCTGTGTTTGTTTTTTAATATTTAATTTTAAGCCAGCTCTTTCACTCCCTTCCTTCACTTTCATTAAGAAGCTCTTTGGTTCCTCTTCACTTCTGCCATTTAGAGTGGTATCATCCGCATATCTGAGGTTGTTGATGTTTCTCCCGCCTATCCTGATTTTATCTTGTAACTCATCTAGCCCAGCGTTTCTCATGAGTGCTCAGCATATATATTAAACAAACAGTGTGACAGCAGACAGGCCTCTTGTACTCCTTTCTCAATCTTGAACCAAGATTGAGTATGGAATCATTTGTTCCATATAGGGTTCTAACTGTTGCTTCTTGACCCACATACAAGTTTCTCAGGAGACAGATAAGATGGTCTGGTATTCCTATCTCTTTAAGAGCTTCCCACAGTTTATGATCCACACAGTCAAAGGCTTTGGCATAGTCAATGAAACTGGTAGATATTTTAATGGAATTTCCTATCTTTCTCTATCATCCAGCAAATGTTGGCAATTTGATCTCTGGTTCCTCATCATTTTCTAAACCCAGCTTGGACATCTGGAAGTTCTTGGTTTGCATAATGCTGAAGCCTAACATGCAAGATTTTAAGCATGGGAGATGAGTGTAATTGTCCAACGGTTAGCACATTCTTTAGCATTACCTTTCTTGGAAACTGGAATGAGGATTGACATTTTCCAGTCCTGGGGTCACTGCTGGGTCTTCCAGATTTGCTGACATGCTGAATGCAGCACTTTGATATACAGTTGGTCCTTGTTATATATCTATTTTATATATAGTAGTGTGGAGAAGGCAATGGCACCCCACTCCAGTACTCTTGCCTGGAAAATCCCATGGACAGAGGAGCCTGGTAGACTGCAGTCCATGGGGTCACTAAGAGTCGCACACGACTGAGCGACTTCACTTTCACTTTTCACTTTCATGCATTGGAGAAGGAAATGGCAACCCACTCCAGTGTTCTTGCCTGGAGAATCCCAGGGACGGTGGAGCCTGGTGGGCTGCAGTCTATGGGGTTGCACAGAGTCGGACACGACTGAAGCGACTTAGCAGTGTGTATACTTTGATCCAAATCTCCCACTTTATCCCTCCCCCTGTTGCACTTTCCCCTTTGACAAACATTATTTTCTTGTTTGCATAAATAGTGGTTTTGAGTCTGGTGGACCTCAGCTGAAGTCCCCTGCATACCTTCTTTATTCTGGATCCTGGAGGAAGGATGAACCTCTTCTGGTGATAAAGGAACAAAAGCAATCACGGGAGCCCATGCTACCTCCCAGACTGGTTCTTGGATGTGACATCCATCACCCATCACTTCTGCTTACATTCTAAGAGTATGCCACATGTCTACACATAGGATGGAGCAATAAAATATTCTGATAGGAAAGCGGAATCAGTAACTGGTACAAATAATACATCTGCTGCCATGAGAGAGAAACAAAAGTAGGAAGTGCCTGATTGTGAGATATCTCCACAGAGACTACATGATATTATTTGTGTGATAAATAAATTTATTTGAATTTGTATTCCCCACTTCTTTTATTTTTGTCTAAGAAAAGGGGAGAAATTAGTCTGGGAATACATGGAAGAAAGGAAGGAACACCTCGTTACTTTCCCTCCTTACCTTTTCTATCATGTTGCTATGGAGAACCTGTTTCCCTGTCAACATGTACTATAGTCCCTGGGTTTTGAAATGGATTAAGCTGATCCCTGATGAAGATGCCTCTACTGCACACAAATGCACTCTGAAAATCAGTGATTTAAAGTAATGAAATATGGCTCCAGTTTCATCCACCTCATTAGAACCGATTCAAATGTATTATTTTTTTTTTTTTTTT
>SJYT01060667.1:30405-80799 GCA_006410635.1 Cephalophus harveyi
TCATGTAAGAAATGAATCACCAGTCTAGGTTCGACAGGACACAGGATGCTTGGGGCTGGTGCACTGGGATGACCCAGACAAATGTATTCTTTTTAATGGCTGAGTAATACTCTATTGTGTATATGTACCACAGCTTTCTTATCCATTTGTCTGCTGATGGACATCTAGGGGAAAACGTGTATACCTGTGGCAGATTCATGTTGATGTATGGCAAAACCAATGCAATATTGTAAAGTAAAAAAATAATAATAATAAAGTAATGAAATATGGAATTGTATAAAAAGTAATCAAATAATTGTGAAAAGCAAACAAACACTAGCACATTCTCGTGAACAAAAGAGCTATGCCTAATGAAGAATACTGGACCCACAATGTCTTAATCCCATGTGTTCATTCCTAGAAGCATTTTCTGGCTTTAGGATGAGATAGCTGTTGACGACATGTTATGTGATTCACATTTTTACAAGCCAAAGCATGTAGAAGTTAGGCCAGTTTTTTTTTTTTTTTTTTAAGTGGTCCTTCCATGCAAAACAATTCTCATGTCTATTTTTCCATATTTGGCTACAAAGTTTGGAAACAGATATACGCAGGGCATGTAAGGGTAAATGGGCAAGGGAGAGCTCCTAATTCTGTCTGACATCCACACAGCTTTTTGTTTGTAATGTGAACATTCTTTCTGCCCACAAACAGCCTTGCTTATCTCCAGAAAAGCAAGTGGGATTGTCTCCAGGAATGTGCTATCTTAGATTGCAGTTTCATAAAGTTTATTTTAATCTGCCAGTTTGGAGAAAATATTAGTATCTTGAATTAACCCATTTAGATACCCTGTTTAAGTGATTTTTCTAAACACTGAAAAAATTACATCAGCATATTATTCTTTTTAATTATTTATTTTAAATGGAGGCTAATTAGATTAAAATACTAACCTAATATTGATTAATTATGTAGTGGTATTATGTAGTGGTTTTTGCCATACATTGACATGAATTAGACATGGGTATACGTATGTCCCCCATCCTGAACCCCCTCCCATCTCTCTCCCTCCCCACCCCACCCCTCAAGGTTTTCCCAGTGTACTGGCTTTGAGTGCCCTGTTTAGCATATTACTCTGATATGTATGCAAAACAATATAGTCCATTTCTTAGCCATATCCTGTCTCAAACACCATTCTTTGATATTTTTCTGGTGGCTCAGAGGTTAAAGCGTCTGCCTGCAGTGTTGGAGACTGGGGTTCAATCCCTGGGTCAGGAAGATCCCCTGGAGAAGGAAATGGCAACCCACTCCAGTATTCTTTCCTGGAGAATCCCATGGAAGGAGGAACCTGGTGGGCTACAGTCCATGGGGTCGCAAAGAGTCAGACACGACTGAACGACTTGACTTCACTTCACTGACTTCACATGTGAAAATGCTACTTGTCATTTTTCATAATATTAAATCAAATATTATGAAAACAGTAATTTATTTATTTATGTATATACAATTTTAGGGTTATTTTCCATGTACATTTTTGTAAAATATTGGCTATATTCCTTGTGTTGTACACTATATCCTTGAGACTATCTTACTATGGCTGTACTTTTTGAAACGTACTTATACAGCTGTGTTTTTTTTAATAATTGACACTTTAAATGGACATTATTTTAAACTGTGAAATTTTTTCTACAGTTGTTGAAGAATGTGGTAAGTTAATATTTTCAATTCTAATTTTTCTGCTTATGAAAATATAGTGAAAAAAATTAAGAACTCATATATAGTATAATAGCTTAAGTGATTGAATAAGAAATAGGAAGATGGACCAACAGCAAGTATACACAGATAATTGCAAAAAATAAATAATTCAGAAATTGTATTTGAGACATCCAGAACACAGTGAAAATATCTAACACCTTTGTAATTATAATCTAGAAATGGAGAAAGGGAGAAATGGGAGCCAAAGTAATATTTGAGAGATAATACCTGAGAATTTTCCAAAATTAATGAAAATATTAACCAACAAATTTAAAAACTCCAGGGAAAATCAAGCAGGATAGATGCAAAGCAAACCATGCTTATGACACATGTAGCAAAAAAACTGAACCCCACTTTAATGGGAAATTTTTGAAAGAAACAAGAGAAACACAGACACATTGTGTGTCAGATCAGATCAGTTCAGTTGCTCAGTCGTGTCCAACTCTTTGCGACCCCATGAACCACAGCACGTGAGGCCTCCCAGTCCATCACCAGCTCCTGGAGTTCATGCAAACCCATGCCCATCGAGTTAGTGATGTTACCCAACCATCTCATCCTCTGTTGTTCCCTTCTCCTCCTGCCCTCAATATTTCCCAGCATCAGGATTGTTTCAAATGAGTCAGCTCTTCATATCAGGTGGCCAAAGTATTGGAGTTTCAGCTTCAACATCAGTCCTTACAGTGAACACCCAGGACTGATCTCTTTTAGGATGGACTGGTCGGATCTCCTTGCAGTCCAAGGGACTCTCAAGAGTCTTCTCCAACACCACAGTTCAAAAACATCAATTCTTCGGTGCGCAGCTTTATTTATAGTCCAACTCTCACATCCATACATGACTACTGCAAAAACCATACCCTTGACAAGATGGACCTTTGTTTGCAAAGTAATGTCTCTGCCTTTGAATATGCTGTCTAGGTTGGTCATAACTTTCCTTCGAATGAGTAAGCGTCTTTTATTTTCATGGCTGCAATCACCATCTGCAGTGATTTTGGAGCCCAGAAAAATAAAGTCAGCCACTGTTTCCACTGTTTCCCCATCTATCTGCCATGAAGTGATGGGACTAAATGCCATGACCTTAGTTTTCTGAATGTTGAGCTTTAAGCCAACTTTTCACTCTCCTCTTTCACTTTCATTAAGAGATTCTTTACTTCTTCACTTTCTGCCATAAGGGTGGTATCATCTCCATATCTGACATTATTGATATTTCTCCCAGCAATCTTGATTCCCACTTGTGCTTCCTGCAGTCCAGCATTTCTCATGATGTACTCTGCATATAAGTTAAATAAGCAGGGTGACAAGATACTGCCTTGATGTTCTCCTTTTCCTATTTGGAACCAGTCTGTTGTTCATGTCCAGTTCTAACTGTTGCTTCCTGACCTACATACAGGTTTCTCAAGAGGCAGGTCAGGTGGTCTGGTATTCCCATCTCTTTCAGAATTTTCCACAGTTTATTGTGATCCATACAGTCAAAGGCTTTGGCATAGTCAATAAAGCAGAAATAGATGTTTTTTTCTCGAACTCTCTTGCTTTTTCAATGATCCATCGGATGTTGGCAATTTAATCTCTGGTTCCTCTGTCTTTTCTAAAACCAGCTTGAATATATGGAAGTTCATGGTTCATGTATTGCTGAAGCCTGGCTTGCAGAATTTTAAGCATTATTTTACTAGCGTGTGAGATGAGTGCAATGGTGTAGTAGTTTGAGCATTCTTTGGCATTGCCTTTCTTTGGGATTGTAATGAAAACTGACCTTTTCCAATCCTGTGGCCACTGCTGAGTTTTCCAAATTGCTGGCATATTGAGTACAGCACTTTCACAGTGTCATCTTTCAGTATTTGCAATAACTCAACTGGTATTCCATCACCTCCACTAGTTTCGTTCATAGTGATGCTTTCTAAGGCCCACTTGACTTCACATTCCAGGATGTCTGGCTCTAGATGAATGATAACACCGTCATGATTATCTGGGTCGTGAAGATCTTTTTTATACAGTTCTTCTGTGTATCCTTGCCACCTCTTCCTAATATCTTCTGCTTCTGTTAGGTCCAACCATTTCTGTCCTTTATTGTGCCCATCCTTGAATGAAATATTCCCTTGGTATCTCTAATTTTCTTGAAGACGTCTCTAGTCTTTCCCATTCTATTGTTTTCCTCTATTTCTTTGCACTGATCACTGAGGAAGGCTTTCTTATCTCTCCTTGCCATTCTTTAGAACTCTGCATTCAAATGGGTATATCTTTCCTTTTCTCCTTTGCTTTTCATTCTCTTCTTTTCACAGTTACTTATAAGGCCTCCTCAGACAGCCATTTTGCATTTTTGCATTTCTTTTTCTTGGGGATTGTCTTGATTCCTGTCTCCTGTACAATGTCAGGAACCTCCATCTATAGATCATCAGGCACTCTGTCTATCAGATTATGTGTAAATGAACAAAAATAAAGCAGTCAGATTTCCAAACAGAAATAATTGAAGCTAGAAAATGATGTAATGTCTTCTCATAAATAAAAAGGAAATAGCTGCAAATAATTCTATATAGAATTCAGTGGAAACATCCTTTAAAATTAAGGTAAGTTTATATATTCAGAGAAATTTTGCCAACATACCTACCCTAAAGGAAAAATCAAAATAACTTTTTCTGTCAGAAAAATCCCTAAGTGTAACAGTAGAAATAGAAGATGACAAGGACAAAAGACAGGCTACATAGGTAAGAGTGGATATTGGTGTACAAAATAATGATGATAAGGTATTATGGTATTCAAAATATAAGGAGAATTAAAATGCAAGACAATGATAATTGAAAGGGGAGAAAGTAGAGTTAAGTACTCCATGTTTCTATCATCACCAGGATGACAGCAAAAGTATCAACTCTTATCAGGCTTTATTAATCAAAAAAAGACTATTGTAGTCGATTAGATGAACAATAATGAGAATAAAATAAAAAATGACCTCAATGTCCATTGACAGATGAATGGAATGGGCCAAAGAACTAAATAGACATTTCTCCAAAGAAGACATACAGATGGCTAACAAACATGAAAAGATGCTCAACATCACTCATTATCAAAGAAATGCAAATGAAAACCATACCATTTCACACCAGTCAGGATGGCTGCGATCCAAAATCTACAAGCAATAAATGCTGGAGAGGGTGTGGAGAAAAGGCAACCCTCTTACACTGTTGGTGGGAATGCAAACTAGTACAACCACTATGGAGAACAGTGTGGAGATTCCTTAAAAAACAGAAAATAGAACTGCCTTATGGCCCAGCAGTCCCACTGCTGGGCATACACACCAAAGAAACCAGAATTGAAAGAGACACGTGTACCCCAATGTTCATCAAAGCACTGTTTATAATAGAAGCAACCTAGATATCCATCAGCAAATGAATGGATAAGAAAGCTGTGGTACATATACACAATGGAGTATTACTTGGTCATTAAAAAGAATACATTTGAATCAGTTCTAATGAGGTGGATGAAACTGGAGCCTATTATACAGAGTGACGTAAGCCAGAAAGAAAAACACCAATATAGTATACTAATGCATATATATGGAATTTAGAAAGATGGTAACAATGTCTCGCTGTATGCGAGACAGCAAAAGAGACACAGATGTATAGAACAATCTTTTGGACTCTGTGGGAGAGGGAAAGGGTGGGATGATTTGGGAGAATGGCATTGAAACATGCATAATATCATATAAGAAATGAATCACCGGTCTCGGTTTGATGTAGGATACAGGATGCTTGGGGTTGGTGCACTGGGATGACCCAGAGGGATGGTATGGGGAGGGAGGTGGGAAGGGGGTTCAGGATTGGGAACACGTGTACACCCATGGTGGATTCATGTTGATGTATGGCAAAACCAATACACTATTGTAAAGTAAAAAAATAAAATAAAATCTGAAAAAAAAGGTCAAAGGTAACCTAAAAAAAAAGAAGTTGTGGTGTACATAACACAATGGAATATTACTCAGCCATAAATGGAACACGTTTGAGTCAGTTCTAATGAGGTGGATGAACCTAGAACCTATTATACAGAATGAAGTGAGTCAGAAAGAGAAAGATAAAACCGTATTCTAACACATATATGAGGAATCAAAAAAAATGGTACTGAACAATTTATTTACAGGGCAACAATGGAGAAACAAAGGTAGAGAATAGACTTATGGGCATGGAGAAAGTGGGGGGAGAGGGGAGGAGAGGGTGAGATGTATGGAAAGAGTAACATGGAAACTTACATTACCATATGTAAAATAGATAGCCAATGGGAATTTGCTGTATGGCCCAGGGAACTGAGATAGGGCCTCTGTATCAACCCAGAGGGGTGGGATGGGGAGGGAGATAGGAGTTTCGAGAGGGAGGAGACACACATATGATGTGTGATGTGAGCCTCAACATGGCTGATTCATGTTGAGATTTGGCAGAAAACAGCAAAATTCTGTAAAGCAATAATCTTTCAATAAAAAATAGATATTTTTAAATGAATAACTAAATATTTTATTGATTTTAAAGTAAAGATTCAATAAAAGAGAGAAAAAGAAACTAAGTGAAATCCTAATATAATGGTAATTATATAAAGTATAAATAGACTAGTTACTCAAAAATACAAAGATTGCATAGAACTTATATAACTCTCACCATTAAAGTAAAAAAGGGAGCTTGATTAAGTCAGCATCATGATTTTTTGGCATTCATTGGAGGGTAAGGTTGGAAAGCAAACTAGTCAAAAATCTAAGAAATATTAGAAAAATCTAAGAAGATCCATATCAGGATCTGTGCGTGTGCATGTGTATGTGTGTGTGTGCATATGCAAAGTGCTCAGTCATGTCTGACTGTTTGCAACCCTATGGGCTATAGCCCCCAGGCTCCTCTGTCCATGGGATTTTCCAAGCAAGAATATTGGAGTGGATTGTCTTGTTCTCCTCCAAGGGAACTTCCTGACCCAGAAATCGAACCCGCTTCTGTTAGGTCTCCTGCATCTGTTAGGTCTCCTGTGTCTCCTGCAATACAGGCAGATTCTAAACCACCTGTGCTACCAGCAGAGCTACCAGCGATGTAAGAAAAGAGTTCCCTTTTTTCTATACCCTCTCCAATATTGTTTGTTGACTCTGATGATGGCCTTTCTGACTGGTGTGAGATGGTATCTCATCACAGTTTTGATTTGCATTTCTCTAATAATGAGTGGTGTTGGGCATCTTTTCATGTGTTTGTTAGCCATCTGTATGTCCTTTTTGGAGAAATGTCTGTTTAGGTCTTTTTCCTACTTTTTTATAGGGTTGTTTTTCTGGTATTAAGTTGTATGAGCTGTGTATATATTTTGGAAATTAATCCTTTGCCAGTTGTTTCATTTGATAATATTTTCTCCCATTCTGAGGATTTTCTTTTCACCCTGTTTTTAATTTGCTTTGCTGTACAAAAACTTTTAAGTTTAATTAAATTCCACTTGTTTGTTTTTGCTTTTATTTCCATTACTTCAGGAGGTGGGACATAGAGGATCTTGCTTTCATTTATGTCATCAAGTGTTCTGCCTATGTTTTCCTCTAAGAGTTTTACAGTTTCTGGTCTTACACTTAGGTATTTATTCAATTTTGAGTTTATCATTGTGTATGGCGTTAGGAAGTGTTCTAATTTCATTATTTTGTACTTAGCTGTCCAGTTTTCCAAGCACCATGTATTGAAGAAGCCATCTTTGCCCCATTGTATATTCTTTCATCCTTTGCCAAAAATAAGGTACCCATAAGTTTATGGGTTTATCTCTGGGCTCTCTATCTTGTTCCATTGGTTTATATTTCTGTTTTTGTTCTAATACTATATTGTCTTGATGACTGTAGCTTTGTAGTATAGTGTGAAGTCAGGAAGGTTGATTCCTTCAGCTCCATTTTTCTTTCTCAAGACTGCTTGTGCTGTTCTGGGTCTTTAGTGTTTCTATATGAGTTGTGAAATTTTTTGTTCTAGTTCTGTGAAAAATACCATTGGCCACAATATTGATTCTTCTTACCCAGGAACATAGAATATCTCTCCATCTGTTTATGTTGTATGATCATCTCAATAGATGCAGAAAAGGCCTACGAGAAAATTCAGCACACATTTACGATAAAAACACTTCAAAAAATGGACATAGAAGGAAGATACCTCAACATAGTAAAGGCCATATATGATAAACCCACAGCAAACATTACTATCAATGGTGAAAAACTGAAAGTATTTCCTCTAAGATCAGGAACAAGACAAGAGTGTCCACTCTCACCACTATTACTCAACATAGTTTTGGAAATCCTAACTACAGTAAGTAGAGAAAAAAAAAAAAAATAAAAGAATACAGACTAGAAAAGAAGTAAAAATCTCACTGTTTGCAGATGACACGATACTATACATAGAAAACCCAAAAGAAACTATCAGAAAATTACTAGGGCTGATAAAAAATAAATTTAGCAATGTCAAAGTATACAATCTCAATACACAGAACTCACTTGTATTCCTATATACTAACAATGAAAAATCAGAAAGAGAAATTAAAGAATCAATCTTATTCACCATTGAAACGAAAAGAGTAAAATATCTAGGCATAAACCTAACTAAGGAAACAAAAGAACTGTATACAGAAAATTATAAGACACAGATATGTGTTGAATTTTTTAATTTTTTGTAAATTAATTTATTTATTTTAATTGGAGGCTAATTACTTTACAATATTGTAATGGTTTTTGCCATACACTCACATGAATCAGCCATGGTTGTACATGTGCCCCCATCCTGAACCCCCTCCCACCTCCCTTCCCATCCCATCCCTCAGGGTTGCCCAGTGTCCTAGCCCTGAATGCCCTGTCTCATGCATCAAACCTGGACTGGCGATATATTTCACATATGGTAATATACGTGTTTCAATACTATTTCCCCAAATCATCCCACCTCTCCTTCTCCCACAGAGTCCAAAAGTCTGTTCTTTACATCTGTGTCTCTTTTGCTGACTCACATATAGGGTCATCATTACCATCTTTCTAAATTCCACATGGTGCATTAGTATACTGTATTGGTGTTTTTCTTTCTGACTTACTTCATTCTGTATAATAGGCTCCAGTTTCATCCACCTCATTAGAACTGATTCAAATACATTATTTTTAATAGCTGAGTAATATTCTGCTGTGTATATGTACCACAGCTTTTTTATCCATTCATCTGACAATGGATATCTAGGTTGCTTCCGTGTCCTAACTATTGTACACAGTGCTGCAGTGAACATTGAGGTACACGTGTTCTTTCAATTCTGGTTTCCTCAGTCTGTATGACCAGCAGTGGGATTGTTGGGTCATATTGCAGTTCTATCTCCAGCTTTTTAAAGAATCTCCACATTGTTCTCCATAGTGGCTGTACTAGTTTGCATTTCTACCAATGGTGCAAGAGGGTTCCATTTTCTCCACACCCTCTCCAGCATTTATTATTTGTAGACTTTTTAATAGCAGTCATTCTGACTGGCATGAGATGGTACCTCATTGTGGTTTTGATTTGCATTTCTCTGATAATGAGTGATGTTGAGCATCTTGTCATGTGTTTGTGAGCCATCTGTATGTCTTCTTTGGAGACTGTTGAATTTTAAGCCAGCTTTTTCATTCTTCTCTTTCACCTTCATCAAGAGGCTCTTTGGTTCCTCTTTGCCTTCTGCCATGAGGGCAATGTCATCTGCATTTTTGAAGTTAGTGATGATTCTCCTGGCAATCTTTTGACTCCACCTTGTCTCCATCCAGCCTGGCATTTCTCATGATGTACTCTGCATATGAAAGTTAAAGTTGTCCAGTCATATCTGACTCTTTGCGACCCCCCTATAGCCCATGGAATTCTCCAGACCAAAATACTGGAGTAGGTATCCTTTCCCTTCTCCAAGGGATCTTCTCAACCCAAGAATTGAACCCAAGTCTCCCACATTGCACGTGAATTCTTTACCAGCTGAGTCAAAAGGGAAGCCCAAGAATACTGGAGTGAGTAGCCTATCCCTTCTCCAGCAAATCTTTCTGAACCAGCAATCAAACTGGGGTCTCTTGCATTACAGGCAGATTCTTTACCAACTGAGCTATGAGGGAAGCCCCACTCTGTATAGAAGTTAATATGAATAAGATAGTTTGAATGTAGGAATGGAAAATAGATAGATATTTACTAGAGCAGCTATAATAAAATATTAGCTGTAGAATCTAGATGTTGCTACATAATTCTTTCAACATTTTGGTTTGAAATTTTTCATAATTAAATGGGAAAAAAATAAGCAAAGACTAGAAAACTAAATATTTAGGTTTCAAATGGTGATTACAATTTAATTCTTCAATTTGTAACTTGTTCTTTGGACAGTTGCAACATATGGAAAGGAGAAGGCAATGGCAACCCATTCCAATACTCTTGCCTGGAAAATCCCATGGACAGAGGAGCCTGGTGGCCTGCAGCCCTGGGGTCGCTGGGAGTCAGGCACGACTGAGCGACTTCACTTTCACTTTTCACTTTCATGCATTGGAGAAGGAAATAGCAAGCCACTCTAGTGTTCTTGCCTGGAGAATCCCAGGAATGGGGGAGCCTGGTGGGAGGCCGTCTGTGGGGTCGCACAGAGTCGGACACGACTGAAGCGACTTAGCAGCAGCAGCAACATGTGGAAATGCTTTCATTTATCCTGCTTTTAGTTGGATAAGTTCATACTCTGTACTGCCATGGAATAAAATTGAGAAATCTTATGATTTTACCACACCTATAATTGGTTATACAGTCAAAACAATCATGAATAAAGACAACTTATTTGTTAAGATTTTTCCCTTAAAAGCAGTGTGTGTGTGCGTGTGTGTGTGTGTGTGTGAAAGTTACTGTAAGGCACAAAAAATAGTATCGTTGCAAATAGTGGGATCAAAATAATTAGCATTTCAGTACAGGAAGTACAATTGTAAATATACTTACAGTTTTGCTCTTTCTGTTTGTAAGTTACTTAGTTACGGACTAAGGTGGGTGTCAGACAATAAAAAGCAGTGGTGTAGGGGTAGGGGTAGACAGAGCTCTGGGACATGAGATGTCTTAATGAAAACAGAACAATGTTTACAGGTTAGCAAAGCAGTCTTTACTGTACCTGTGATCCCAGGGATACCCATTAAGGAACCATGAGTAAGGGGCTGAAAGTGCCCTCTGTCAGTTTCATTCCTCAAAAAACTTTATCTCCATCTTTTCCTCTTTCTAACACACTCTGCTCTTTGCAACTAAAGGTGTTATTGGTACTAGGATTTGAAACCAACTTTGAGTTGTTGCTTGGAGAAGCTGCTAACCAAGCTCTGACAATTTATGACTTAGGCACTGGCCTGCAATTTCACATTTGTGAGAACTTATAGGAGAGGCCAGGTCTTTAAAATATGTGTTTGCACACCCCTGGGAAAATGTTCTATCCCTTCTAGTTGGCATCTTTTGATTCTCAGTGTCTTACTCTTGGGCATGAACACATTAATTTGTAGCATCAGGCCTCCTCCCTGTCCTGTACTGGGCAGCCCTGGGATTTTGGAGAGATCAATAAGTAATGACAGGTTCTAGTAGATTCCTGGCACTTCCATAGCAGTTCTCAGGTGCATGTGTATTCTCAGGACTTCACACAATTAACTCATCTAAACATCTTTAGAACCTTATGATATCCCAATGGTATTGCTACTTTCCCCCTTTATATTGAGGTCATAGCAAAGAGATGTTAAATGATTTACACAGAGTCACACAGCTAACAAGAGTCAGAATCAAAGTCTGATTCCGGTTCTGTTCTCATCAAGCTTGTTCTGCCATTCTTCAGAGTGTCTAAAGTAACAATGAGAATGACATTGGCAATGGGTTAAGCAACATGGGGGATAAAATGACCAGAACAGCTGCATATGATCTATTTAAGACAAGGCATGGAAAATTCTGTGAAAGTTGAACAGGGCTGAGGTAAGAGCTTAGAGAGCCAGAATGGTTCCTGGGAGCCAAATGTCCACAACAGCAGCACCTAAGGAATGACCTTCCTGATCTCAGAAACATGAGCTGTGCTCTCACCAGCTGCTTTCCTCACCCCATGTCCAACCTTCAGTTAGGACTGAAGTAGGGGAGGCCATGCTGCCTAAGGTGGCTGTGTTGGAGCTTCTGTCTTATCTAAGGAGATGTGGTACCCAGTGTAAACTTAAGCAGGCTGGGGCCCTGATGGAATAGGGCATTATGTGCCATCATTACTACTAGGGTATTGCTGCTTCTAGGTCCTACAGAACAGAAGGAAATACAATGTATGCTTATACTTTGCTCAGTTTTATACTAGAAAATGCTAGCCCCACCAAACTCTTAGCTTTCCTTCATGAAACTCTCCATTCATTTGATTGTTCTGTATCTTAAACTATAGACTAACAGAGTTTAATATCCGCTTCACACCATAACCAGAGATAGCAATATTATACTTTGAACTCCTCATGGTAACATAAAGGTAGACTAAGAAGCAGAACTGTGTAACTCTCGCACAAATATGAGAATGTTGTGGCAAAAAAAAAAAAAAAAAGCCATGGTTGATTCAAGAGGGATGAAGTGTCTGGCAGATCCCCCAGCTTCTCCAGCTCACCCCCCTCAAACTTCCCCACATATATTGTGGGCTATGAAAACTGCATAGCTGCAATGTAAGACCCATTGCACAAGGCATGAAGTACAGTGTGCGGACTCCAGGAAAATCCTAGCTTACATTTTTTTTCTAGCCTTCTCTATGTCTTTGTTGCTGTGCACAGAAGCTAGCCCTCATTGTGGTGCCTGAGCTTCTCATTGTGGTGGCTTCTCTTATTGCAGAGCATGGACTCTAGAGGCACAGGATTAATAGTTGTGGCACACAGGCTTCGTTGCTCCATGGCATGTGGAATCTTCCCAGACCAGAGATCAAACCAACATTCCCTGCATTGGCAGGCATATTCTTAACCACTGGACCACCAGGGAACTCTTTGGCTTGTCATGTTTTTCTCTCAGCTCATAATCCCAGAGGAGATCATGACAACTCCACTATGATTCTTATGGACAAAATAGGAAAAACGGGATGCAAATCCTAAATGTCTCTAGACAGAAAATATTTGGAATATTTGGACTTTTTCACATACATGGCAAACAGTGTGTCTTCACCATTTCATTCATGTTTTTTAGTTCCAAAATTTTGTGGGACTTGAAGGTCAAGAGGGAGGGGTTTTGGTAGCATAGGAGATAGAGTACTTTCTGAAATTTCTCAAGTAATGCTATTTTCTTTGCTCAGTGATTCTGATGTGCAAATCCATAACTCCAATGTGCACCTCTGAAGTTACAGTTACTGTCCATTTCAGAGTTCACATTCTAGAATATCATGGAGTCTGTGTACTTTGGACTTACATCTGGGATACAGAGAGCCTCACCCAAAGTTTTAGACCAAGATTGATGTCACTAGGAAAGCAGATATAAGACAGGCATTATAAATAGGTGGACCAACCTCAGCAAGCATACACACAATAGAGAAAAATCAGAAACCATGGACTTTGGGTGTGCATGGAGGGGAGGGCCTAACTACGGTAAGGAAGAAAAAAGAAAAATAGCCTTACTCATCACCCCTCCCATATTCTGATTTGTGAGAAAGGCATGGGTTTAATGAGGAAGCTGGAGGGATAGAAAAGAATCTGCTAATGTAAGAAGTTTTCACCTAGCAGAAAAGCCTGCCTCCCCCACCACATGCATTCATTTGATTAAATATCACCATCTCTATTCCATCAGGGCCCCAACTTGCTTAAGTTTGCATGGATACCACATTTCCCAAGACATCAGTTCAAACACAACCACCTCAGGCAGTGTGGCCTCCCCCACTATTCTGTAATAAAGAAACCAAAGCTTTGGATTATTTTAAGGCTGGGGCAGCAAAAAATATAGAGTGAACCTAAAGGATCACATAATGGTAGAAAATAAGAAAATGAAAAACAAAATCCAACATGGTGCATGTCCCAGGGACACAGAAATAGACTGAAAAATTTCCCAATAGCTTTAAAAAAAGCTTGAACAATTTGAACAACAAAATAATAGTTTTGTAAAATAATAAATACATATGAGTCCATACCAATATTTTATAATAAATGATTGCATAAACAAAAAGTAGAGAAATTCTTTACAAAAGGATTTCAAAATATAGATGTAGGTATTCCCTCCTCTAGGAGGTATAGCTTAATTGTCCTCACTCGAGTGTAGGCTTAATAACTTGCTTCAAAGGAATATGGAAAGGGAATAATAGTAACCCTACAGTGGGGAGCAATAACAAATACCACCTTTACCAACGGATCAAAGTTGTTGTCACCAGAAACAGGTCATGCTGAAATCATGTATTCTCAGATCTTATGTGCTGAGTACGGAGCTTCACTTCTGTGGTGTTTGCCTCCAAAACCTGTAGGTGGTGAAGGTGAAGTCGTTCAGTCGTGTCCAACTCTTTGCGACCCCATGGACTGTAGCCCGCCAAGCTCCTCTCCATGGTATTCTCCAGGCAAGAATACTGGAGTGGGCTGCCATTTCCTTCTCTGGGGGATCGTCCCAACCCAGGGATCAAACCCGGGTCTCCCACATTGCAGGCAGATGCTTTATCCTCCAAGCCACCAAGGAATCCCAAAATCCGTAACCATAGTTTAATAATAAGAAAATATATGAGTTCACATTGAAGGACAGTCTACAAAACACATCACTATTCTCTTTCAGAGTGCCAAAGTCATGAAAAACAAAGAAAAACTTAGACACAGATTGGAGGAGGCTAAATGACATGATGGCCAAACACAACATGATATATGAGAACAGTACATTCTGTTCCTATATTCTGTTCCATATATCATGTTGTGTTTGGCACAGGACAAAAATATCATTAAAGAAAAAAACTTGTCTGGATTAAAACTAGCTTAACTATTTTGCATATTTTGTAGAGAACTTCCTAGGTGTCACTAAGTAAAAGTAAAGTGGCTCAGTCGTGTCCGACTCTTTGTGACCCCATGGACTGTAGCCTACCAGGCTCCTCCCTCCATGGGATTCTCCAGGCAAGAGTACTGGAGTGGGTTGCCATTTCCTTCTCCAGGGGATCTTCCCAACCCAGGGATCAAACCCGGGTCTTCCACATTCCAGGCAGAGGCTTTAACCTCTGAGCCACCAGGGAAGCCCCATCAATAGCTCTATTGGGACTCAAAGAGCTAATCCCAGAATGACACCACTGTGAATAACAACACTGCTGCTAAGTCACTTTAGTCGTGTCTGACTCTGTGCGACCCCATGGATGGCAGCCCACCAGGCTCCCCCGTCCCTGGGATTCTCCAGGCAAGAGCACTGGAGTGGGTTGTCATTTCCTTTTCCAATGCATGAAAGTGAAAAGTCAAAGTGAAGTCGCTCAGTCATGTCCGACTCTTAGTGACCCCATGGACTGCAGCCCACCAGGCTCCTCCATCCATGGGATTTTCCAGGCAAGAGTACTGGAGTGGGGTGCCATTGCCTTCTAGGTGTCACTAGTGGTAAAGAATCCAGCTGCCAGCCTACCTCAAGAAACAAGAGAAACATCAATACTTTACACCTAAAGCAACTAGAAAAATAACAACAACAACAAAACCCTCAAAGTTGTAGAAGGAAAGAAATCATAAAAATCAGAGCATAAATAAATGAACAAAAAAATGAAGGAAACTATAGCAAAAATTGATAAAACTAAAAGCTAATTCTTTGAGAAGATAAAATAGACAAACCATTAGCCAGATTCATTGAGAAAAAAAGGGAGAAAACTGAAATCAATAAAATTAGAAATAAAAATGGATAAATTGCAATAGACAACACAGAAATACTAATGACCATAAAAGACTACTATGAGCAATGATATGCCAATAAAATGGACAACTTGGAAGAAATGGACAAATTCTTAGAAAAGTATAACCTTCCAAACTGAACCAGAAAGAAATATAAAAATTAAACAGACAAATCACAAACACATAAATTTAAACTATAATAAAAATATTCCAACAAACAAAAGCCCAGCACTAGATGGCTTCACAGGTGAATTCTATCAAACATTTAGAGAACAGCTAACACTTACCCTACTCAAACTCTTCCAGAAAATTGCAGAGGAAGGAAAATTCACAAACTCATTCTATGAGGCCACCATCACCCTGACGCTAAAACCAAACAAAGATACCACAGAAAAGAAAACTACAGGCCAATATCACTGATGAACATAGATGCAAAATTCCTCAACAAAATTCTAGCAAACAGAATCCAACAACATATTAAAAAGATCATATATCATGACCAAGTGGTCTTTATCCCAGGAATGCAAGGATTTTTCAATATTCATAAATCAATCAATGTGATACACCATATTTAAAGATTAAAAACCATATAATTATTTCAATAGATACAGAGAAAGCTTTTGACAAAATTTAATACCCATTTACAATAAAATCTCTCCAGAAAGTAGCCATAGAAGAAACCTACCTCAACACAGGAAAAGCTATACATGACAAATCCATAGAAAACATTATCCTCAATAGTGAAAAACTGAAAGTATTTCCTCTAAAATCAGGACAAGACAAGGGTTCCCACTCTCACCACTATATTCAACAAAGTTTTGAAAGTCTGGCCACAGCAATCATAGAAGAAAAAGAAATAAAAGGAATCTAGATTAGAAAAGAAGTAAAACTCTCACTGTTTGCAGATGACATGATCCTCTACATAGAAAACCTTAAATATACTACCAGAAAATTGCTAGAGCTGATCAATGAATATAGTAAGGTTGCAGGATATAAAATTAATACACAGAAATCCCTTGCATTCCTATACACTAACAATGAAAATAAGAAAGAGAAATTAAGAAGACAATCTCATTCACCATTGTAATGAAAAGAATAAAATATTCAGGAATAAATTTACCTTAAAAAAAAAAAAAGACCTGTATACAGAAAACTATAAAACACTGATGAAACAAATCAAAGATGACACAAATAGATGGAGAAATATACCATGTTCTTGGATTGAAAGAATCAGAATAGTGAAGATGAGTGTACTATCCAAAGCAATCCCTATCAAATTACCAACAGTATTTTTCACAGAACTAGAACAAATAATTTCACAATTTGTATGAAAACACAAAAGACCCAAAATAGCCAAAGCAATCTTGAAAAAGAAGAATGTAATTGGAGGAATCAAGCTTCCTGACTTCAGGGTATATTACAAAGCTATAGTCATCAAGATAGTATGGTACTGACACAAAGACAGAAATATGGATCAATTGGAAAAAAAAAACAAACAAACAGAAAGTCCAGAGATAAATCCATACACCTATGGACAACTTATCTTTGACAAATGAGGCAAAATATACAGTGGAGAAAAGACAATCCCTTCAACAAACTACTGGGAAAACTGATCAACTAGATGTAAAAAAATGAAACTAGAACACTTTCTAACACCATGTGGTTTAGTCACTAAGTCATGTCCGACTCTTTTGACCCCCTGGACTGTAGCCCACCAGGCTCCTCTGCCCATAGGGTTTTCCAGGCAAGAATATTGGAGTGGATTACCATTTCCTTCTCCAGGAGATCTTCTCGACCCAGGAATTGAACCCAGGTCTCCTCCATTGCAAGCAGATTTTTTTTACCAACTGAACTATGAGGGAAGCCCATTCTAACACCATACACAAACATAAACGCAAAAATGGATTAAAGACATAAATGTAAGACCAGAAACTATAAAACTTAGAGGAAAACATAGAATATTCTATGGTATAAATCACAGTAAGATCCTCTATGACCCACCTCCCAGGGTAATGGAAATAAAAACAAAAATAAATGGGACCTAATTAAACTTAAAAGCTTTTGCACAATGAAGGAAACAGTGAGCAAGGTAAAAATACAGCCTTCAGAATAGGAGAAAATAATAGCAAATGAAACAACTGACAAAGAATCTCTGTCAGTTTTCATGAATTCTTTGACAAAGAATTAATCCAAAATATACAAGCAGCTCATGCAGCTCTATATCAGAAAAACGAACAACCCAATCAAAAGTGGGCAAAAGACCTAAATAGATAGTTCCCCAAAGAAGACATACAGATGGCTAATAAACACATGAAAGATACTCAACTTCACTCATTGTTAGAGAAATGCAAATCAAAACCAAAATGAGATCAAAAAGCTTATAAACAGTAAATGCTGGAGAGGGTGTGGAGAAAAGAGAAACCCTCTTTACACTGTTTGTGGGGAGGCAAACTGGTATAGCCACTATGGAGAACAAAATGGAGATTCTTTAAAAAAAAAAAAAATGGGAATAAAACTGCCATATGACCCAGCAATCCCACGGCTGGGCATGCACCTTGAGGAAGCCGGATTTGAAAGAGATACATGTGCTCCAATGTTCACTGCAGCACTATTTACAATAACTAAGACAGGGAACTAACCAGATGTCCATTGAGAGATAAATGGATAAGGAAATTGTGGTACATATACACTGTGGAATATTAATCAGCTATAAAAAGGAACCCATCTGAGTCAGTTGTAATGAGGTGGAATAAACTGGAGCCTGTTATACAGAATGAAGTAAGTCAGAAAGCAAAAGACCCTGTATGTGAGACAGCAAAAGAGACACAGATGTACAGAACAGGTTTTGGACTCTGTGGGAGAGGGAGAGGGTGGGATGATTCGGGAGAATGGCATTGAAACATGTATAATATCATATAGGAAATGAATCGCCAGTCCAGGTTCAATGCATGATACTGGATGCTTATGGCTGGTGCACTGGGACGACCCAGAGGGATAGTATGGGGAGGGAGGAGGGAGGAGGGTTCAGGATGGGGAAACATGTGTATACCTGTGGTGGATTCATGTTGATGTATGGCAAAACCAATACAATATTGTAAAGTAATTAACCTCCAATTAAAATAAATAAATTTATATTTAAAAAATAATAAATAAGAAAGAAAGCAAAAGACAAATACTGTATATTAGCACACATATATTATATATGGAATTTAGAAAGATGGTACCAATGATCCTACATACAGGGCAGCAAAGGAGACACAGATGTAAAGAACAGACTTTTGGACTCAGTGGGAGAAGGCAAGGGTGGGATGATTTGAGAGAGCAGCATTTAACATGTACATTACCATATGTAAAATAGATGACCAGTACAAGTACTATGAATGAATCAGGGCACCCAAAGCTGGTGCTTTGAGACAACCTAGAGGGATAGGTTGGGGAGGGAGGTTGGAAAGGGTACAGGGTCAGGGAGATAACTGTGGTCAATTCCTGTTGATGTATGGCAAAAATCATCAAAATATTGTAAAGCAATTATCCTCCAATTAAAATAAATTAATTAATATTTTTAAAAAGTATCCAACTGCTAATGCAAAGGACACAGGTTCAGTCTCTTGGTCATGAAGATAGTATTTTGTATAAATGCAAGTGTTTTTATTGTTTCCCAGCTTTACTGAGTTATAATTTGCAAATAAAAATGTATATTTTAGCATGTAAAATATGATATTTTAATACAGAATACATTGTGAAATGATTATGACAATCAAGCAAATGAACATATCCATCCCCACACACAGTTACTCTCTTAGTAAATTTCAATTGCTATAAGACAATATTATTGGGACTTCCCTGATGGTCCACTGGCTAAGACCCTGTGCTCCCAATGCAGGGGGCCTGGATTCAATCTCTGGTCAGGAACTAGATCTCACATGTCACAATTAAGAGTTTTCATGCTTATAAAGAAAGAAGCTTCATGCCACAACAAAGATTGAAGATCTCACATGCCTCCACTTAGACCTGGCAAAACCAAATAATTTTTTTAAATACAGTATTATTAACTATAGTTGCCATGCAAGTCACTAAGATCTGAAGAACTTATCCTTCATAACTAAAACTTTATACCTTTAACCAATATTTCCTATTTCACCAGTTCTTGGCAACCACCACTTTGTTTCTTGTTTTTATGAGTTTGACTTTTTTAGATTCAACATGTAAGTGAGATCATACAGCATGTGTCTTTTTGTTTCTGGCTTATTTCACTTAGCTTAATGTCTTCTAGGTTTCTCTATGTTGTCACATACAGGAGATGTCCTTCTTTTTGAAGTATTCCATTGTATATACACAACTACACACACACACACACACATAGAGAGATAAATAAATGCACATACCAGGGAATACTATTCAGCCTTTAAAAAGAAGAAAATCCTGACATTTGTGACAACTTGGATGAACTAATTTAAGTGTGTCAATCAATGTGTCTGTCAATCAAACTGGGTGTCTAAGACAAGCAATCTAAGTGTCTTAAATGGTTTCCATATCTTGGCTATGACTGATACTGTAATGGAAATGGGAGCACCGATATCTCAAGATGTTGATTTCATTTTGCTTGCAAACATACTGAGAATTGGGATGTTTGGATCATATTATAGTTTCATTTTTAACTTTTAAAGGAACCTCCATACTGGGTTCCATAAAGGCTGTACCAACTTATATCCTTACCAATAGTGCACTAGGGTTCCCTTTTCTCCATATTCTCAAAATTACTCTTTCTCTCTTGTCTTTTTGATACTATCTCATTCTAGAATGTATGTGGTGATATCTCATTTTGGTTTTCATCTGCATTGATCTGATGATCAGTGATGTTGAGCATATAGCAGTTGGCCCCTGTATGTTTCTTTGAGGAAACAATTAATACAGTAAATAAGCAATCTATAGAATGGTAGAAAATATTTGCAAACTGTATGTCTAATTAGGCATAATATCAAAATATATAAAGAACTCAAATAACTCAATAGCAAAAATGATTAAATAATGGGCAAAAGATCTAATGTTTTAGTATTGAAAAATGGTCTATGATATATATGATGTTAAACTTAGGGAAAGCTAGAGAAAATAGATACAGAAAATCTTTGGAATTATTCCAAGAATCTAAAATCAATTTCAATTGAGGATGAGATGAATGGAGAGAGGAGCATGGACGCATATGCACTACCGTGAGTAAAATGGATAACCAATGGAAATTTGCTGTTTGACTCAGGGAACTCAAACTGGGCTCCTGTAACAACCTAGAGGGGTGGGAAATGGTGGGAGGTGGGAGGGATGTTCAAGAGGGAGGGGACATATGTACACCTATGGCTAGTTCTTGTTAATGTGTTTCAGAAATCAGACTAATATTTTTAATCTATTATCCTTCAATTAAAAATAACTAAATTAAAAAACAATTAGGAGACAGTAGAATACTATAAAGCAACAAAAAGTACCAAGGAACAACCTATTGACATATACATTATAGAAGAATCTTAAAGTCATTATGCTAAGCTAAAAAGACAGACTAAAAAAAGCACACATGTATACAAGATTCCAAAAAGTGAAATTTAATCTATAGTGAAAGAAAGCACATCAGTGGTTACCTGTTGAAGAGATTGGAGGGAAGTACATGAGATTACAAAGGGCTACAGACATTTGAGAGAGCAATAAAGTGTTATTTTAATTATGGTGATGCTTTCATAAGTTAAAAATGTGAATGGGGCTTCCCAGGTGGTGCTAGTGGTAAAAGAACCTCCCTTTTATGCAGGAGGCATAAGAAATGCAAGTTCCATTCCTGGGTCAGGAAGATCCCCTGTAGAAGAAAATGGCAACCCACTCCAGTATCCTTGCCTGGATAATCCCATGGACAGAGGAGCCTGGTGGACTACAGACCATAATGTCACAAAGAGTCAGACATCACTAAAGAGAATTAGCACAAATGTGACTACTCTTCAAGCTATACATTTTAAATATATGCAGCATTTAAATTTTATATCAATAAATATATAGAATAGTGGAGAAAGAGATAGGTAGATGATAGAGAGACAGATACATGAAATGCATAATTAGAGAGGAGCTCTTCCTCCTTTTGTTAATAACTACAGAAGGAGTGGTAAAAGTAGAAAATTAGCATTTCAAATCACCAGTGTAATAGGTGTTTCAGGCAGGATAATTTGTCAAGGCTACAATCATCATGTGAATGTCTCTTAAGTATCAGAGTAGCCATGTGGTCTCAAAGCATTACCTACAGATAACTTTTCCAGCCCAAAGGGGGAAAATGTTCCTGTACAATGTGCAGTAATCAAATCCAGTGTCCTCGATGGTGTGGCAACTCAACCTGAATCTAATCTTGAGGGAACAAAATAAGACAAATCCATAATATAGAACATTTTACAAGACAACTGTCCTGGACTCTTGAAAAGAAATGTCATTAAAAAAATAAATTAAAAGATATGAATGTGCTTTAGTAAATGGGAGGAGATCATGTTAATTTTAAAAAGACAGAACAAGTAAATACAATGCATGGACTTTGCTTGCATTCTGGAACCAAAACATTTTTTTTAAAGCTATAAAAGATATGGAAACAAACTGAAAAATTTTAAACATAGACTACATATAAATATTATTGAATAGGTCTTAATTTTCTTAGATGTGATAATATAATCATAATAATGTATCTATATTTCATGGAATTTTTCAGGCAAAAATACTGTAGCAGGTTACCATTTGCAAACCCAGGGGCTAAATCCATGTTTCTTGCATCTCCAGGATTAGCAGGTAGGTTTTTTTTTTACCACCGCACCATCTGGGAAGCCCAATATGATTGGTAGATAGATAGATAGACAGACATATAGATACATAAACAAATAAATTAGATAGATATATAGACAGGTAGGTAACTCCTAATGCACCAAGTGGCTAACAATTTGTGAAGTTCGATGAAATTAGAGATATTTACTTTACTATCCTTTCAACTTTCACGTAGGTTTAATGTTTGGTTGTTTTTTTTTTTTTTTTTCAAAATATTTAATTGGGGAAAAGGGAGAGGAATAGCATAAAGAAAGGACAGCATTGCTCTCTTTTCAGCTGC
The DNA here is from genome assembly GCA_006410635.1 of Cephalophus harveyi. Classification (NCBI taxonomy): domain Eukaryota; kingdom Metazoa; phylum Chordata; class Mammalia; order Artiodactyla; family Bovidae; genus Cephalophus; species Cephalophus harveyi. The sequence continues at coordinate 53,019 of SJYT01060667.1, forward strand.
CCTGCCTCTGTCCTGTTTTTGGTACATTCTCATTGTCCAGGTTGCTGACCCTCAGAAACCCCTTCTGGTCAGGCACGGTGATTGGATGTTGTGAAGTAATCATATTGTCACCAGATTGTTTGAAGCGGAGGCGTTTTGCAAGAAAGGTGGTGAATTCAGCCTGGTGAGGGAAGATGGGATAGAGGGAGGGCAGTCGTCATGGAGCCCTGAAGGGCCCTCTCCACTGGGGCTTAATGCTTGTTTATGTTCCAAAGAGCGGATGGGGGCGGAAAAAAAGGAGGAAGGAAGGATAGAGGCTTAACTCAGCTCTCACTGGTTCGCCCGCCCACGGGGCTTATTATCCTTGATTGCCTGTTTTCTACTTTCTGTTGCCATGGAGATGGGACTAAAACGTGCCTCTCCTCAGATTTACGCACTTTGTTCGCTGATGCCTTCTCCCCGTGTACCTGCTGCGTCTCTGCCTACTGAATGCGTCTGTGTGAGGGCGGGTGATTAACTAGGTGGCTGTTGTAAGCCCATGGTGGGGGCAGTGAAGCGTCCTTAGGGAATTTATGAGAACAGAGTTACTGACAGCCTCATTACCCAGGGCAGGCTGTTAACTCCCGGAAATGTTTTCCAGGCAGGGGGTTGGTAGCATCATGCTATACTTCGGAGGACATGTTGTGTGGTGATGCAGCCTTGTCCAACCAACCACGGTTCAGAAATGTATTACTGAGACCCCTGGGTGGAAACATTTTCCGATTCATAAATGCAGATTTGGTCGCTAAGAACAAAACAGGTCAAGGCAACAACACCTTTGTAAAGGGTATATCAGACAAGTCTGTGCCAAAGGGTTAGGGGCTTCACCAAGAACACTGAAATTTCCCTTAACATGAGGAAGGCCCTTGAGAAAACAAATGGTTTTAAGTTCTGAGAATAGAGCTAGTGTCAAACTTCCTCAGGGGTTGAGCAAGAGGGTGGGAAAAGGTACATAGGATGTCCTGGGAAGCAAACCACGTTTGGACAGGAGTTTTTTTGGGAGCCTTGTGTCATATGAAGAGCTTACAGGGATTTCCCGGTGTTGTGCCCCACTCCTGGTGCAAGGAACACATGGGGGATTTGCAGGTGTGGGACAGCAGGAAAGAGAAGCTTCTCCACCATTCTTCTGTCTGCATATTTCTGTGAACAATTCCATGCTGGCTTGTTCACCATTTGGGGCTTCGACAAACTCCTTTTGACATAAGATAGATTTCTGAGATTTCTAAAGGCTGGAGGGGTACCTCTTTTTTGACATAAGTGCTACTCTAAGAGTCAGTAGCTAAAGAACTTGAATGGAGTGTTGAGGAAGGAGCTGGTTTTCTAATTATGCAAATACAGAAAGCCAAATATTAGGAATTTTCTCCCAGATCTAAGAAATATGAGCAGAGTTCCCTCCTAGACACATTTTTTTCCAGCTTCATTTTTTACTTTCTTTATTTTTCTCTGCACTAGGTCTCTGTTGCTGCCTGTGGGTTTTATCTAGTTGTGGCAAGTCAGGGCTACTCTCCATTTCTGTGTGCGGGCTTTTAATTGTAGAGTCTTCTCTTATTGCAGAGCATGGCTCTAGGCACATGGGCTTAAGTACTTGCCACACAAAGTGAAGTCGCTCAGTCGTGTCCGACTCTTGCAACCCATGGACTATAGCCTATCAGGCTCCTCCATCAATGGGATTTTCCAGGCAAGAGTGCTGGAGTGGATTGCCATTTCTTTCTCCAGGGGATCTTCCCAACTCAGGAATCGCACCCGGGTCTCCTGCATTGCAGGCAGACGCTTTACCATCTGAGCCACCAGAGAAGTGCTTCACAGGCTCTAGAGCACCATCTCAGTTGTAATAAATAGGCTTAGCTACTCCATGGCACGTGTAATCTTTCCCAACCAGGGATCTAACCCATGTCTCCTGCACTGGCAGGCCAATTTCTATCCACTGTGCCACCAAGGAAGTCTTTCCAGCTTTATTAAGATGTAATTGACATTAAAAAGAATTCATTTGAATCAGTTCTAATAAGATGGAAGAAACTGAAGCCGATTATACAGAGTGAAGTAAGCCAGAAAGAAAAACACCAATACAGTATACTGACACATATATATGGAATTTAGAAAGATGGTAATGATGATCCTGTATGCAAGACAGCAAAAGAGACACAGATGTATAGAACAGACTTTTGGACTCTGAGGGAGAGGGAGAGGGTGGGATGATTTGGGAGAATGGCATTGAAATATGTATACTATCATGTAAGAAATGAAGCGCCAGCCTATGTTTGATACAGGATACAGGATGCTTGGGGCTGGTGCACGGGGATGATCCAGAGAGATGATATGGGGTGGGATGTGGGAAGGGGATTCAGGATTGGGAAAGCGTCTGTCTACAATGCGGGAGACCTGGGTTCGATCCCTGGGTCGGGAAGATCCCCTGGAGAAGGAAGTGGCAATCCACTCCAGTACTATTGCCAGGAAAATCCCATGGACAGAGGAGCCTGGTAGGCTACAGTCCATGGGGTCACAAAGAATCGGACACGACTGAGTGACTTTGCTATTGCTATACACCCGTGGTGGATTCATGTCAATGTATGACAAAACCAATATGGTATTGTAAAGTAAAATAAAGTAAAAATAAAATTAACAAAAAGATGTAATTGACATAAAACATTATTTAAGTTTAAGGTGTACAGTATGATGATTTCATACACATATAGATGTGAAATGATTACACCAATACACTTAGCTAACACTTCAATCACCACATACAATTATATTTTTTTGGTGTGGTGAGAGCACTTAAGATTGATTCTCTTTGCAACTTACAAGTATATGGTGCAGTAATGTTAACTATAGTCACCATTCCCTTTGGAACATCTCCAGAACTTGCTCATTTTGTAACTGGATTTTTATACCCTTTAACCAACAGTTTCTCCCCATGTCCCCAAATTACTCAACCCATGATAACCACCAACCTTCTCTCTGTTTCTATGAGTTTTGCTTTTTTAGATTCCAAGTATAAGTGAGATCATACTGTATTTGTACTTCTCACTCTGAGTCATTTTGTTTAACATAATCCTCTCAAGTGCCACCCATGTTGTTGCAAAAAGCAGGACTTTCTTATTTTTATTGCCAAAAATATTCCACTGTGATATGTGTTATGTATGTGACACAGTTTTGTTCATTTGTTGGTGGACATAAGTTGTTTTTTGTTTTCATTGCTATCATGACTGATGCTACAATAAACACTGGAGTGAAAATGTATATTCAAGATACTGATTTCACTTCCTTCAGCTATATACTCAGGAGTGGGGTTGTTAGATCATATCCTAGTTTTATTTTTAATTTTTAGAGGAACCTCCATACTGATTTCTATTATGGTTGAATCAATTTACATTCCCAAATACCAGAAGTTCCCTTTTCTCCACATTCTTGTTATCATTTATCTCTTGTCTCTTTTTATAATAGCCATTCTAACAGGTGTCTGGTGGTCTCACTGTGGTTTTGATATGCATTTACCTAATGGTTAGTGATGTTGTGCACCATTTCATATACCTGGTGGTCATATATGTCTTCTTTAGAAAAATGCTTATTCAGATCATCTGAACATTTTTTAATTGGATTATTTGAGGGGTTTTAGCTATTGATTTGCATGAATTTTGTATATGTTGCATAGCAACCTCCCCCTTTTTGTCAGTGCTGCAAACTGCAAGATTTCATTTCCCTGACCAGTTCAGACAGTCCATGGCAGTTAAAGCATGGAGTACTAACCATTGGACTGCCATGGAACTCCCACATGTTGCACATTAACCCCTTAGCAGATAACTGGGTTGCAAGTTATTTATGATTTGTTGTTGTTGATTTTATTTTTCTGTGCAGTTTTTGTTTGATATAGTCCCACTTGATGATTTTTGCTTTGGATGACATATCCATAAAATCACCATCATGACTGAAGTCATGGAGCTTTTTCTCTATGTGTTCTCCTAGGAGTTTTACAGTTTCAGGTTATACATGCTCTTAGCAATTTGTCAAGTCTATCTTTTATCCCTTGATTTCCAGCCACAGACTGAATTACCTGTATCTCCCTGCAGAATATTGCTTTTATGCTCCTTGGATTGGACATAGCTATTTCATGATCTATCACTCCTGACAAAATGTGGTCCACTGGAGTGGCAAGCCACTTCAGTGTTCTTGCCTTGAGAACCCCATGAACAGTATGAAAAAGCAGAAAGATATGACACTAAAAGATGAACTCCCAGGTCTGTAGGTGCCCAATATGCAACTGGACAAGAGTGGAGAAATAGCTCCAGAAAGAATGAAAGGCTGAGCCAAAGTGAAAACAACACCCAGTTGTGGATGTCACTGCTGATGGAAGTAAAGTATGATAAAGGCTGAAAAAAACATTATTGCATAGGAACCTGGAATGTTAGGTCTATAAATCAAGGTAAATTGGAAGTGGTCAAACAGGAGATGGCAAGAATAAACATCAATATTTTAGGAATCAGTGAACTAAAATGGACTGGAATGTGTGAATTCAATTCAGATGACCATTATATCTACAACTGTGGCAAGAATCCCTTAGATGAAAAAAAGTAGTCCTGTATTCAACAAAAGAGTCTGAAATGCAGTACTTAGGGGTAATCTCAAAAACAACAGAATATCTGTTCATTTCCAAGGCAAACCATTCAATATCACATTAATCCTAGTCTGTGCCCCAACCACTAATGCTAAAGATGATGAAGTTGAATGCTTCTATGAAGACCTGCAAGACCTTCTAGAACTAACAACAAAAAAGGTGTCCTTTTCATCATAAGAGACAGGAATGCTAAAGTAGGAAGTCAAGAGATACCTGGAGTAACAGTAAAGTTGGGCCTTGGAAAACAAAATAAAGTAGGGTAAAGGTTGACAGAGTTTTGCCAAGGAACACACTGGTCATAGAAAACACCCCTTCCAACAACACAAGAGATGACTCTGCATAGGGACATCAGCAGATGGTCAATACCAAAAACAGATTGATAATATTCTTTGCAGCCAAAGATAGAGAAGCTCTATACAGTCAGCAAAAACAAGACAAGGAGCTGACTTGGCTCAGATCATGAACTTCTTATTGCAAAATTCAGACTGGAATTGAGGAAAGTACAGAAAACCACTAGACCTTTCAGATATGACATAAGTCAAATCCCTTATGATTATACAGTGAAATTGACAAAAAAAAAAAAGATTCAAGGGATTAGGTCTGATAAATAGATTGCATGAAGAACTATGGATGGAAGTTCATAACACTGTACAGGAGGCAATGATCAAAAATGATCCCCAAGAAGAAGAAATGCAAAAAGGCAAAATGGTTGTCTGAGGAGGCCTTACAGATAGCTGAGAAAAGAAGAGAAGCAAGTGGCAAAGGAGATAAGGAAAAATATATCCATCTGAAAGCAGAGTTCCCATTAATAGCAAGGAGAGATAAGAAAGCCTTCCTCAGTATCAATGCAAAGAAATAAAGCAAAACAATAAAACAGGAAAGACTAGAGATCCTTTCAAGAAAATTAGAGATAGCAAAGAAACAATTCATACAAAGATGGACACAATAAAAGATAGAAATGGTATGGACCTAACAGAAGAAGAAGAGATTAAGAAGAGATGGCAAGAATACACAGAACTCTGCAAATAAACATCTTCATGACCCAGATAATCATGATGGTTTGATCACTCATCTAGAGCCAGACATCCTGGAGTGCAAAGTCAAGTTGGCCGTAGGAGAAATTACTACAAAGCTAGTGGGGATGATGGAATTCTAGCTGAGCTATTCCAAATCCTAAAAGATGATGCTATGAAAGTATTGCACTCCATATGTCAGCAAATTTGGAAAACTCAGCAGTGGCCACAGTACTGGAAAAGGTCAGTTTTCATTCCAATCCCAAAAAAGGTAATGCCAAGGAATGCTCAAGCTACCGCACAACTGTGCTCATCTCACATGCTAGCAAATTAATGCACAAAATTCTCCAAGTGAGGCTTCAAAAGTACATGAACCAAGAACTTCCAGATATTCAAGGTGGATTTAGAAAGGCAAAGGAACCAGAGGTCAAGTTGCCAACATCTGACACGTCATAGAAAAAGGAAGACAATTCCAAAAAAATATCTACTTCTGCTTCTTTGACAACACCAAAGGCTTTGACTGTGTGGATCACAACAAAATGTTCAGTTCAGCTCAGTTGCTCAGTCATGTCCAACTCTTTGTGACCCCATGAACTGCAGCACGCCAGGCCTCTCTATCCATCACCAACTCCCAGAGTCCACCCAAACCCATGTCCATTGAGTCGATGATGCCATCCATTCATCTCATCCTCTGTCGTCCCCTTCTCCTCCTGCCCTCAATCTTTCCTAGCATCATGGTCTTTTCCAGTGAGTCTGCTCTTTGCATCATGTGGCCAAAGTATTGGAGTTTCGGATTCAACATCAGTCCTTACAATGAACACCGAGGACCGATATCCTATAGGATGGGCTGGTTGGATCTCCTTGCAGTCCAAGGGACTCTCAAGAGTCTTCTCCAACACCATAGTTCAAAAGCAACAATTCTTAGGTGCTCAGCTTTTTTATAGTCCAATTCTCACATCCATACACGACCACTGGAAAAACCATAGTCTTGACTAGACGGACCTTTGTTGGCAAAGTAATGTCTCTGCTTTTTAATATGCTGTCGAGGTTGGTCGTAACTTTCCTTCCAAAGAGTAAGCATCTTTTAATTTCATGGCTTCAATCGCCATCTGCAGTGATTTTGGAGCCCCAAAACATAAAGCCTCTCACCGTTTACATTGTTTCCCCATCTATTTATCATGAAGTAATCGAACTGGATACTATTATCTTAGTTTTCTGAATGTTGAGTTTTAAGCCAACATTTTTACTCTTATCTTTCACCATCATCAACAGGTTCTTTAGTTCTTCTTTGCTTTCTTCCATAAGTGTGTTGTCATTTGCATATCTGAGGTTATTCATATTTCTCCCATCAATCTTGATTCTAACTTGTGCTTCATCAAGTCCAGTATTTCTCATGATATACTCTGCATATAAGTTAAATAAGCAGGGTAACAATATACAGTTTTGACGTACTTCTTTCCCAACTTGGAACCAGTCTCTTCTTTCACGTCCAGTTCCTTGATCTGCATACAGATTTCTCAGGAGGCTGGTCAGGTGGTCTGGTATTCCCATCTCTTTAAATTTTCGACAGTTTGTTGTGATCCACATAGTCAAAGGCTTTGGCATAGTCAGTAAAGAATAAATAGATGTTTTCTGGAACTCTCTTGTTTTTTTGATGATCCAACAGATGTTGACAATTTTATCTCTGGTTCCTCTGCCTTTTCTAAACCCAGCCTGAACATGTGGAAGTTCGCAGATGATGTACGGTTGAAGCCTGGCTTGGAAAATTTTGAGCATTACTTTTCTAGCGTGTGAGATGAGTACAATCATGTAATAGTTTGAGCATTCTTTGTCATTTTCTTTGGGATTCGAATGAAATTTGCCCTTTCCCAGGCCAGTGGTCACTGCTGAGATTTCCAAATTTGTTGGCATATTTAATGCAGCACTTTAACAGCATCATCTTTTAGGGTTTGAAATAGCTCAACTGGAATTCCATAACCTCCACTAGCTTTGTTTGTAGTGATGCTTCCTACGGCCCACTTGGCTTCGTATTCCAGGAGGTCTTGCTATAGGTGAGTGATCACAGCATCGTGGTTATCTGGGTCATGGAAATCTTTTTTCTATAGTTCTTCTGTGTATTTTTGCCACCTCTTATTATCTTCGGCTTCTTTTAGGTCCATACCATTTCTGTCCTTTTTTGCACCTGTCTTTGCACAAAATGTTCCCTTGGTATCTCTAATTTTCTTGAAGAAATCTCTAGTCTTTCCCATTTTATGGTTTTCCTCTATTTCTTTCCATTGATCACTGAGGAAGGCTTCCTTATCTGTCCTTGCTATTGCTTGGAACCCTTCATTGAAATATGGCACAAAGTGAATAGGAAATAAAAAGCTTCTTGATGAAAGTGAAAAAGGAGAGTGAAAAAGTTGGCTTAAAACTCAACATTCGGAAAACTAAGGTCATGGCATTTGGTCCAATCACTTCATGGCAAATAGATAGGGAAACAATGGAAACAGTGACAGACTTTATTTTGTCCAAAATCACTGAAGATGGTGACTGCAGCCATGAAATTAAAAGAACCTTGCTCCTTGGGAGGAAAGCTATGACCAACCTAGACAGCATATTAAAAAGCAAAGACATTACTTTACCAACAAAGATCTGTCTAGTCAAAGCCATGGTTTTTCCAGTAGTCATGTATGGATGTGAGAGTTGGACTGTTTAGAATGCTTAACACCAAAGAATTGATGCTTTTAAACTGTGGTGTTGGAGAAGACTCATGAGAATCCCTTGGTCTGCAAGGAAACCCAACCAATCCATCCTAAAGGAATCAGTCTGATTATTCATTGGAGGACTGATGCCAAAGCTTAAACTCCAATACTTTGGCCACCTCATGCTAAGAACTGACTCGTTTGAAAAGACCCTGCTGCTGTGAAAGACTGAAGGCAGGAGGAGAAGTGGAAGGCAGTGGATGAGATGTTTGAATGGCATCACCCACTCGATGGACATGAGTTTGAGCAAGCTCTGGGAGTTGGTGATGGACAGGGAAGCCTGGTGTGCTGCAGTCTATGGGGTCATGGTGTTGGACACTACTAAGCAACTGAACTGAACTGAAATGAATATATGTATATAGATCAGATTCACTTTATGTTCATCTGAAATAAGCACAACTTTGTAAATCAAGTATACTCTAATAAAAATTCCTAAAATGAAATAAAAACAATTCAATGCAGTATCTAGTACCTACTTTAGGAAAACAACTTCATGACATTGTGGGGTGGGGTGTGGCTCATAAACTAGATTCAGAAAGTATTTTCTGAAAGAAAAAACTTTCAGTATAGTTCTTGAAAATCAAGATAGAAAGTGTCATGCTCAAGCATATTATATTCATTTCTTGCAGTAATTTAACTCAGATTCAGAACTGAAACTTTGGTATGATTATAGTGTCTACCTTTTGAGAGGAAGGATTAAGTAAACTCATGACACATAAAATTTGTGAACTAATATCAGATCTGTCATACCCACTATGTCATCCTGGACTAATACTGAAAGCTTTTTCTAAGTAATTACAAAATTACTATGACTGAAGTATGCATCATTATTGTGTATGTCTCAAGGAAAGAAAATCACTGAAAACTTTGGCACATATAGCTCTTGTCACCTAGAATTTTACATTACATTATTGAAAAGACTTTTTTTTAAGGAGCTTAATTGAGGTAAAGACATATGATAAGTTACACTCAAACAATTTAGTAAGTTCTACAGTATATATACTCTTGAGAAACCATCATCCTCCTCAAGATAATGACATCTCCATCACCCCCAGAATGTCCTTAGATCCTGATCTCTTTCCACCTCCTGGAAAACCAAACATCTGATTCTGTTAAATAGATTAGTCTGCCTTTCCTAGAGTTTTAAATAAAAAGAATCATACAGCTTGTATTCTTTTTTTGTCTCACTTTTTTTTCAGCCTAATTATTTCATCCACGTTATTATGTGTACCAATAGTTCATGCCTTGTTTATTGTTGACAGCATTGCATTGAATGTATTGCTACTACAATGTTTATCCATTCATCTGTTGATGGAAGTTTTGGTTATTTCTAGTTTCTGGTTGTTACCAATAAAACTGCTTTGAACAGTTTTCTACAGGTCCTTGTATAGACATATACTTTCATTTTTTCCTGAGTAAATACCTAGAGTGAAATAGATGGGTCATGCCAGTGTATGTTTAACATTTTTAAAATTTATTTTAATTGGAGGCTAATTACTTTACAATATTGTAGTAAGTTTTGCCATACAGTGACATGAATCAGCCATGAGTGTACATGTGTTACCCATCCTGAACCTCCTCCCACCTCCGTCCCCATCCCATCCCTCTGGGTCATCCCAGTGCACCAGCCGTGAGCACCGTGTCTCATGCATCGAACCTGGACTGGCAATTTGTTTAACATATGATAATATACATGTTTCAATGCTATCTCTCAAATCATCCCACCCTCACCTTCTCCCACAGAGTCCAAGAGACTGTTCTATACATCTGTGTCTCTTTTGCTGCCTCGCATATAGGGTAATTGTTACCATCTTTCTAAATTCCATATATATGCGTTAGTATACTGTATTGGTGTTTTTCTTTCTGGCTTACTTCAATCTGTATAATAGGCTCCAGTTTCGTCCACCTCATTAAAACTGATTCCAATGTATTCTTTTTAATGGCTGAGTAATATTCCATTGTGTATATGTACCACAGCTTTCTTATCCATTTGTCTGCCGATGGACATCTAGGTTGCTTCCATGCCCTGACTATTATAAACCATGCTGGAAAACACTTTTTAAAACTGGTATAAATGTGAATATTTGTCTTCTGTCACACTTATGATCACAAGATGGAAAATATTGGGTTGGCCAAAAGGTTCAATCAGTTTTTTTCATATCTTACAGAAAAACCCAAACAAACTTTTTGGCTAACCCAACATAAGCACCATGAACTAATAAAGTTGCTATTCCTGACATTTCTCCCATTTAGAGTTGAACTCCTCTGAATTTTTTTTTTTTTCAATTCATCTTGACCATAATTTTCCCCACATTAGTATCATCTGTGCTAAACAGGAGCTTTAAGAATGTCACATTTCTTGAGAGAATCCCATACTTCTCTCTGTGAAATTATCTTCTGACTTACTGACATATCCATATGCAAGTTTTTATGCATATATTACCAGGTAGTGTCTACAGGAGACTTTAGATCAAGTTCACACATGTACACACAGGAACAGCCTATTGTGATTGACTTCTGAACAATAGTGTTTGTATATTATCAATTCTAACATGAACCTCTATTTGAAACATGTGGAAATTCTAGCATCAGTGGAATTCATTACTTTTTTTGTGACCACCCTATTTGTAAATTATAGTGGCTCTTCTGTTGTATTCTGTTCCGTTATTGAGGAAACATATTTAAATGTAGTTTCATATAAGTTTGCCAGCTACATTTACTTTCTACCCGACTTTTAGAGATATTAGAGATTCTAAGGAACCACTGGAATTTTTAGATTATATAAGTAGATGTAATTTTATTAACTCTGCCTCAAGAAATCCACAGATAAGGAAGATAGAAATGACTTAGTGGAAAGTTTGAATTGGACCAGAAGCTTTCTAAAGACTTAGAAGAAGCTGTATCTTGCAAATTTTTGCCCTAATCTTAGAAATGTGACTGATATCCTCTGTGTCATTCCAAATTTAATACTTCAGTCTGTTACAAGTGTATATCTATATTTTTCTTCTTCCTTTTTCTTTCTTCTAATAAAATGGATAGTGATAATACAAATCATTTTACAGTTTGCAGTGGATAATATATTCATTATGAGCTACATAAATTGTTTTTCTCTGCCTACATGCTACTGTGACCAATTCTACTTTTAAAATTGAAATGGGCTTTGGTGTCACTCGGTGAATGTATTAAGGGAATAAGAAACTTATATAATTTATAATTTAGAATGTTGACTGAAATTGTACCTAGAATTTCAAGCTCCAGAAAGGCTAAATGAAGTGAATAGCCAATTTTGATCTCAAATATGTGAGTCATACATCCGCTGGATTCCATCCTCTCTTCAGGCTTGAGTACAAGACAGAGTGATGGGCTCTTGTCCCATGGTATGATCTGAGACTTACGGATGTTTGCAATAACATCTTTCATAGAATTCTAATGGCTAGGCCAGCTTCTATGAAATCTCAGTACAGGTAGTTCAGAAGGTTGTGTGAAATAGTATCATCCCCGCTATTAGAGAGTAGTGTGTGAGGACTCGGAGCTTAGCAACGTGTCCTCTGTGCCTGTGACATCGTGTCTTACTGTGTCCTCTGTGTTTGCAACATTGTGTCATACTCTGCCTTCTGTGTCTCTGACTTCATGTCATACAGTGCCCTCTGTGCCTGCGACACCATGTCATACTCTGCCCTTTTCTTTACCTGTGACATCATGTCATACTGTGCCTGCTGTGCCTGTGAAATCGTGTCATACTGTGTCCCCTGTGTCTGTGACTTCATGTCTTACTGTGTCCTCTGTGCCTGCAACATCATATCATACTGTGTCCTCTGTGTCTATGACTTTGTGTCATACTCTGCCCTCTGTGCCTGTGACATTGTGTCATAACCTGCCCTCTGTGCCTGTGGCATCATGTCATACTGTGTCCTCCGTGCCTGAGACATCATGTTGTACTGTGTCGATCTCCTCTCTTCTCTTAACCCTATGCACTCAGAGCTGTTTGGTTGGTTCTTCTGTTTGCCACTTTAGAGTTTAGGTCACTCCTTGTCTAATGCTGATGTGTTTAAGGTCTGCCACTCTGGCTTTTGTTCTTGTTCTCATTGTTGTTTGTGGTTTTGTTTAGTAAAAAGGTTAGTGAGGAATGACATTCACGGTATAAATCATAATGTATTTTAATGTCTGCACTGACATGAAGAGGGAGAGGGATGTGAAAAATCAGTTAACTATTATGAGAACTCCAAATAAAATAAAAAGAATAGAATAACCCTCTATGCTTTAAGATGTGGAGTTTAAAGTAGGCCATCTTTTCTTAAGGAGTGAACTTTGGTCTTGGAAGAAGGAGTTTTCTTGAGTTACACTAATGTCCAAAATAATAGCATTCCTAAGTAAACGCAATCCTGATCCTGGAAGCGAGAAATGTGTTCCAGGTCATCTGTGTCTCTAATTCCAGGTCTCCAGGCCCCAGGAATTATCTTTCTCATGGAAGGCATGAATGTAATATGGAGAATATACCCTATGATTATGGAACATAAAAGCAAGTCTTTGTTTTTTTAGACATCCATGGGAGTACAGTATGCAGTTCTATGGCTTTGTAGAGAGAGCTCTTAGAAACTGCCCTGGTGCTATCTGGCAGGACTGCTATGGCTGTGAAAAGCAGTTATGTGAGGAAGGAGCATGTGGTCCTCTATGCTGGGGGGAGGATATTGGTTTAGCCAACACAGGTACAATCATCATTCAACTGTGTCCTCTCTTAGATACAGCATGGAGTGTTGACGTATGTTGTATTCACTGTCTTCATCTTTCAAAACTATGGTATATAAAGGTTCACAAATGGATATGTATAAATAGGCATTGGCCTAAAACACATGAAAACAATTGTACCCACTTCACCTGCTTCTATGACCATCTTTATCCTATGGATTTCAGGCCTGGCAGTGGGTTATACAATTCAAAATGTGAGTGTCAAGAGGATAAATGGACCCAGTTTACTGATGATGGAGTCTGTCAAATGGAAAGAAGTCAGTCAAGTATTCCCTCAAAAGCTAGCCAGTCTCTGGAAAGTTTGAAGACAAAGATACACACACACACACACACACACACACACACACACACACAAAACAACAACAAAAAAAACCTCTCCTGAATGTAAAAATGTGACTAATATTCTCTATCACTTGCATGTATCAACCCTGTCTTCTAATATCCAGAAGCCATGTCTTTCAAAAAAGTTCTATTGGGATCCTGCAGATACACTGCCAGGAGATGTAGAGCTACCATATGACCCACCAATTTTGCACCTGGTCACATAGTCAAAGAAAAACATGATTTGAAAGGATGCATGCACCACATTGTTCATTGCAGCACCATTATGGAAGCAAACCTAAATGTTCATCAAGAGATGAATTGATAAAGAAGATGCAGTACATATATAAAATGAAATATTGCTCTGCCATTAAAAAGAATGAAATAATATCATTTGCAGGAGGAATGATGTACTTGGAGATTATCAGACTAAATGAAATAACTCAGAAAGAGAAAAGTAAATATCATATATGATATTATACGTGGAATCTAAAAAAATGATACAAATTAACTTTTATTTGCAAAACAGAATCAGAGAATAAACCTATGGCTTCTAGAGGAATAAAGTTTCAGAGAGGGCTACATTGAAAGTTTGGGATTGACATATTTTTAATGTAGCATTATATATATACTACTATATTAAAAATAAAATGTTTTTCCATGAAAAAAAAAAAGTTGTGAAAAATGAAAATGGGATATGTGAGGCACAGATTGTTGTTGTTGTTGTTGTTCAGTCAGTAAGTTTTGTCCAACTCTTTGAGATCCTGTGAACTGTAGCATGTCAGGCTTTTCTGTCTTCCACTATCTCCTGGAGTTTGCTCAAATTCATGTGCATTGAGTTGGTGATACTGTCTAATCGTCTCATCCTCGGCTGCCCCCTTCTCCTTTTGCATTTAATCTTTCTAAGCATCAGGGACTTTTCCAATGAGTTGATTCTTCACATCAGGTGGCCAAAGTATTGGACCTTCAGCTTCAGCACCAGTTATTTCAATGAATATTCAGGGTTTATTTCTTTTAGGATTGACTAGCTTGATCTCCTTGTAGTCCAAGAGACTCTCAAGGGTCTTCTGCCAAAATTGCAATTCAAAAGCATTAATTCTTCAATGCTCAGACCTCTTTATGGTCCAAATACCCTGTCACATCTGTACAAAACTACTGGAAAAACAATAGCTTTGACTATATAGATATTTGTTATCAAAGTGATGTCTCTGCTTTTTAATATGCTGTCTAGGTTTGTCACAGCATTGCTTCCAAGGAGCAAGTGCCTTTATTTATTTTTTTTTAATTTTATTTTTACTTTATTTTACTTTACAATACCGTATTGGTTTTGCCATACCATTGACATGAATCCACCATGGGTGTATACGAACTCCCAATCCTGAATCCCCCTCCCACATCCCACCCCATATCCTCTCTCTGGATCATCCCCGTGCACCAGCCACAAGCATCCTGTATCCTATATCGAACATAGGCTGGTGCTTTGTTCTTACATGATAGTATACATGTTTCAATGCCATTCTCCCAAATCATCCCACCCTCTCCCTCTCCCACAGAGGCCAAAAGTCCGTTCTATACATCTGTGTCTCTTTTGCTGTCTCGCATACAGGGTCATCATTACCATCTTTCTAAATTCCATATATATGTGTCAGTATACTGTATTTGTGTTTTTCTTTCTGGCTTACTTCACTCTGTATAATAGGTTCCAGTTTCATCCATCTCATTAGAACTGATTCAAATGAATTATTTTTAATGGCTGAGTAATACTCCATTGTGTATATGTACTACAGCTTTCTTATCCATTCATCTGCTGATGGACATCTAGGTTGTTTCCATGTCCTGGCTATTATAAACAGTGCTGCAATGAACATTGGGGTACATGTGTCTCTTTCAGTTCTGGTTTCCTTGGTGTGTATGCCCAGCAGTGGGATTGCTGGGTCATAAGGCAGTTCTATTTGCAGTTCTTTTAATTTCATGGCTGAAGTCACCATCTGCAGTAATTTGGAGACCAAGAAAATGAAATGTGTCACTGCTTCCACTTTTTCCCCTTCTATTTACCATGAAGTGATGGAACCAGATGCCATGAACTTAGTTTTGAATGTAGAGTTTCAAGCCAGTTTTTTCACTGTCCTCTTTCACCCTCAAGAAGCTCTTTAGTTCCTCTTCAATTTTTGCCATTAGAGTGATATCAGCTGTTATTGATATTTCTCCTGGCATTCATGATTCCAGTTTGAGGTTCATCCATTCTGGAAATTCTCATGATATATTCTGCATATAAATTAAAAGGAGGGTGACAATATACAGCCTTGATATATTCCTTTCCCAATTTTGAACCAGTAAATTGTTCCATGGTCAGTTCTAACTGTTGCTTCTTGACCTGCATACAGGTTTCTCAGGAGACAGTCAAGATTGTGTCATACTCCAATCACTTAAAGAATTTTCCACAATTTGTTGTGCTCCACACAGTAAAAGGCTTTAGCATACTCAGTGAAGCAGAAATAAATGTTTTTGTTTTGTTTTGTTTTGCTTTTCCTGAAACGACTTTGCTTTTTCCATGATCCAATGAATGTTGGTAATTTGATCACTTGTACATTTGCCTCTTTGAAACCCAGTATGCATTTCTAGATGTTCTCAATTCACATACTATTGAAGCCTGTCTTGAAGGATTTTGAGCATAATCTTGCTAGCATGTGAAATGAATGAAATTTTATGATAGTGTGACCATTCTTTGGCATTGCCCTTTTTTGGGATTGAAATGAAAACTGACTGATTCCAGTCCTGTGGCTATGGCTGAGTTTTCAAATTTCTCACAGATTTAGTGCAGCACCTAACAGCATCATCATATAGGGTTTTAAATAGCCAACCTGGAATTCTGTCACCTCTGCTAGCTATGTTTGTAATAATGCTTCCTAAGTTCCACCTGACTTCACACTCCAAGGTGTCAGAATCTAGGTGAGTGACCACAGCGTCGTGGTTATCTGGGTCAACAAAACCTATCTTGCTTAGTTATTCTATGTATTCTTGCCACCTCTTCTTAATCTCTTCTGCTTCTGTTAAATCCTTACTGTTTCTGTCCGTTAAGGTGCCCATGCTTGCATGAAATGTTTCCTTGATATCTCCAATTTTCTTGAAGAGATCTCTAGTCTTTCCCATTCTATTCTTTTCCTCTATTTTTTTAATTTAAATTTATTTATTTTAATTGGAGGCTAATTACTTTACAATATTGTATTGGTTTTGCCATACATCAACATGAATCCGCCACGGGTATACACATGTTCTCCATCCTGAACACCCCTCCCACCTCCATCCCTGTACCATCACTCTGGGTCATCCCAGTGGACCAGCCCCAAGCATCCTGTATCCTGCATTGAACCTGGACTGGTGACTCATTTCTTATATGATATTATACAGGTTTCAATGCCATTCTCCCAAATCATGACACCCTCTCCCTCTTCCACAGAGTCCAAAAGACTGTTCTATACATCTGTGTCTCTTTTGCTGTCTTGAATGCAGGGTTATCATTACCGTCTTTCTAAATTCCATATATATGTGTTAGTACACTGTGTTGATGTTTTTCTTTCTGGCTTACCTCACTCTGTATAATTGGCTCTGGTTTCATCCACCTCATTAGAACTGATTCAAATGTATTCTTTTTAATGGCTGAGTAATACTCCATCGTGTATATGTACCACAGCTTTCTTATCCATTCATCTGCTGATGGACATCTAGGTTGCTTGCATGTCCTGGCTATTATAAACAGTGCTGCGATGAACATTGGGGTACACGTGTCTCTTTCAATTCTGGTTTCCTTGGCATGTATACCCAGCAGTGGGATTGCTGGGTCATCAGTTCAGTTCAGTTCCTCAGTCGTGTCCAACTCTTCACGACCCCATGAATCACAGCACGCCAGGCCTCCCTGTCCATCACCGGCTCCCGGAGTTCACTCAGGCTCACGTCCATCGAGTCAGTGATGCCATCCAGCCATCTCATCCTCTGTCATCCACTTCTCCTCCTGCCCCCAATCCCTCCCAGCATCAGAGTCTTTTTCAATGAGTCAATTCTTTGCATGAGGTGGCCAAAGTACTGGAGTTTCAGCTTTAGCATCATTCCTTCCAAAGAAATCCCACAGCTGAGCTCCTTCAGAATGGACTGGTTGGATCTTCTTGCAGTCCAAGGGACTCTCAAGAGTCTTCTCCAACACCACAGTTCAAAAGCATCAATTCTTCAGCACTCAGGCTTCTTCACAGTCCAACTCTCATATCCATACATGACCACAGGAAAAACCATAGCCTTGACTAGATGGATCTTAGTTGGCAAAGTAATGTTTCTGCTGGGTCATAAGGCATTTCTATTTCCAGTTTTTTAAGGAATCTCCACACTGTTCTCCATAGTGGCTGTACTAGTTTACATTCCCACCAACAGTGTAAGAGGGTTCCCTTTTCTCCACACCCTCTCCAGCATTTATTGCTTGTAGACTTTTCGATCGCAGCCATTCTGACTGGTGTGAAATGGTATCTCATTGTGGTCTTTATTTGCATTTCTCTGATAATGAGTGATGTTGAGCATCTTTTCATGTGTTTGTTAGCCATCCGGATGTCTTCTCTGGAGAAATGTCTGTTTAGTTTTTGGCCCATTTTTTGATTGGGTCGTTTATTTCTCTGGAATTGAGCTGCATGAGTTGCTTGTATATTTTTGAGATTAGTTGTTTGTCAGTTGCTTCGTTTGCTATTATTTTCTCCCATTCAGAAGCCTGTCTTTTTACCTTGGTTATAGTTTCCTTTGTTGTGCAGAAGCTTTTAATTTTAATTAGATCCCATTTGTTTATTTTTGCTTTTATTTCGAGTATTCTGGGAGGTGGATCATAGAGGATCCTGCTGTGATTTATGTCGGAAAGTGTTTTGCCTATATTCTCTTCTAGGAGTTTTATAGTTTCTGGTCTTACATTTAGATCTTTAATCCATTTTGAGTTTATTTTTGTGAGTGGTGTTAGAGAGTGATCTAGTTTCATTCTTCTACAAGTGGTTGATCAGTTTTTCCAGCACCACTTGTTAAAGAGATTGTCTTTACTCCATTGTATATTCTTGCCTCCTTTGTCGAAGATAAGGTGTCCATAGGTGTGTGGATTTATCTCTGGGCTTTCTATTTTGTTCCATTGATCTATATTTCTGTCTTTGTGCCAGTACCATACTGTCTTGATGACTGTGGCTTTGTAGTAGAGCTTGAAGCCAGGCAGGTTGATTCCTCCAGTTCCATTCTTCTTTCTCAAGATTGCTTTGGCTATTTGAGGTTTTTTTGTATTTCCATACAAATCTTGAAATTATTTGTTCTAGTTCTGTGAAAAATACCGCTGGTAGCTTGATAGGGATTGCATTGAATCTATAGATTGCTTTGCGTAGTATACTCATTTTCACTATATTGATTCTTCCGATCCATGAACACGGTATATTTCTCCATCTATTAGTGTCCTCTTTGATTTCTTTCATCAGTGTTTTATAGTTTTCCATATATAGGTCTTTAGTTTCTTTAGGTAGATATATTCCTAAGTATTTTATTCTTTTCGTTGCAATGGTGAATGGAATTGTTTCCTTAATTTCTTTTTCTACTTTCTCATTATTAGTGTATAGGAATGCAAGGGATTTCTGTCTGTTGATTTTATATCCTGCAACTTTACTATATTCATTGATTAGCTCTAGTAATTTTCTGGTGGAGTCTTTAGGATTTTCTGTGTAGAGGATCATGTCATCTGCAAACAGTGAGAGTTTTACTTCTTCTTTTCCAATTTGAATTCCTTTTATTTCTTTTTCTGCCCTGATTGCTGTGGCCAAAACTTCCAGAACTATGTTGAATAGTAGCGGTGAAAGTGGGCACCCTTGTCTTGCTCCTGACTTTAGGGGAAATGCTTTCAGTTTTTCACCATTGAGGATAATGTTTGCTGTGGGTTTGTCAAATATAGCTTTTATTATGTTGAGGTATGTTCCTTGTATTCCTACTTTCTGGAGAGTTTGTATCATAAATGGATGTTGAATTTTGACAAAGGCCTTCTCTGCATATATTGAGATAATCATATGGCTTTTATTTTTCCGTTTGTTAATGTGGTGAATTACATTGATTGATTTGTGGATATTGAAGAATCCTTGCATCCCTGGGATAAAGCCCACTTGGTCATGGTGTATGATCTTTTTAATGTGTTGTTGGATTCTGATTGCTAGAATTTTGTTAAGGATTTTTGCATCTATGTTCATCAGTGGTATTGGCCTGTAGTTTTCTTTTTTGGTGACATCTTTGTCAGGTTTTGGTATTAGGGTGATGGTGGCCTCATAGAATGGGTTTGGAAGTTTACCTTCCTCTGAAATTTTCTGGAAGAGTCTCAGTAGGATAGGTGTTAGCTCTTCTCGAAATTGTTGGTAGAATTCAGCTGTGAAGCCGTCTGGACCTGGGCTTTTGTTTGCTGGAAGATTTCTGATTACAGTTTCAATTTCCGTGCTTTGATGGGTCTGTTAAGGTTTTCTATTTCTTCTTGGTTCAGTTTTGGAAAGTTGTACTTTTCTAAGAATTTGTCCATTTCTTCCACGTTGTCCATTTTATTGGCATATAATTGCTGATAGTAGTCTCTTATGATCCTTTGTATTTCTGAGTTGTCTGTTGTGATCTCTCCATTTTCATTTCTAATTTTATTGATTTGATTTTTCTCTCTTTGTTTCTTGATGAGTCTGGCTAATGGTTTGGCAATTTTATTTATCCTTTCAAAGAACCAGCTTTTTGCTTTCTTGATTTTTGCTATGGTCTCTTTCGTTTCTTTTGCATTTATTTCTGCCCTAATTTTTAAGATTTCTTTCCTTCTACGAACTCTGGGGTTCTCCATTTCTTCCTTTTCTAGTTGCTTTAGGTGTACAGTTAGGTTATTTATTTGACTTTTTTCTTGTTTCTTGAGGTATGCCTGTATTGATATGAACTTTCCTCTTCAGACTGCTTTGATAGTGTCCCACAGGTTTTGGGTTGTTGTGTTTTCATTTTCATTCGTTTCTATGCATATTTTGATTTCTTTTTTGATTTCTTCTGTGATTTATTGGTTATTCAGAAGCGTGTTGTTCAGCCTCCATATGTTGGAATTTTTAATAGTTTTTCTCTTGTAATTGAGATCTAATCTTAATGTATTATGGTCAGAAAAGATACTTGGAATGATTTCGATTTTTTTGAATTTATCAAGGTTAGATTTATGGCCCAGGATGTGATCTATCCTGGAGAAGCTTCCATGAGCACTTGAGAAAAAAGGTGAAATTCATTGTTTTGGGGTGAAATGTCCTATAGATATCAGTTAGGTCTAATTGGTCTATTGTATCATTTAAAGTTTGCGTTTCTTTGTTAATTTTCTGTTTGGTTGATCTGTCCATAGATGTGAGTGGGGTATTAAAGTCTCCCACTATTACTGTGTTATTGTTAATTTCCCCTTTCATACTTGTTAGCATTTGTCTTACATATTGCGGTGCTCCTATGTTGGGTGTATATATATTTATAATTGTTATATCTTCTTCTTGGATTGATCCTTTGATCATTATGTAGTGGCCTTCTTTGTCTCTTTTCACAGTCTTCACTTTAAAGTCTATTTTATCGGATATGAGTATAGCTACTCCTGCTTTCTTTTGGTCTCTATTTGCGTGGAATATCTTTTTCCAGCCCTTCACTTTCAGTCTGTATGTGTCCCTTGTTTTGAGGTGGGTCTTTTGTAGGCAGCATATATAGGGGTCTTGTTTTTGTATCCATTCAGCCAGTATTTGCCTTTTGGTTGGGGCATTCAACCCATTTACGTTTAAGGTAATTATTGATAAGTATGATCCTGTTGCCATTTACTTTATTGTTTTGGGTTCGGGTTTATATGCCCTTTTTATGTTTCCTGTCTAAAGAATATCCTTTAGCATTTGTTGGAGAGCTGGTTTGGTGGTGCTGAATTCTCTCAGTTTTCGCTTATCTGTAAAGCTTTTGATTTCTCCTTCATATTTGAATGAGATCCTTGCTGGGTACAGTAATCTGGGCTGTAGGTTATTTTCTTTCATCACTTTAAGTATGTCTTGCCATTCCCTCCTCGCCTGAAGAGTTTCTATTGAAAGATCTGCAGTTATCCTTATGGGAATCCCCTTGTGTGTTATTTGTTGTTTTTCCCTTGCTGCTTTTAATATTTGTTCTTTGTGTTTGGTCTTTGTTAATTTGATTAATATATGTCTTGGGGTGTTTCGCCTTGGGTTTATCCTGTTTGGAACTCTGGGTTTCTTGGACTTGGGTGATTATTTCCTTCCCCATTTTAGGGAAGTTTTCAACTATTATCTCCTCAAGTATTTTCTCATGGTCTTTCTTTTTGTCTTCTTCTTCTGGGACTCCCATTATTCGAATGTTGGAGCGTTTCATATTGTCCTGGAGGTCTCTGAGATTGTCCTCATTTCTTTTAATTCATTTTTCTTTTTTCCTCTCTGATTCACTTATTTCTACCCTGCTATCTTCTACTTCACAAATCCTGTCTTCTGCCTCTATTATTTTACTATTTGTTCCCTCCAGAGTGTTTTTGACCTTATGTGTTGCATTATTCATTATATATTGACTCTTTTTTATTTCTTCTAGGTCTTTGTTAAACCTTTCTTGCATCTTCTCAATCCTTGTCTCCAGGCTATTTACCTGTGATTCCATTTTGATTTCAAAATTTTGGATCATTTTCACTATCATTATTCAGAATTCTTTATCAGGTAGATTCCTTATCTCTTCCTCTTTTGTTTGGTTTGGTGGGAATTTATCCTGTTTGTTTACCTCCTGGGTATTCCTCTGTCTCTTCATCTTCTTTATATTGCTCTGTTTGGGGTGGCCTTTCTGCATTCTGACAGTTTGTGGAGTTCTCTTTATTGTGGAGTTTCCTCACTGTGAGTGGGGTTGTATGGGTGGCTTGTCAAGGTTTCCTGGTTAGGGAAGCTTGTGTTGATGTTCTGGTGGATGGAGCTGGATTTCTTCTCTCTGGAGTGCAATGAAGTGTCCAGTAATGAGTTATGAGATGTCAATGGGTTTGGAGTAACTTTGGGCAGCCTGTATATTGAAGCTTAGGGCTGTGTTTCTATGTTGCTGGAGAATTTGCATGGTATGTCTTGCTCTGGAACTTGTTGGCCCTTGGGTGGTGTTGGTTTCAGTGTAGGTATGGAGGCGTTTGATGAGCTCCTGTCAATTAATGTTCCCTGGAGTCAGGAGTTCTCTGATGTTCTCAGGATTTGGACTCTGCTTCTGGTTTTGGTTTTCAGTCTTATTTTTACAGTAGTCTCAAGACTTCTCCATCTATACAGCATCATTGATAAAGCATCCAGGTTAAAGATGAAAAGTTTCTCCACAGTGAGGGACACACAGAGAGGTTCATAGAATTACATGGAGAAGAGAAGAGGGAAGAGGGAGTTAGTGGTGACCCGAATGAGATAAGGTGGAATCAAAAGAGGAGAGCACAAGCTAGCCACTAATCACTTCCTTATGTGTGCTCCACTGTCTGGAATGCTCAGAGATGTTCACAGAGTTATACAGAGAAGAGAAGAAGGAGGAAGGAGACAGAGGTGACCAGGAGGATAAAGGGGGCAATCAAAAGGAGAGAGACAGATCCAGCCAGTAATCAGTTCCCTAAGTGTTCTCCATCATCTGGAATGCACAAAGAGATTCAGAGTTAGATAGAGAAGAGAAGAGGGAGGGAGGAGATAGAAGTGACATGGTGGAGAAAAAGAAGAGTCCAAAGAGGGAGAGAGCAGTCAAGCCAATAATCTCACTCCCAAGTAAAAATGGGTACTGAAGATTGGCTTCTTAAAGTACAAAATTGATAACAAACCAAAAAGCAAGGATTAAAAATGTAGAGTAGAGGTTGGATTTCACAAATACAATATTAAAGAAAATAAAAGAAATTCACAAAAATTATAATATATATGTATATGAAGTTTGCTTTAAAAAATTGGGTCTTTCTTGTGTGTGCAAAGTAATAGTAGGTTATAAAAATGAAAATTAAAGGATTAATAGAGGACTTAAAATTAAAAAAATAAAAAAATAATCGTGTAAATAGTAAAAATATATCTGGGACTTTCTCTGGTGTTATTGTGGGCAATGCAGGATCAGTTCATTTTCAGAGAGTTCCTTGGTCCAGCTTATATTTCTCAAGATCTATATGCGCCTTCCTATGTAGTCGGTACTAACTACAGGGTTTTAATCTATTGCACCTGTAACTTCTAAGGCGGTTCCCTCTGTTTTAGCTTCTTCTATTTGCTGGTCTCTTCAGTGTCTGATTTCTGCCCTGACACAAGGGGGGCGGTGGTGGACACTTTTTTAGGCTCACTTGTTCAGTCGCACTGTGGAGGGGAGGGTCACTGCAAACAAATAACACTGGTGTGTGCTCACAGTGTCTCAGCCACACTAGGTTTGCCCCTGCTCATGGCACGTGTGCCCTCCCTGCCCACACTGCTCAGGTTCTATGTTGCTTCACCGGGAACAGTCCAAGGCTGGCTCTGGGCTGCATGCACCTCCCAAGTCTAAGCCGCTCAGGTTCAGTTACTCCAGTAGTCCTCAGAGGCACAGACGTGGTTGGGCCTGCATTTTGTGCCCTCCCCAGGTCCAAGCAGCTCAGGTGATGAGGTATTTGGTGAGCACAGTCACTGTGACTTATTGCCTCCCCTGTCCCTGCCGCTCAGTTTTCTGGGTGTACAACTGGTGCACCTTTGCAGGCAGATGTTGATTTTCCAGAACCCAAAGAAGTCTTAGTTAGCAAAGAAGCCTGCTTGCAGTTTGGTAGATAATTTCTCTCTGGGGTGCAATTGCCCTCTTACAGCTCTGGCTGCCTGTCATCAGAGGGGAATGGTCTGCAGCTGACTAGCTCTGTACAGTCCTTTGTTCTGTGAGTAGGCCTGACGGTGTCTTAGGTTAGGGCTTTTCACGTGGTAGCTATCCCATAGTCTGGTTTGCTAGCCCAAGTTATTTCCCTCAGATTGCCCTCGGGACATTCAGGCCTGGTCCTTACTCTAAGCAATGCAGCCCAAGCTTCCCTGCCCAGCCCCTGCTTGCTATTTGCAGGTGCAGGTGTCTGTGCTGCTTCTCCGCTGGGGTGTTACCATTGGGCACGTAATCTGTGGGTTTTAATTATTTATTTATTTTTCCTCCCAGTTATGTTGCCCTCTGTGGTTCCAAGGCTTGCCACAGATTCAGCAGTCAGAGTGTTTCCTGGTGTTTGGAAACTTCTCTCTTTTTAAGACTCCCTTCCTGGGACGGAGCTCTGTCCCTACCTCTTTTGTCTCTCTTTTTGTCTTTTATATTTTTTCCTACCTCCTTTTGAAGACAATGGGCTGCTTTTCTGGGTGCCTGATGTCCTCTGCCGGCATTCAGAAGTTGTTTTGTGGAATTTACTCATCATTTAAATGTTCTTTTGATGAATTTGTGGGGGAGACAGTGGTCTCCCCGTCCTATTCCTCCACCAACTTAGTACGCCCCCCCTTCTATTTCTTTATTTTATTTATTTATTTTAATTGGAGACTAATTACTTGACAATAATATAGTCGTGTTTGCCACACATTGACATGAATCAGCTGTGGGTGTACATGTGTTCACCATCCTGAACCCCCTCCCACTTCCCTCCCATCCCATTCCTCAGGGTCATCCCGGTACAGGAGCCCTGAGCACCCTGTCTCATGTATCAAACCTGGACTGGCAATCTGTTTCACATATGATAATATACATTTTTCAATGCTATTCTCTCAAATCATCCTATCCTCGCTTTCTCTCACAGAGTCCAAAAGCCTGTTCGATACATCTGTGTCTCTTTTTCTGTCTCACATATAAGGTCATCGTTATCATCTTTCTACTGGTCAACCACTTGTGAAACAATGAAACTAGAACACTTTCTAACACCATACACAAAAATAAGCTCAAAATGGATTAAAGATCTAAACATAAGACCAGAAACTATAAAACTCCTGGAGGAAAACAAAGGCAAAATACTCTCTGACATAAATCACAGCTGGATCCTCTATGATCCATCTCCCACAGTAATGGAAATAAAAGCAAAAATAAACAAATGGGACCTAATTAAACTTAAAAGTTTTTGCACAACAAAGAAACTATAAGCAAGGTGAAAAGACAGCGTTCAGAATGGAGAAAATAATAGCAAATGAAGCAACTAAAAAAGAATTAATCTCAAAAATATACAAGCATTTCCTGCAGCTCAATTCCAGAAAAATAAATGACCCAATCAAAAAATGGGCCAAAGAACTAAACAGACATTTCTCCAAAGGAGACATACAGATGAACAAACACATGAAAAGATGTTCAATATCAATCATTATTAGAGAAATGCAAATCAAAACCACAATGAGGTACCATCTCATGCCTGTTAGAATGGCTGCTATCAAAAAGTCCTCTATTTCTTTGCATTGTTCGCTTAAGAAAGCCTTCTTATTTCTGCTCTCTATTCTTTGGAACTCTACATTCATTTCGGTATATCTTTCCTTTTCTCCTTTGTCTTTCATTTCTCTTCTCTCACCATCTATTTATAAAGCCTCCACAGACAACCCTTTTGCCTTCTTGCCTTTCTTTTTGTTTGGCATGGTTTTGGTTACTGCCGCCTGTACAATGTTATGAACCTTCGTCCATAGTTCTTCAGACATTTTGTCTACCAGATCTAATCCCTTTAATCTATTCATCACCTCTACTGTATAAGCATAAGGGATTTGATTTAGGTCATGCCTAAATGGCCTAGTGGTTTTGCCTACTTTCTTCAATTTAAGCTTTAATTTTGCAGAAAGAATCTCCTGATGTGTGCCACAGTTAGCTCCAGGCATTGTTTAAACTTACTGTAGAGAGATTCTCCATCTTTGGCTGCAAAGAGCATAATCAATCTGATTCTGATATTGACCATTTTGTGATATTCATGTGTAGAGTTGTCTCTTGGTTCATTGGAAAAGGGTGTTTGTTAAGATCAGCATGTTAACTTGACAAAACTCTGTTAGGTTTTGCCCTGCTTCATTTTGTACTACAATACAAACCTTTCCTGTTATTCTGGGTGTCTTTTGACTTTGCTTCCTACTTTTGCATTCCAATCCCATATGATGAAAATGATAACTTTTTTGATGTTAGTTTTACATGATGGTTTATGCCTTCATAGAACTGATCAGTTTCTGCTTGTTCCATATCAGAGGTGCGGTATAGACTTGGATTACTGTGATATTGAATGATTGCTTAGGAAACGAAATGAGATCATTCTGTTGTTTTTAAGATTGCACCCAAGTACTACATTTTGGATTCTTTTGTTGAGTATGAGGGCTATTGCATTTCTTCTCAGGGCTTCTTGCACATAGTAGTAGATATAATGGTCATATGAATTATATTCTCTCTTTCTTACTCATTTTAATTCACAGATTCCTAAAATGTCAATGTCCAATCCATTTCCTACTTGAACATGTCCAATTTACCTTGATTCACAGACTTAGCATTCCAGGTTCCTATGCCATATTGTTCTTTAGAACATTGGATTTTCACCACCAAACACATCCACAGTTGAGCATCATTTCTGCATTGGACAGGGACCCTCATTCTTTCTGAAGCTATTAGTAATTGTCTTCTGCTCTTCCCCAGTAGCATATTGGACACCTTCTACACTGGAGGTGGCTAATCTTCCTGTGTCATATCCTTTTGCCTTTTTATATGGTCCATGGGGTTTTCTGGGCAAGAGTACTAGAGTGTGTTGCCATTTCTTTTTCCAGTTGACCACATTTTGTCCTCACTACGACCCATCTGACTTGGGTGTTTCTGCATGGCACGGCTCAAAATAGCTTCATTGAGTTATGCAAGCCTCTTGGCCATGACAAAGTTGTGTTCCATAAAGGGGAGGTGAAGGCACAGATGCATATTTTTAGAGAAATGTTTATTGAGACACAAACTGATGACAGGATTATGACGAGAATGAAGAGGGAAAAGAAAGGTGGAGACTCCCTGAAGCTTGAAAGGGTCTTCCTGAAGAAAGTACATCTGTGTTTGGAACAGTGGATAGATTAGGGATACTTCCTTGCCCTTCTCATTTACCCTCTGAGCCCAAGACTTTGCTGTTGTTGTTTGTGTTTTTGCAAGTTATTTTTATATGAAAGTAATACTTTAAAATACTTTTGGAAACAATTTTAGATTTGCAGAAAATAGCATTCAGTTCAGTTCAGTCGCTCAGTCGTGTCCGACTCTTTGCGACCCCATGAATCGCAGCACGCCAGGCCTCCCTGTTCATCACCATCTCCCAGAGTTCACTCAGACTCACATCCATTGAGTCAGTGATGCCATCCAGCCATCTCATCCTC
>SJYT01060667.1:91209-113462 GCA_006410635.1 Cephalophus harveyi
TTGCTTCATTTGCTATTATTTTCTCCCATTCTGAAGGCTGTCTTTTCAACTTGCTTATAGTTTCCTTTGTTGTGCAGAAGCTTTTAAGTTTAATTAGGTCCCATTTATTTATTTTTGTTTTTATTTTCATTACTCTGGGAAGTGGGTCATAGAGGGTCCTGTGATTTATATCAGAGAGTGTTTTGTCTATGTTTCCCTCTAGGAGTTTTATAGTTTCTGATCTTGCATTTATATTTTTAATACATTTTGAGTTTATTTTTGTGTATGGTGTTAAAAAGTGTTCTAGTTTCATTCTTTTACAAATGGTTGACCAGTTTTCCCAGCACTACTTGTTAAAGAGATTGTCTTTTTTCCATTTTATATTCTCCTTTGTCAAAGATAAGGTGTCCATAGGTGCATGGATTAATCTCTGGGCTTTCTATTTTGTTCCATTGATCTATATTTCATTCTTTGTGCCAGTATCATACTTTCTTGATGGACACAACTTTGTAGTATAGTCTGAAGTCATGCAGGTTGATCCCTCCAGTTCCATTCTTCTTTCTCAAGATTGCTTTGGCTATGCAAGGTTTTTTTGTATTTCCATACAAATTGTGAAATTATTTGTTCTAGTTCTTTTAAAAATGCCATTGGTAGCTTAATAGGGGTCGCATTCTATCTATAGATTGCTTTGGGTAGTATACTCATTTTCACTATATTGATTCTTCTGATCCATTAACATGGTATATTTTTCCATCTATTTGTGTCATCTTTCATTTCTTTCATCAATGTTTTATAGTTTTCTATATATAAGTCTTTTGTTTATTTAGGTAGATTTATACCTAAGTATTGGAGAAGGCAATGGCAACCCACTCCAGTGTTTTTACCTGGAGAATCCTAGGGAATGGGGAGCCTGGTGGGCTTCCGTCTGTGGGGTTGCACAGAGACGGACATGTCTGAAGTGACTTAGCAGCAGCAGCAGAATACCTAAGTATTTTATTTGTTTTATTGCCATGGTGAATGAATTTGTTTCCTTAATTTATCTTTCTGTTTTCTCATTGTTGGTGTATAGAAATGCAAGGGATTTCTGTGTTACTTTTATATCCTATAGCTTTACTATATTCATTGATTAGCTCTAGCAATTTTCTGGTGGAGTCTTTAGGGTTTTCTATGTAGAGGCCATGTCATTTGCAAACAGTGAGAGTTTTACTGACTCTTTTCCAATCTGGATTCCTTTTATTTCTTTTTCTTCTCTGATTGTTGTGGCTAAAGCTTCCCAAAACTACGTTGAATAGTAGTGGTGAGAGTGTGCACCCTTGTCTTGTTCCTGACTTTAGGGGAAATGCTTACAATTTTTCACCATTGTAAATAATGTTTGCTGTGGTTTTTCCTTCTATTCTTGCTTTCCAGAGGGTTTTTTATTTTTTATCATATATCAATGCTGAATTTTGTCAAAGGCTTTCTCTGCATCTATTCAGATAATCATATGGTTTTTATCTTTCAATTTGTTAATGTGATGTATCACATTTATTGATTTGTGGATATTAAATGACCCAGAGGGATGGGATAGGGAGGGAGGTGGGAGGGGGATTCAGAATGGCAAACACATGTGCACCCATGGCTGATTCATGTCAATGTATGATAAAAAAAAATGATTAAAAAAAACTACAATATTGTAAGGTAATTATCCTCCAATTAAAATAAATTAATTAAAAAAATAAATAAACAATCCTTGCATCCCTGGGATAAAGCCCACTTGATAATGATGTACAATCTTTTCAATATGCTGTTGCATTCTGCTTGCTAGAATTTTGTTGAGGATTTTTGCATCTATGTTCATCAGTGATATTGGCCTGTAGTTTTCTTTTTTTGTGGCATCTTTATCTGGTTTAGGTATTAGGGTGATGGTGGCCTCATAGAATGAATTTGGAAGTTTACCTTCCTCTGCATTTTTCTGAAAGAGTTTGAGTAGGATTGGTGTTAGCTCTTGTATAAACAATTGCTAGAATTCACCTGTGAAGCTATCTGGTCCTGGAATTCTGTTTCCTGGGAGATTTCTGATTATAGTTTCAATTTCCATGCTTGTGATGGATCTGTTAAGATTTTCTATTTCTTCCTGGTTCAGTTTTGGAAAGTTATACTTTTCTAAGAGTTTGTCAATTTCTTCCAAGTTGTCCATTTTATTGGCATATAGTTGCTGATAGTAGTCTCTTATGGGCTTCCCTGATGGCTCAGAGGTTAAAGCGTCTGCCTCCAATGCTGGAGACCTGGGTTCGATCCCTGGGTCAGGAAGATCCCCTGGAGAAGGAAATGGTAACCCACTCCAGTGTTCTTGCCTGGAGAATCCTATGGACAGAGGAGCCCATAGGCTACAGTCCACGGGGTCGCAAAGAGTCGGACACGACTGAGCGACTTCACCACCACCACCACAGTCTTATGATCCTTTGTATTTCTGTGTTGTCTGTTGTTATTTCCCCATTTTCACCTCTAATTTTGTTGATTTTATTCTTCTCCCTTTTTTCTTGATGAGTCTGGCTAATGGTTTGTCAATTTTATTTATCCTTTCAAAGAACCAGATTTTAGCTTTGTTGATTTTTGCTCTGGTCTCCTTTGTTTCTTTTTCACATATTTCTTCCCTAATTTTTATGATTTATTTCCTTCTCCTAACCATAGGGTTCTTCATTTTTTTCCTTTTCTAGTTGCTTTATATGTAGAGTCAGGTTATTTATTTGACTTTTCTCTTGTTTCTTGAGGTAACCTTGTATTGCTATGAACCTTCCCCTTAGCACTGCTTTTACTGAGTCTGATAGGTTTGGGGTTGTTGTGTTTTCATTTTCATTCATTTCTATGCATATTTTTATTTCTTCTGTGATTTGTAGGTTATTCAGAAGCATGCTGTTTAGCCTCCATATGTTTATATTTTTAATATTTTTCCCTTTTGGTTGACATTTAATCTTACCACATTGTGGTCAGAAAAGATGCTTGAAATGATTTATATTTTTTTAATTTTCCAAGGCGAGATTTATGACCCAGGATATGATTTATCCTGGAGAAGATTCCGTGTGCCCTTGGAAAAAAGGTGAAATTCATTGTTTTGGGGTGAAATGTCCTATAGATATCAATTAGATCTAACTGGTTCATTGTATCATTTAAAGTTTGTGTTTCATTGCTAATATTCTGTTTAGTTGATCTATCCATAGGTGTGAGTGGGGTACTAAAGTCTCCCACTATTATTGTGTTACTGTTAATTTCCCCTTTCATACTTGTTAACATTTGCCTTACATATTGCAGTGCTCCTATGTTGGATGCATATATATTTATAATAGTTATTTTTTCTCCTTGGATTGATCCTTTGATCATTGTGTAGCGTTCTTCTTTGTCTCTTTTCACAGCCTTTATTTCAAAGTCTATTTTATCTGATATGAGTATTGCTTCTCCTGCTTTCTTTTGGTCTTCATTTGTGTGAAATATCTTTTTCCAGCCCTTCACTTTCAGTCTGTATGTGTCCCTTATTTTTAGATGTGTCTCTCATAGACAGCATATATAGGGGTCTTGTTTTTGTATCCAATCAGGCAGTCTTTGTCTTTAGGTTGGGACATTCAACTCATTTACATTTAAGATAATTATTGATAAGTATAATCCCGTTGCCATTTACTTTGTTGTTTTGGGTTTGAGTTTATACACCTTTTCTGTGTTTCCTGTCTAGAGAAGATCCTTTAGCATTTGTTGAAGAGCTGGTTTGGTGGTGCTGAATTCTCTCAGCTTTTGCTTGTCTGTAAAGCTTTTGATTTCTCCTTCATATTTGAATGAGATCCTTGCTGGGTACAGTAATCTGGGCTGTAGGTTATTTTCTTTCATCACTTTAAGTATGTCCTGCCATTCCCTCCTAGCCTGAAGNTTGGTGGTGCTGAATTCTCTCAGCTTTTGCTTGTCTGTAAAGCTTTTGATTGCTCCTTCATATTTGAATGAGATCCTTGTTGGTTCAGTAATCTGGGTTCTCTTTCATCGCTTTAAGTATGTCCTGCCATTCTCTTCTGGCTTGAAGAGTTTCTATTGAAAGGTCAGCTGTTCTCCTTATGGAGATCCCATTGTGAGTTATTTGTTGTTTTTCCTTTGCTGCTTTTAGTATTTGTTCTTTGTGTTTGATCTTCATTATTTTGATTAATATGTGTCTTGGGGTGTTTTGCCTTGGGTTTATCCTGTTTGGGACTCTCTGAGTTTCCTGGACTTGGGTGGCTATTTCCTTCCCCATTTTAGGGAAGTTTCCAACTATTATCTCCTCAAGTATTTTCTCATGGCCTTTCTTTTTGTCTTCTTCTTCTGGGACTCCTATGATTCAAACGTTGGGGTGTTTAACATTGTCCCAGAGGTCTCTGAGGTTGTCCTCATTTCTTTTTTTCTTTCTGCTTCATTTATTTCCACCATTCTATCTTCCACCTCACTTATCCTATCTTCTGCCTCAGTTATTCTACTGTTGATTGGACTGTGAAGAAAGCTGAGTGCTGAAGAATTGATACCTTTGAACTGTGGTGTTGGAGAAGCCTGTTGAAAGTCCCTTGGACTGCAAGGTGATCCAACCAGTCCATCCTAAAGGAGATCAGTCCTGGGTGTTCTTTGGAAGGAATGATGCTAAAGCTGAAACTCCAGTACTTTGGCCACCTCATATGAAGAGTTGACTCATTGGAAAAGACTCTGATGCTGGGAGGGATTGGGGACAGGAGGAAAAGGGGACGACAAAGGATGAGATGGTTGAATGGCATCACCAACTCAATGGACGTGAGTTTGACTGAACTCTAGGAGATGGTGATGGACAGGGAGGTCTGACGTGCTGCGATTCATGGGGTTGCAAAGAGTCAGACGTGACTGAGTGACCGAACTGAACTGAACTGAACTGAACTGAAAGCTTTTGATTTTTCCTTCATATTTGAATGAGATCCTTGCTGGGTACAGTAATCTGCATTGTAGGTTTTTCTCTTTCATCACTTTAAGTATGTCCTGCCACTCCCTTCTGGCCTGAAGAGTTTCTATTGAAAGATCAGCTGTTATCCTTATGGGAATCCTCTTGTGTGTTATTTGTTGTTTTTCCCTTGCTGCTTTTAATATTTGTTCTTTGTTAATTTGATTAATATGTGTCTTGGGGTGTTTCATCTTGGGTTTATCTTGTTTGGGGCTCTATGGGTTTCTTGGGCTTGGGTGGCTATTTCCTTCCCCATTTTAGGGAATTTTTCAACTATTATCTCAAGTATTTTCTCATGGCTTTTCTTTTCATCTTCTTCTGCTAAGACCCCTATGATTCAAATGTTGGAGCATTTCACATTGTGCCAGACGTCTCTGGGGTTCTTCTTATTTCTTTTAATTCTTTTTTATTTCTTTCTCTGCTTCATATATTTCCACCATTCTATCTTCCGCCTCACTTATCTTATCTTCTGTCTCAGTTATTCTACTGTTGGTTCCCTCCAGAGTGCTTTTGATCTCAGTTATTGCATTATTCATTATTGATTTACTCTTTTTTATTTCTTCTAGGTCCTTGTTAAACATTTCTTGCATCTTCTCAATCCTTGTCTCCAGACTATTTATCTGTACCTCCATTTTGTTTTCAAGATTTTGGATCATTTTTACTATCATTATTCTGAATTATTTTCCAGGTAGACTCCCTATCTCCTCTTTTGTTTCGTTTGGTGGGCATTTATCATGTTCCTTTACCTGCTGAATATTTCTCTACCTTTCATCTTGTTTAGATTGCTGTGTTTGGGGTGGCCTTTCTGTATGCTGGATGTTTATGGTTCCTCTTTATTGTGGAGGTTCCTCCCTGTGGGTGGGGTTGGACGAGTGCCTTGTCAAGGTTTCCTGGTTAGGGAAGCTTGTGTCGGTGTTATAGTGGGTGGAGCTGGACCTCTTTGGAATGCAATGAAGTGTCCCATAGTGATTTTTGAGTTTGTCTACGTGTTTTCTGTGACTTTGAGCAGCCTGTACATTAATGTTCAGGTCTATGTTCTTGCATTGTTGGAGAATTAGTGTGGTATGTCTTGCTCTGGAACGTGTTGGCTCTTGGGTGGAGCTTGGTTTCAGTGTAGGTATGGAGGCTTTTGGATGAGCTCTTGTTGATTGATGTTCACTGGAGTCAGGAGTTTCTGGTGTTCTCAAGTTTGGGATTTAAGCCTCCTGCCTCTGGTTTTCTGTCTTATTCTTACAGTGGCCTCAAGATTTCTCCATCCATATCACACTGATGATAAAACATCTAGGTTAATGGTGAAAAGATTCTCCACAGTGAGGGACACCCAGAGAGGTTCCCAGAGTTACACAGAGAAGCAAAAAGAGAGGAGGGAGATAGCAGTGACCAGGAGGAGAAAAGGGGGAATCAAAAAGAGAGAGAGCAATCTAGCTGGTAATCAATTACCTATGTGCTCTCCACAGTCTGGAACATCCAGAGAGGTTCACAGAGTTACATGGAGAAGAGATGAGGAAGGAAGGAGATAGAGGTGACAAGGAGGAGAAGAGGGGCAGAGACAGATCTGAGGAGAGACAGATCTAGTCAGTAATCAGTTCCCTAAGTGTTCTCCACAGCCTGGAACACACAAAGAGAATCACAGCATTGGGCAAAGAGAAGGGAGAGGGAGGAGATAGAGGTGACCTGGGGGAGAAAAAGGAGAGTCAAAAGGGGGAGAGGGCAATCAAACCAGTAATCACACTCCTAAGAAAAAGTGAATACTGAAGATCGGATTCTCATAGGTACAAAATTGATAACAAATACCAAAAAGCAAAGATTAAAAATCTAGAGTAGAGGTTAGACTCTCAAAAATAGAATAGTAAAAAACAAAACAAAATCACAAAAATTATAAAAATATATATGAAATTTGGTTTAAAATAGTCTTTTTTGCAAGGTAATAGTAGGTTATAAAAATGAAAATTAAAGGAGTAATAAAGGATTTAAATTTTTTTAAAAAATTAATGATAATAGTAAAATATATCTAGGAATTTCTCTGTAGCTGTTGAGGGCAGTTTGGAGTCAGTTCAGTTTCAGATAGTTCCTTGTTCCAGCTTATACTTCTCGAGGTCTATAGGCCCCTTCCAATGTAGTTGGTGCTAACTACAGAGTTTCAGTCTGTTGCACCTGTCACTTCCAAAAGGTTCCCTCTGTTTATTTTGGCTTCTTCTCTTTGCAAGTCTCTTTAGTGTCTGATTTCCACCATGACACAAGGAGGCGGAGGTGGCCACTTATTTAGGCTCACTTGTTCACTTGTGCTGTGGGGAGGGAGAAATACTGCAAACAAATATCACTGGCATGTGTGGGGAGTGCTCACAATGTCTGGACCACACTGGGTTTGCCCCCACTCATAGGTGCATGCTTTCCTGGTCTACACTACTCAAGCTCCAGGTTGCTCTGCAGGGGAACTGTCTAAAGCAGGCCCTGAGTTACATGCACTTCCCACTTCTAAGCCACTCAGGTTAAGGTTCTCGGATACTCCACAAAGGCACATACTCAATTGGGCCTATGTTTTATGCCCTTCCCAGGACTGAGCAGCTCAGGCTACCAGGTGATTGATGAGTGCACTCTCTCCAGGTGGGTGGTGCATCTTATCACCTCCCCTGTCCCAGCCACTAGGTTTCCTGGGTGTGCAGCAGGAGTGCTGTCTCAGGTGTGCTGTGTGTCTCCTCTGAGGAGCTAACCTCCTGGCAGATGTCAACCGTCCAGGATACCAGGAAGACTTGGTTAGCAATTGGGAGCCAGCTCGCAGTTTGGTAGAGGATGCCATTTCTGGGTCTGAGATTGCCCCTCACCTTCCAGCTTTGGCTGTCGCCCACCTGCCTCTCTGCCTCTGGTGGGGGATGGGCTGGTCCGCAGCCGGCTAGCTCTCCTTTGGTGATCGCTCAGTCCTTTGTTCTATGAGCGGGCCTGGCAGTGCCTTAAATTAGAGCTTTTCACTGGAACGTTCTCTTTCTCTCTCTCTCTCTCTCTCTCTTTTCCTCTCTCTGGCTATCCCACAGTTTGGGTTGCTCTCTCACGTTAGTTCTCTCAGATTGTCCTCAGGGCATTCAGGCCCAGTCTTTACCCTAAGCATGCAGCCCGTGCCTCTCTGTTCAGCCCCTGCTTGCTGGTGGTGGACACGAGCATCTAGGCTACTTCTCTGCTGAGAGTTGCAGTTAGGTGCATAATCTGTGAGTTTTATTTATTTTTTCCTCCCACTTATGTTGCCCTCTGAGATCCCAAACTCCCCATAGATCCGCTGGTGAGAGGGTTTCCTGTGTTTGGAAACTTCTCTTTCATGACTCCCTCCACAGGACAGGTCTCCATCCCTAACTCTTTTGTCTCTCTTTTTATCTTTTATATTGTGTCCTACCTGCCTTTCTGGATGCCTGGTGTCCTCCACCAGTGTTCAGAAGTTGTTTTGTGGAATTTGCTCAGCGTTAGAATGATCTTTTGATGAATTTATAGGGGAGGAGATGGTCTTCCCATTCTATTCCTCCACCATCTTAGGACCACCCTACTGGAGGATTTATATCTTCCATTTTGCTATTTGTTTTTGATAGGTCTTAACTCATTTTTGTTCAACACTTAGCNTGAACAGGAAGTCGCTCAGTCTCGTCTGACTCAGCGACCCCATGGACTGCAGCCTACCAGGCTCCTCCATCCATGGGAGTTTCCAGGCAAGAGTACTGGAGTGGGATGCCATTGCCTTCTCCAGGACCACCCTACTGGAGGATTTATATCTTCCATTTTGCTATTTGTTTTTGATAGGTCTTAACTCATTTTTGTTCAACACTTAGCCATCATTGCTTCCTTCTGTATTTTCTGTTGTATACTTTGCATCCCCTTGCTGTTTCTTTAACTGATTTTCCTTTCAGCATTTTGAACATTTCATCTACTGCACTCTGGACTCATGATTTTGATTATAAATTAACTATTAATAATTAAATTATCCCTTGTATCAATATCCCTATTCAAGTCACTTTCCCCCAGTTTTAAACATTGTATGTCTATAGCTTTTGATAACTTGACTATGCTATATCTTGGTGTGGGTCTCTAAGTTCATCCTATTTGGATTTTTTCTGACTTTTCCACGTGCAATGATTTTCATTATATTTGGGAAATTTTAAACATTATTTCTCTAAATATTCTTTCTGCTATGTTATCTCCTCTCATTCAAGGAATCCTATTATACATATGTTTGTATATTGGATTATGTCCCAAAGATGTCTAAAGCTCTGTTCAATTTTCTCTATTCTTTTTTTTTTCTTTTGGCTGTACAATATTGACCTCAGTAGTCCTTTATTCAACTTTGTTGGGGTTTTTTTTGTTTGTTTGTTTTTTGCCCATTTAAATAGGCTGTTAAGCTTCAAGTGAATTTCTCATTTCATTTATCATATTTTGAAACTCTATG
Organism: Cephalophus harveyi; assembly: GCA_006410635.1. Classification (NCBI taxonomy): domain Eukaryota; kingdom Metazoa; phylum Chordata; class Mammalia; order Artiodactyla; family Bovidae; genus Cephalophus; species Cephalophus harveyi. The sequence goes on from SJYT01060667.1 coordinate 100,566, forward strand.
ATTTTCAGTTTTAAAACAATATTTTTTATTGATATTTTCCAGTTGACATGTCTTTCTCACACTTTACTTCAACATGATTTCCTTTGATTCTTTGAAACAGCTGTAATAGCTGATTTTATACCTCTATCCTTTAAGTCCAAATTCTAAGCTTACTGTGGGAGATACACTGTTTATTGACTGCTTGTCATTCCATGCACAGAGCATATTTTCTTTTTTATTTATGTGTATCATATTTTTTTGTTGAAAACTGGACATTTTCAGTAAACTGTGACAACTCTGGAAATCCTTCTCACTGTTGTTAATATAGGTTGCTGTTTGTTTATTTAGTGACTTCCCTGAAATGAATCCATAAAGTCGGTATTATTAGTCATCTGTGGCTACTGTGTTTTCTGTCATTTATCTAAGTCTCCAGTTAATGACTTGACTGAAATTTTCTTAAATGACTTGAACCAGTGAGTTTCCCAATCTTTTCCAAGGGACTCTATGTAGGGGTTGGAACACAGCTTTATTCTTCAACTATTTACAACTCTAGTCTTTCACTTCCTGATTGTGTTGAACATCAGGTAAAGAGTGGTTAAAGCCACAGGTGAGAGATTAAGACTTGCAAAGCCATTTTTGAGCCTGCATGCAGCTCTGCACATGTATATGCATTTCTAGATCACTAATAATATGTTGGTCCTTTCAAAAGTGTCTTATAGACACCTTGTCTCCCAGGTTTTTGAGGAGTTAAAGACTCTTGAGAATACCTTGGATGGCAAGTAGACCAATCCAGTTGATCCTAAATAAAATCAACTCTGAAAATGTATTGGAAGGACTGATGCTACAACTGAAGCTTCAATATTTTGGCCACCTGATGTGAAGAGCCAACTCATTGGGAAAGACCCTCATGCTGGGAAAGATTGAAGGGAAAAGGAGAAAGGGCCAACCGAGGATGAGATGGTTAGATAGCATCACCAACTCAATGTACATGAATTTGTCCAACCTCTGGGAGATACTGAAGGACAGGGAAGCCTGTCATGTTGCAGTCCATGGGGTCACAAATAATCGGACAGTACTTAACAATTAAATATATAACATCAGTATTCACAGTGTTAAACAAATGCTGCTTATCATTTCTGGCAAAAACACAGAATAGGGTATCCTTGCTGAGCAAGCTCTTAGACACATCAAATAAAAACAAGCCTTATGGATGCATATATTCCAGGGAACTCTCCAGTAAAAGAATAGCAACTGCCTAGGAATGGAGCTTTGGGAGAAGTTCAAAACCCATTCTTCCCTCGTTCAATGGCTGTTAGGACACTGATTTTCACAGTTAAAGTGGTTGCAGAGTTGATAGCTTTCAAAATTACTGTAGGGTTCGGGGGGGGAAGGGGAATAGGGTAAATTAAAATGACACAAAATTACTGTTATTATAGAAATTATTTCATTTTTTAAAATACACAGTCCTTCAATTTTTGGAAGTCTTTGGTTGACTTTCAGAGTTCTGAAAAGGGTCATTTTGATACTTTTCACTGTGATTTTATTTCTATTATGAAGGAGCAAATTTTCAGAGGTCTGTAATTACAGAATATTTTTCCTCTCCTTCACTTTTGATGGATGATTTAGCTGCATATGGAATTATAGATCCATGATTTTTTCTTCCTATTGACACTTGAAATATCTTCATTTCTTGTGAAAATTGTTTATAAAGACAAGTGCATTGTAATTCTTACCTTTATTCTTCTATAAGTAAAGTTTGTTTTCTCAGGTTTCCATTAGAATTAATTTTTTTGTCTTTAGTTTCCTGCAGCTTGAGTGTGAAAGGTATATGTGTCTTTTTCTTTTGTTTTCCTGTTTATATTCTTTGGTTTTCTATTTCCATTATCTTCTTTAGTTTTCTATGTTCTTCTTTTTGGTGTGCTGTTTATCTTGGTTTGGTGTTTCTCAGGGACTTTGGACATTCTTTGTCATTATTGCTTTAAATGTTTACTCTGTCCCATTCTTTCTTTCGTCTCTTGCTCTTCCAACAATAAGTATCTTTTATCTTTTGGTACTGCCACAGAGTTCTTGAATGTTCTCTCCTTATTATTTCATTTCACTCTTTATCCTGTTTCCATTTCAGCTGGGAAGTTATTATTGACCTGACTTGAGTCATATGATTCTTTCGTCAACCATATCAAGTCAAGTAAACAATTTAATTCACTCTTCATTTATTTTCCTCTTTTTCAAAAAAAAGAAATTTCTCATATTTCATGTTGGTTATTTGAGATTTCATCTCTGTTTTACCTATCTTGTTACATATTGTCTATTTTCTTTCATTACTCTGTTCATGTATTAATTACAGTCATGTTGAATTCCCTCTCTGATAATTCCAACATCAGTGTCATATCTTAGTCTTCTGATGATTATATTGTCTCTCTAGTCTGTTTTTTTTTCTTACTGTTTTTCATGGAATTTTGCTGTTTTTGTAGAAAGTTGGACATTCTGTACCTGCCAATAGGAACTGAGATAAATGGAACTTTAAAGACTTTATGTTAATCGAGCTAGGAGTTGGACTGTGTTTGTTATTTATGGTAGCTGTGAGTACCAGAGGTTCAAATTTCATTAGTGTCCTCTTGCCAACTTCCCTCTTAGCTTTGGGATTCTGTATGAACTACAACTTAGAAATAGTTTGTGTCTTGCTCTGGTTTCACCTCTAATCCACTTTATAATACTGAAACCATTTTGATATGATGATAGGTCTGAAGGATATGGGACATTATACAACATTCCAAGTTAATCTCAATTTTTTAATTTATATGCATCTTCAGTCTGTGATATTTACAATGTTTTGTAAGAGGATGGCAAAGGATGAGATGGTTGGATGTCATCACCGCCTCAATGAACATGAGTCTGAGTAAACTCTGGGAGTTGGTGATGGACAAGAGGCCTGGCATGCTGCAGTCCATGGGGTCACAAAGAGTCAGACATGACTGAGCGACTGAACTGAACTGTCCTCCTTTCAGTTGTGAAAGTGAGAGACTTTCACCTCTTTCCTCCAACCAGTTCTCTATTCCATTCAGTACATGCAGCTTTCAAAATACTTTATCTTAAATCTCAGTATCCCTCTGAGCTTACACTCCTTAGGTGAGATAGGAAGGGTAGTGGTTGGGGAAAAGTCCTCTCCAGATCCTTGGGTCAGGATTTGCAAATTGTACTCTGGCAAAATTTGTCCCCCCAAAACTGATTTGTTTGTTTTGCTGCTTTGAGAGAAAGATCTGGATGGTTTTTACAATGGCTACACGTTTTTATCTCCTGCCAGGGCCACCAGCATTAGAGTCTGAGAGGGTTTCTGCAGGGAAAGTCCATGAAATTATAAGGTCTTCCTAAGACTGTGTCCCTCAGGATGCTCCCAGCCTCACCTTAGTCTACACTCAATTCATCAGATCATCATTTAACACTTCTACTCATTTAGGATTCTATCTCTTTCTGCTCCTGGTAAGAAGATCTTGGTTGATATATATCTGTGAATGTGTCTGTTTCTCCATAGTTTAGAGTGCAGACTTGCTCTGTGACCTCAATTCTCTGCAGACCATCCAAGGTAAGTAATTGATTTTCAATTTGTCCACCGATTTCTTTTTACAAAATAGGGGTGACAACCCTCAAATTACTTCCATGCCAGAACTGAAATCAAGAGTGTTAAATATGGATGTTTAGGAAGAGTAACACCGAGGTGAAACACCCTTCTCATTGCCCCATGTCAGGTATATGTCATGACCATGTAATATTTACTGGTATTGCTGAAGTTGTTCATTTGGTTTGAATGGTGCCTGCCAGATTTTTTTTCCGTATAAAATTATTTATTTTTCTCTTCCATCATTTATGTATTGGGAGCAATTCTTTGAGTCTATCCAATAACTAATAGAAGGAGTGAATTACCAAGGAATAAATTTATGTTAAAACCACCATAATAATTAAAAATGTTTTGGAAAAGATACTTTATCTTGTTTCATTGTAATGTTACACAAACTAATTTTAGTACTCAGTGAATCTTCTTTGCAGTAATTATTATTATGACATTGTAAGATGATAGTCCACTTTATTCATGCTTGTGTTTATTTCAAATTATTCTCTGTAAACATTTATTTATATCAGTATGGGCTTATTTATTTTTCCAAATTTGTTTAACTATAATTAATATATAATGTGATAGTTCTGAAAGTTTTGGCCACAGCAATCAGAGCAGAAAAAGAAATAAAAGGAATCCAAATTGGAAAAGAAGAAGTAAAACTCTCACTGTTTGCAGATGACATGATCCTTTACATAGAAAACCCTAAAGACTCCACCAGAAAATTGCTAGAGCTAATCAATGAATATAGTAAAATTGCAGGATATAAAATCAACACACAGAAATCCCTTGCATTCCTATACACTAATAATGAGAAAGTAGAAAAAGAAATTAAGGAAACAAATCAATTCACCATTGCAACGGAAAGAATAAAATACTTAGGAATATATCTACCTAGTCAATAAAGCAGAAGTAGATGTTTTTCTGAAACTCTCTTGCTTTTTTCATGATCCAGCGGATGTTGGCCATTTGATCTCTGGTTCCTCTGCCTTTTCTAAAGCCAGCTTGAACATCAGGGAGTTCACAGTTCATGTATTGCTGAAGCCTGGCTTGGAGGATTTTGAGCATTACTTTACTAGCTTATGAGATGAGTGCAATTGTGTGGTAGTTGGAGCATTCTTTTGCATTGCCTTTCTTTGGAATTGGAATGAAAACTGACCTTCTCCAGTCCTGTGGCCACCGTTAAGTTTTCCAAATTTGTTGACAGATTGAGTGCAGCACTTTCACAGCATCATATTTCAGGATTTGAAACAGCTCAACTGGAATTCCATCACCTCCACTAGCTTTGCTCGTTGTGATGCTTTCTAAGGCCCACTTGACTTCACATTCCAGGATGCCTGGCTCTAGGTGAGTGATCACACCACCGTGACTATCTGTGTTGTGAAGCTCTTTTTTGTACAGTTCTGTGTATTCTTGCTATCTCTTCTTATATCTTCTGCTTCTGTTACCTCCATACCATTTCTGTCCTTTATCAAGCCCATCCTTACATGAAATGTTCCCTTAGTATCTCTAATTTTCTTGAAGAGATCTCTACTGTAGAATAGTTTCGTGTACACCCTCACGAATCAACTCTTGACTAAATATTTTACAAATGTGAGTTTGAGAATTATGCTATCATTAGCTGTCCATGGTTCTCTGGAGTCTGCAGACCACCCAGACACAGAGTTATCTACTTCAGGGCCTTGCTGCTTTTTAGACTCCCAGCTGGACCTATCCCTTGGTGAAACCCACCTTTGGCCCCTGCCAAGGCTGAAATATAGTCTGAGGTGGTGTGTCTTTTAAAGCCACCCAAGTGCATTGGAGGTTGTTGATATGCTCCTTTGGCATCACTGATAGTTAGCAGAGAATGTATGATGGGGATCATATGTTTATTTGAGGAATTTGATTTGGAAATTATATTCTTGGGTGCTCTCAGGGGTGAGGGGTACCGAGAGGAGAGAGAAAGGGTCACTCCATATAGTCTTGGATTGCTCACTTTTCAGTTTTTTCTAAGGGATTTTTGTTCTTATTCTGCCTCCCAAAGATTTTTGCAAAAGCTTTCATTACTTTCATGTTTATTTTTAATTGGAAGATAATTTTGTTTTACAATGTTGTGTTAGTTTCTGTCATACATCAACATGAATCAGTCATAGGTACACTTATGTCTCCTCCCTGTTGAATCTCCCTCCAATCTCCCACCATATCCCATCCTTCCAGGTTGTCACAGAGCACCAAGTTGAGCTCCTGGCTTCATACAGCAAATTCCCACTGGCTGTCTAATTTACATATGGTACTGCACATTTTCAATTCTACTCTTTCAATTCATGCCACCCTCTTTCCCTCGCTGTGTCCACAACTCTGTTCCCTGTATCTGTTTTTTTATTGCTGTTCTGCAAATAGTTTCATCAGTACTGATTTTCTAGATTCTGTATATGTGCATTAATACACGATATCTATTTTTCCCTTTCTGACTTACTTTTCTCTGTATGATATGCTCTAAGTTTGTAAACCTCAATAGAACTGACTCAAGTTCACTCAATTTTTGTAACTAAGTAATGTTACACTGTGTATATGTGCCACAACTTCTTTATCCATTCATCTGTCAATGGACAGCTAGATGCTTCCATGTTCTGGCTATTGTAGATAGTGCTTCAATAAACACTGGGGTACATATGTCTTTTAGAATTGTGGTTTTCTCAGGGTATATGCCCAGTAGTTGGATTGCTGGGTCATATGGTAGTTGTCTTCCTATGTTTTAAAAATAAACCTCCATACTGTTCTCCCTAGTGGTTGTATCAGTTTACATCCCCACCAAGAGTGGGTTCCCTTTCCTCCACACACTCTCCAGCATTTAATGTTTATAGATAGTGCTTTTTTTTTTTTTTTTTTTAGTATTGCTGAAGCCTGGCTTGGAGGATTTTGAGCATTACTTTACTAGCATGTGAGATGAGTGCAATTGTGCGGTAGTTGGAGCATTCTTTTGCATTGCCTTTCTTTGGAATTGGAATGAAAACTGACCTTCTCCAGTCCTGTGGCCACCGTTAAGTTTTCCAAATTTGTTGACAGATTGAGTGCAGCACTTTCACAGCATCATATTTCAGGATTTGAAACAGCTCAACTGGAATTCCATCACCTCCACTAGCTTTGCTCGTTGTGATGCTTTCTAAGGCCCACTTGACTTCACATTCCAGGATGCCTGGCTCTAGGTGAGTGATCACACCACCGTGACTATCTGTGTTGTGAAGCTCTTTTTTGTACAGTTCTGTGTATTCTTGCTATCTCTTCTTATATCTTCTGCTTCTGTTACCTCCATACCATTTCTGTCCTTTATCAAGCCCATCCTTACATGAAATGTTCCCTTAGTATCTCTAATTTTCTTGAAGAGATCTCTACTGTAGAATAGTTTCGTGTACACCCTCACGAATCAACTCTTGACTAAATATTTTACAAATGTGAGTTTGAGAATTATGCTATCATTAGCTGTCCATGGTTCTCTGGAGTCTGCAGACCACCCAGACACAGAGTTATCTACTTCAGGGCCTTGCTGCTTTTTAGACTCCCAGCTGGACCTATCCCTTGGTGAAACCCACCTTTGGCCCCTGCCAAGGCTGAAATATAGTCTGAGGTGGTGTGTCTTTTAAAGCCACCCAAGTGCATTGGAGGTTGTTGATGTGCTCCTTTGGCATCACTGATAGTTAGCAGAGAATGTATGATGGGGATCATATGTTTATTTGAGGAATTTGATTTGGAAATTATATTCTTGGGTGCTCTCAGGGGTGAGGGGTACCGAGAGGAGAGAGAAAGGGTCACTCCATATAGTCTTGGATTGCTCACTTTTCAGTTTTTTCTAAGGGATTTTTGTTCTTATTCTGCCTCCCAAAGATTTTTGCAAAAGCTTTCATTACTTTCATGTTTATTTTTAATTGGAAGATAATTTTGTTTTACAATGTTGTGTTAGTTTCTGTCATACATCAACATGAATCAGTCATAGGTACACTTATGTCTCCTCCCTGTTGAATCTCCCTCCAATCTCCCACCATATCCCATCCTTCCAGGTTGTCACAGAGCACCAAGTTGAGCTCCTGGCTTCATACAGCAAATTCCCACTGGCTGTCTAATTTACATATGGTACTGCACATTTTCAATTCTACTCTTTCAATTCATGCCACCCTCTTTCCCTCGCTGTGTCCACAACTCTGTTCCCTGTATCTGTTTTTTTATTGCTGTTCTGCAAATAGTTTCATCAGTACTGATTTTCTAGATTCTGTATATGTGCATTAATACACGATATCTATTTTTCCCTTTCTGACTTACTTTTCTCTGTATGATATGCTCTAAGTTTGTAAACCTCAATAGAACTGACTCAAGTTCACTCAATTTTTGTAACTAAGTAATGTTACACTGTGTATATGTGCCACAACTTCTTTATCCATTCATCTGTCAATGGACAGCTAGATGCTTCCATGTTCTGGCTATTGTAGATAGTGCTTCAATAAACACTGGGGTACATATGTCTTTTAGAATTGTGGTTTTCTCAGGGTATATGCCCAGTAGTTGGATTGCTGGGTCATATGGTAGTTGTCTTCCTATGTTTTAAAAATAAACCTCCATACTGTTCTCCCTAGTGGTTGTATCAGTTTACATCCCCACCAAGAGTGGGTTCCCTTTCCTCCACACACTCTCCAGCATTTAATGTTTATAGATAGTTTTTTTTTTTTTTTTTTTTTTTTTAGCCTAAGGGGCTTGTGTCACTGTTCACAGAACTTGACTGTTTGGTAGCCCCACCCACCCAGGAGCCTAATCCTCTCCTACTCACCCCCTTGCAGGCTCCTGGTCTTTCAGACCTTTCTGACCAGGCTTTTTTCACTCTTTTCTCCTACACTTTTCACGGCTTTGCTGTTTTTTTTTTTTTTTTTTTAATTTTATCCTTTATTTCCCTCTGGGCTCACCATCCACCACTTGGCAGACCCTAGCTTCTTTCCTTTTCTCCCTTAAACCTTCAGCTGAGTTCCCTCCTAAGCAAATGTGAAAGCCCTAATTCGGTTAAATCCAGTCAGGCTTCTGATGAGCCTACTGGTGGTAATTAGTATAGGAGCCACATTTTGTCTGCTGACAGCAAGAACCAGAAAATGAATAAGCCACCATGAGCTCAAAGGAGGGGTAGAAGGCAGGCAGGGGAGAAAACGGCAGATGCAACACTCCACCTCTGGACCCCTTACCCCCACTCCCTCCCCATCATCCTGGATCAGACGCAGGGGTACACCTGCGTTGCATCCTGGAAACTGTGGGTGGGGGGCTGGTATCCTCTGCTCTCCTTGGCAACACATTTACTAGAAACCTGATATGAGGTTTGCTGCAGGGGTAGGGAACCTGCAAGAATATGGCTCTAAAAGCTAGATTTCCTCAGACAGTTGCAATTAGAACCTCCTGGATTATACCAGACCGAGTTTGACACCCACCTGCTATCCTTCCCATCCCTGGCCTGTCCACGTCCCAGCTAATTTGACCCTCTGGTCAGGGAAGAATGGAGATGACCAGTTGTCCTTCTGTTGTTCAGTTAATTCAACCTTCTTCTAATCATGCATTCATTTTATGAAAGAGGCAGCTGCCCTTGCTTCCCATGATTATAGGGATCCAATATTTTCTATTCTCTGTTACTACAATATCCCTTCTATTTTGGGATGAAATGGTCATGGTGTCCACCGAATGATGGCAGGGAAATTCCTCTCCAGCTGTGACAGGGTTTATCTTTGCTTGTGGTGCATTAAAAACACTTTATGGCAGGACAGTAACATAACAGGGAGGGGCCATAGGGAGCGTCTAAAAGATACAATTAATGTTGTTTTTCTGCCTCTGAGTGCTGAATACACAGGTATGTTGTTCACCTTGTGAAAAAAATACTGAACTTACACTTATAGTGTATAGTTTTCTGTGGTTTCCTTAAAACCAAAAGCAAGTGCACCACCACCACCACCAACAACAAAAAGCAAACTAAAACATGAGGCAGACAAATAAAAACTTACTTAGGAGCCATGAATTTAAGTCAAAGAGATGGGCTAGCAAACACATACACACACACGAACAGATATGTATGTGCATACATGAGAACTTCATCATCTTCTACTGCCTTGCCCCCGGACATCAGAAAGGAACCCCATCAAGGGTGCAAGTAAGATCCTCAATGCTGTATCAAGAAAATGAATACTTGACTGAGACCCCTCCCAGCATAGAAAGCTCCCTTCTTTATTTCCCTCAACCCACCCAATAACCACACACTGAGCCCCCATTTTATCACTAGATTCAGGACTGGACATTCGTTTTTTTCAGACAGTGTCAACTTCAAACATTTTAGCTTCTATCCAGATGCTTCCTGCAGTATTGTGTGCTAGTCACTTCAGTCTTGTCTGACTCTGTTCAACGATATGGACAGTATCCTGCCAGGCTCCCCTGTCTTTGGGATTCTCCAGACAAGAATATTGGAGTGGGTTTCATGTCCTCCTCTAAGGGATCTTCCCAATCCAGGGATGGAACCTGCATCTCTTATGTCTCCTACATTGGCAGGCGGGTTCTTTACCACTAGTACCCCCTGAGAAGCACCATGCATTATTATGTCTTATTTATTCCATCAGATCCCTCAGCTGGCCTAAGCTTATGGAAATCAAGAGCCCTGAGTGGGAAGTGGGGCTTACAATAGCAAAAGTGATGTTACAACAGCAAAGCTTTCTGAGGTGATGCTTCATCTTTCAAATTGTCTGAAACCAATCCTTATGTCTTTTGGTTATTAATGTGACCAGTAATTTCTTAATCATTTCAGCAATCATATCATCAACCATGATTTGTTGGGTCTCTGTTTATTGTCTTTGCTTTTGAGCATGCATCACATTTTCCTGTTCCTTCTTATTTTGAATAATTTTGGATTATGTCCTAGACATTTGAATGATATTTTATAAACAATCTTGACTGTGATATTTTCCTGAATAAAATTTCAAATCAGGCAGTTTAATTTGCTGAAACAGCAACTGCAAACTATGTCTCCCTTGTTGCTGGTGGTAATTAATGTCCCACCAACTGGGTTGCTTGTAGTCTGCCATCTGTGCCTATCTCAGGGATCATCCAGGAGTTGAGCAGAGTGTAGAAGCAGATTTTGGCCTCCTTCTAAGTCTTTTCTTTGTGAGAACTTCTCATATTCTAGGGCATGTGACTGCCACAAACTGTATCCTTTGGTTTTTCATGCCAATAATACTGCTTTTCTAGTTTTTCCATTGAAATTTTAGTTTCCCTTCAAGGGTAGGACTTGGGGTGCCGTCAGGCTTAAAGTCATAAAGCAATGGGAAACTCACCCAGCACCAAGGTTCATCTCAACTTCAGTATCTGCCCTTTCTGATTACCCTGCAGTGATTCCAGAGAGTTGATTTTATATTTCCTCTTAAATTTCTATTTAAAATATTTATTTTATAGATTTTAAATAATAAAGCCTTAAAATATTACATTATTTTAAGGACAGAAGCAGCAAGGGCCTAAAAAAAGCAGAAGAGATTAAGAAGAGGTGGCACGAATACACAGAAGAACTGTACAATAAAGGTGTTAATGACCCGGATAACCACTATGGTGTAGTCACTCCCCTAGAGCCAGACACCCTGGAGTGTGAAGTCAAGTTGTCCTTAGGAAGCATTATTATGAAAAAAGCTAGTAGTAGTGATGGAATTCCAATTGAGCTATTTCAAGTCCTAAAAAATGATGCTGTGAAAGTGCTGCATTAAATATGCCAGCAAATTTGGAAAACTCAGCCGTGGCCACAGGACTGGAAAGATCAGTTTTCGTTCCAATCTCAAAGAAAGGTAATGCCAAAGAATGTTCAAATTAGTGTACAATTTAATTCATTTCACATGTTAGCAAGATTATGCTCAAAACCCTTCAAGCTAGGCTTCAGCAGTATGTGAACTGAAAACTGCCAGATGTACAAGCTGGGTTTAGGAAAATGCAGAGAAACCAGAGATAAATTTGTCAACATCTGTTGGATCATAGAAAAAGCAAGTGTTAGTTATTCAGTAATTTCTGACTCTTTGCAACACAATGGACTGTAGCCAATCAGGCTGCTCTGTCCATAGGATCCTCCAGGCAAGAATCCTGGAGTGGGTTGCCATTCCCTTCTGCAGGGTATCTTCCCAACCCAGGTATCAAACCCAGATCGCCAAAGTTGCAGGCAGATTCTTAACTGTGTGATCCAGGGAAGCTCTCAGAAAAAGCAATAGAATGCAAAAAAACAAAAAAATATATTTATGCTACATTGGCTATGCTAAAGCCTTTGACTGGGTGGGTTACAACAAACTGCAAAATTCCTAAAGAGATGAGAATACCAATTCACCTTACCTGTCTCCTGAGAAACCTGTACGCGGGACTAGAAGCAACAGTGAGAACTGGGCAAGGAAAAATGGACTAGTACAAAATTGAAAAAAGAAGTTTGTCAAGGCTGTAAATTGTAACTCTGTTTATGTAAATTATACGCAGAGGACATCATGTGCAATGCTGGGCTGGAAAACTCACAAGCCAGAATCAATATTGCTGGGAGAAATATTAACACCTCAGATATGAAGATGATGCCACTTTAATGGTAGGAAGCAAAGAAGAACTAGAGAGCCTCTTGAAAGTGGGAGCACTGACACCAAGACCCCAGACTATCAGAAAACTAACCTTTCAGTTCAGTTCAGTTAGGTTGCTCAGTCGTGTCCGACTCTTTGCGACCCCATGAATTGCAGCACGCCAGGCCTCCCTGTCCATCACCAACGCCCAGAGTTCACTCAGATTCACGTTCATCGAGTCAGTGATGCCATCCAGCCATCTCATCCTCTGTTGTCCCCTTCTCCTACTGCCCACAATCCCTCCCAGCATCAGAGCCTTTTCCAATGAGTCAATTCTTCACATGAGGTGGCGAAAGTACTGGAGTTTCAGCTTTAGCATCATTCTTTCCAAAGAAATCCCAGGGTTGATCTCCTTCAGAATGGACTGGTTGGATCTCCTTGCAGTCCAAGGGACTCTCAAGAGTCTTCTCCAACACCACAGTTCAAAAGCATCAATTCTTCGGTGCTCAGCCTTCTTCACAGTCCAACTCTCACATCCATACATGACCACAGGAAAAAACATAGCCTTGACTAGATGGACCTTAGTTGGCAAAGTAAAGTCTCTGCTTTTGAAAAAACTATCTAGGTTGGACATAACTTTTCTTCCAAGGAGTAAGTGTCTTCTAATTTCAAGGCTGCAGTCACCATCTGCAGCGATTTTGGAGCCCCAAAAAATAAAGTCTGGCACTGTTTCCACTGTTTCCCCATCTATTT